>CM061067.1:7157505-7528367 GCA_030762895.1 Sophora flavescens | reverse complement strand
CTTTACCTTCCCTCTGAAACTCATTCACCGACGTCACAGAACGGTAGTTTTGTAGCCTGTGCTCCCCACCCACAACCCTAAAGCTCAATAAGTGCTTTTCATCGTCCAGAATCTCCAGCCTCTCCGTGCTGGTTGACGCCGGGAGCCCCGACACCACCGTCACCTCTCGGATGCTGCCAACGCCGCCGTCTCCTCTCATGTTGCAGCTCTTGATGAAGTGCTTGTATTTCTGAGGGTTCTCGAAGCTTCGAACGAAAGGCCACACCGTGTGTGCTGGTGCATCGATCCTTTGTGTTATAATAGAAGAGCAGGTGTTGGGGATAGGTTCGGATTTGTGGTATTTGTTGATGATGGGTTCGAGTTCAGCATATTCTTCTGGTGTTAGACCCTTCACAGGTTGTGCTTCTGAGGCCATATATATCAAAATTTTGAATGTAGTTCGAGCTGATTAAGTTTGTATCTCTGTTTGATATATGGAGATGAATAGTGAACAATCCATATCTATATCATCACGCTTCAGGATGTCACTATTTATATGTAAAGGGTACCTTGCCTCTTTTTTTTCTGGACAAATATGCCCTCGATAGTTTAGTATTCATTATTCAATAGTGTTATTAATATATATATTTATTAAATCATTATTACATTATTTTATTTTAAGATAATTTTTTTTTTACATATTTCAATAAATACTATCTTTAATTTTATGATAAAAAAATTGGAAGATAACATATAAATAGTAATGTTCAAAGTTCAAACAACAACGGTTTCATTTTTTAACATTATGACTGTGGATGCAATATCAGATCCTCTGTACCCTACTCCCTGCGCCACTCACTGTCACCCCAATAGGCAAATGCCGCGTCAATTAATAAAAAATATCACTTTTACTTTATAAGATGACATTGGATTTTTTATCAAACTAGGTTCCTTATAGAAACTATTTACCAGTTTAGGGTTATTCTGAAACTATTTAATAATGGGGGGTCGTTTTGGACATGTGGCATATTTTATTTTTTTTCAATCTGACAGGTCAAAGGTGCCACTGCAGATGGCGCCTACCACTTAACAAAAAAAAAAAAGACAAAAGGGAGGCGTCACTGCAAATGACGCATTCCCCTGCAGTGACGCCCCCTGCAGTGTACCACGTGGCACTGCAGGGCCCCCCAGCCCCAACCAAAAATTGGACGCCTGCAATTTTAAAGGAACAACACTACAAAAAAATTATACTATAAGTATAGGGAGTAACGATGACATTAATGATAAAGTATCTATTTAAAACAACAAGAGGGAAAAAAATCCCGTAATAATGAGTAGCAAATAATATCACAGGAGGCATAAAAAAATAATAGCAACAACAATTTACACCAATAAATATTCATAAATTATTACCGTAGTAAAAAAAAATTTACCTTATAAGAATTAAAAGAAAGTCACCTGCAATTTTAAAGGAACAACGCGACAAAAAAAATTATACTATAAATATAGGGAGTAATGATGACATTAAATTAATGATAAAATATCTATTTAAAACAACAAGAGGCAATAAAAAAAATTATGTAATAATGAGTAGCAAATAATATCACAGTAGGCATAAAAAAATAATTTGATCAAGTGCAGTCGTGCAGGGTCTTGCGTGATGAGACAAAAGTGTGCAAATGGTTATCTTTTCAATGGTCGAATTGAATGCTACACCAGTAAGGAAAAATAATTTGCAAACGTTAAAAGAATTAACGGACAGTTAAGCGCTTGGTTTGAGAGGCGTTAAGAGGTGGAGAATTTTTAATTCACGTGGCACCACTTTATTGGTGTGACAGAGAGTGGCAAAGGGTTTATGTGATAGAGGATTCGCATCCCTCATCCAAGCACTCTTGGGAGGAGAGGAAGATTCTTTGTCCTATTTTTTCTATCACATTCTTTGTCCCCCATCAATTATAATTTGTCATTTAATAAAATAAAATCACAACTCATTAATATTTATGCATATTCTCAGCTATTAATTGGTAGGGAACCCAATTTTTATTGCTTCTTGTTGTTTATGCCTACTGTGATATTATTTGCTACTCATTATTACGTGATCTTTTTTATTGCCTCTTGTTGTTTTAAATAGATATTTTATCATTAATGTCATTGTTACTCCCTATATTTATAGTATAATTTTTTTTGTAGCGTCGTTCATTTAAAATTGTAGCGTTGTTCCTTTAAAATTATTTTTTTATGCCTACTGTGATTATTTGCTACTCATTATTACGGGATTTTTTTATTGTATCTTGTTGTTTTAAATGGATATTTTATCATTAATGTCATCGTTACTCTCTATATTTATAGTATAATTTTTTTTGTCGCGTTGTTCCTTTAAAATTGCAGGCGACTTTCTTTTAATCTTATAAGGTAAATTTTTTTTTACTACTGTAATAATTGATGAATATTTATTGGTGTAAATTGTTATTGCTATTATTTTTTTATGCCTCCTGTGATATTATTTGCTACTCATTATTACGAGATTTTTTTTATTGCCTCTTGTTGTTTTAAATAGATACTTTATCATTAATGTCATCGTTACTCCCTATACTTATAGTATAATTTTTTTTGTAGTGTTATTCCTTTAAAATTGTAGCATTGTTCCTTTAAAATTGCAGGCGTCCAATTTTTGGTTGGGACTGGGGGGACCCTTGCAGTACCACGTGGTACACTGCAGGGGGAGGCGCCACTGCAGGAGAAGGCGCCATTTGCAGTGACGCCTCCCTTTTGTCTTTTTTTTTATTTATTAAGTGGTAGGCACATCTGCAGTGGCGCCTTTGACCTGTCAGATTGAAAAAAATAAAATATGCCACGTGTCAAAAACGACCCCCCAATGATAAATAGTTTTAGAATAATCCTAAACTGATAAATAATTTCTAAAAGGAATCCAATTTGGACAAAAAGCCATATCATTGCAACAACGTCTTTAACCTTGCCGCATTATCTTAGTTTGTTTTATTTTCGCCTTTTTTTTTTTTGTTCATTCTGTTGAAGGATTGCGAATGCTCAATTTGAAGTGCAAAGCTATGTGTCTACCAAGAGCACAGAGGGTGTTGATTTTGGTACGTATATGCTTCTAGGCTTTTAGAAGTCAATTTAAATTACACCAATGAAATAATTGATGATCGCAATGCTCTTAAAACAAGACTATGGGTAGAGCTGTCATTTTGGCCTTAAACCCTATGGCCAATCCATTTAGTCCATAATAATAGCTCAACTCATTTAATTCATAATTAGAACTGTCAAATGGACCACCCTAGCCCATTTATGATCAATTCATGTCACGTGCCTTAGTATTAACATGAAAAAATAATAAAATAAGTAAAAACTAATGCATATGATTTACTATTAAAAAATACTAAAATAATTATTGATATAAGTAAGTGATGAAAATAATAGTAAAATTTAACTTGTAAAAAATTAAATAATAATAAAATAAATAAAACACCATTGATCGATTCGGATGATGAAACCCTCCAATCCGATCTGAACCGATCGGATTACACCCCTATCACTCATATAAATTTTTAAAAGCACCCATTCTAATTTTAATTCATATTATGATGACCTATAATTAATGACAGTAATTAATAAGAATATTATTAAAAAATAATATTTAATATATTTGAAAATTTATACATATATTTTAAACAATAAGGGGGGACGGGTGGGGGAGGGGGTTTAATTAATTTGGTGGTGGGGATGGGAAAGGGGCACAGGGAGTCAGGGACGGGACGGGACGGGGGTGCACGGGGATAATTTTTTTTTTATATGGTAGGTGTCTTTGACCTGACCGAAAGGAAAAAATAAAATATATCATTGTGTTAAAAAGGACCTCTCACTTAATTTGTTTTAAAAGGAACCTAAACTAGTAATAAGTTTATCAAATGTCCTATTTTGATCAAAGAGCCGAATGTTAGTAATCCTATTTATTTATTTATTAACCTTTTGGAGGATGGAATTAGTGAATTACTAATTAATTGGCACAAATAATATGCTGGACGAGAGTGTAATTTTTAAGCAAGAGCAAGGATAATATTAGAAGAAAGGGTTGAAGAGGACAAAGAGAAAGTGTGGGGCTAGGATGGGAAGCGGTTGTAATCGTGAAAAGGGAGAAGGCTAGACTGGAGAATCGCGGATCATGTGAGTAATCTAACGAACTCTCGTCCACGTGATCTAAACTTCACTTTGCTGGATTCCCCACCCTTACTTGGACCCACCACTCCTCTTCTCTCTGATTTTTTTCTTTTCTTTTATCATTGTTTAATTGACTACGATCAATCATCTGTGTGCGTGTGTCACTATATAATAATCATGGGGAAAAAAAATGGTTACAGAATAAGTTTGGAAAAATTGAAGGAAAAAAAAAAAAATTATACTGATAATCATTTTTTAAATAATCGATTGTTTGAAAACAGATTATAATCAGAATTTATTTTTGTTTGGGTATGTTTGATGAAAAATAATTTTAAAATAATTTATTTCATTTGAATGATACAAAAATAATCACTCTTATATAGTAAATTACGAAAAATTATATCAAGTAATTTTTTTTATCTCCCAACCCCCACCCCACCCCCACCCCCACCCCCACCCCCACCCCCACTTTTCTCATTCTCACTTTCTCACTTTCCCTCCTCGTCACTTTCTCTATTGGTCCCAACTTCATACCCCCACTTCTTTAAAACAGATTATAAGGAGAATCTGTTTTTGTTTGGATATGTTTAATGAAAAATAATTTTAAGATAATTTATTTCGTTTAGATGATACAAAAATAATCACTTTTATATAGTCAATTACGGATAAGGGTATCAAGAAATTTTTTTTTATCCCCAACCCCACCCCCAACCCTCCCCCCCTTTTTCTCATTCTCACTTTCTCAGTTTCCCTCATCGTCACTTTCTCTATTGGTCCCAACTTCATACCCCCACTTCTTCACTCGATCTCCGTCTCCCTCTCACTCGGTTTCCTTCTCCATTTCCAAATCGTTACATTCTTCTTCACTCGGTCTCCTTCTCCCTCTCACTCTCACTCGATCCCCTTCTCCTTTTCCAAATTGTCACCTCCCTAACCCAAATCAACCCTTCCCTTTGCTAAACCGTCATCTCCCTAACCCAAATCGACCCTTGCCTTGTGCATGTCTCTCATCTCCCTAATCTTTCAAACCACTGAGTTGCGGCAGATGGAGATCCAACAGAGGCCTGCGAGGCAGCGATGAAGAATCTGAGGCTCGACCATGTCTCTCTCTGCTCCCTTTGGAGGTGGGGCGATGAAGAATTTGTTGCTGCTGTTTGGGTTTGTTCTTGTGGAGTTTTGTTTTGGGGTTCTGATTTTTTTTCCTGATTGGTTTTAATTTTCATTGTTTTGATTTCTCCTGATTTTGCATTCCCTGTATTGTATATTTGGGGGCGATGAAGCCGTTTTTTCCCCTCTGTTTCTCTTCGTTCAGTTAATTTTGGCAGGAAATTAAGGGTTTAGTTGGGTAAAGATGTTATTTGATGAAAAATAATCTGAACGAAAACATCAAACAACTCATGGATCTAGCTTATAAACAGCTAAATTTGTCCCAAAGCAGCTTTTTTAAGATTTAAGTTTTTTTCCCAAACACAATGCTAATTTCATAAAACAGCTGAATGAGTGTAAAACAGTTCAATTGTGAAGGAAAAAAAAGCTGTCCAAAAAAGCTCATAGATTGTTGCTTATCACTGTTATCAAGTGTTGCATCATGTTAATGTAAATTTACGGGAACTTTCTTCCATTTATATATGATGTGTAATTAACAAAAAGAAAGAGGCGAGATGCAACAGAAAATGTATAGCTTTGTGGGTAGCTGGTTAATCTAATTATTGATACAATCTAATTAATCTCTAGGCACTAATTTGGAAGCATTTACTGAAAAAGACAGTTTTATAGATGCTGCGTCCCATTATTATATGAGCCAATAATCAAGAGAGAGGGGCCATTATTCAGCCAATAATTTGTGTTGAGAACAATGACATGAAATCAAGAGAAAGCTATATTGGACAATGCAGAGCTCCTTATCGACAAAGACAAGGCAACAGACAGCAAAGGGCTCATTGGATTGATTTGTTTTGACTTTGTCTTTGTCTTCGTCTTGATATCTAAACTACTGAACAGACCAAAACTATGCCTATAAAAGCTTAAACGTTCCCCGATTTAGCATTGGAGGAATTCCTGCTTTAGTAATTAATAAAGTAAATAGGTTAGGGAGACACGACCCTTGAATTTACAAATGCCAACCTTTGCAGCTTCCAATCAAAGCTGTGGCAAGTAATTTGTTTTTCATGCCTTTCACATTGATGCAGTGTTATTAAAATGGGACTGCACCGGTCCCTCGAATCAGTTTAAAAGAAAGTCTTCAAACCACCATACCAAACATGTTATGTGGTATACATTTAATAAATATAATATATCTACATAAACTCGTTATAATTTTTAAAATTTGATATATATCAATTCATTCGGTTCAATAGTGGCTCACTGGTTCGACCAGTGACCTATTAACCTAATACCCTAACAGAATTGATGATCGGTCCAATTTTAATAATAATGCATTGATGCATAAGTCTTCTTCTTCGAGTCACTACTTACAATTGATATTCAGCCGTCAATCAGTTTTTTTGTTAGGAAAATATTATGTAATTTTTTTCAGGTGATTACCAAGATGTTTTACAATCAAAATATAGATTTTGCAAACAAAGTGTTTAAAAGTTTTCTAAATCCTTACTGAATTGAATGAAAATTAAACTTTTTAAAAAAAATTAATAAATCAAATGTTTTACTTTTTATATTTTAATTATGAGTTTAACTTCTATGCATTGTCAGTATAAAGTTTTTTTACACTGTCAATCAATCAGAAATCATGATATGTGAGACTTTTAAGATAATTAAAATAAAAGAGTCAAATATTTTTACTTATGTGGCAATTTCTAATTAGTTGACTGTGTAAAAACTCTTTACACGGATAGTGCATACCAATTAAATCCTTTAATTATTTATTAAGTGCACTTAGGAACGAGAGTTTAAATTTTTAATTATTTATTGTAAGTGTAAAATTTTTTATACTCAAGTATCAACCAATCATATATTATCATATATGTAAATTATTGTGAGAGTTATATATACTACTAATAACGTGAGTGACAATACATGATTCAATGATAATGTACAAATATTTTACAATGATATATTAAAATTAAATCCTGTAAACAAACCCTTGAGAAGACATAGCAATTATTGCCTCCATCATGGGAGATTTGAGAAAAGATACAATTCAATTATGTTCAAATCAAATATATTTATGTAAGTTTACAAAACCTTTCTAATCAACTGATGATGTTTGTTTAAGATTTTGTAAAGGCAAAATGACATTTACAAAAGCTCCTTTCAAGTACTTTGAACAATTGTCTTCTGAAGTGTTATTTTCATGTTTGCATTGAGAATAATCTCAACCAAACATACACAAACTCTTCAAGAGATGCACAATTCGACTTTTTCTAAAGAGTTTAATAAACTGTGTGGGCCCTACTTGATACACTACAAAAAAGCGCTATTTTGCGACGGTTATTAGCTTAATTAGCGTCGGTTTTATGCGCCGCAGATTCATGTTTGCGGCGGTTACAGACCGCCGCAGATTACGATCACAAATTTGGCAATACAAATAGCGACGGTTAAAGAACCGATGCAATTTTTTCCCCAATAATGAAAGAAATTTCACGGCAATTTTACAACTGTCGCAAAACTTAAGTGTTAAAATTTGGATATACAATTAGCGGCGGTTTCAATTTTTAATAATTAGCATGCACTTATATTGCGACAGTTTTGGAACCGCCGAAAAAAAAATTAATGATTTTTTTTAGGAAATCATTTTGAGTTTACAAAACCTGGTTATTAAATCAGACAGTAATCTGTTTTCTGCTTGTTTTTCTGCTTTCCTCTTGATAAAAAAAAACTTGCTTATTAAATATGTATATTTTTCTTAAAACAAATAAAGGTAAATAAAATAATACAAGATAAATAAATTAAAATTCATTCATAGATAAAATGTTGAGTTACAAAGTACGACCAAAAAGAAATATTCCAAATAGAGTTCAACAATTCCACAAATCACTAGTGCAGAAAAGGGATTCCACATCGGTTATTTTTGGCTTTTCACATCGGTTTTAAAACTGATGTTGAAAAGACCGATGTGGTTTATTGCCACTTTTCACATCGATTTTAAAACCGATGTTTAAAGTACATTTTTAACAGCGGTTTTTACAAAAACCGATGTGGAAATTTCATTTGTCAATTGGTAAATTATTGGAAATATCACCTTTCATATCGGTTTTCAAAAAACCGATGTGGAAATTAGACTTTACACATCAATTTTCATTAAAACCGATGTGGAAATTGAAATTTTCACATCGGTTTTCATAAAACCTATGTGTAAAGTCTAATTTTTTTTTGAAACTGTTATTTACATTTCTATCATTCATTTTCTCTGTTTCAGTAATAATATATGCAGATCAATATAGAATAACATACTCTAAATATTCTCAACAATCACTTTTGTACAACACTTTACACAATTAATATATACTGAATTTATTAAGAACAATACATATGTACGTTTCATATCAAAATACATATGATCAGTCAAAAGTACACTATAGCTAGTACATGATAAGTTTTTAAACTAATTAACTACATATATATATATACAAACTGTGGTTGGTACACTTCAAGAAAGAAAGTTGCCCAACGCCTCCTTATGTTGTTGATGTCGGAATCAGATAATGGAGTTGGATTGTTGAATATCTGCAAGTTTAATTGGACAAAAGATTATATCTTTTAAGTAATATAAACTAACATAAAACATATAACGAATCTATAACTGTTACTTCTAATTGTCATCAATTAACATTTACCTCGTGCCATCTTTCAGTGATCCTGGAGGAGATAATTTCCAACATCCACTGCATCACATAGTATCCACATTCCCATGATCCACGTTGTATACGTGACTACGTACAAATGAAACCCAATTAGAATATGAGGAATTAAATAGAAATCAATAATTATACCCACTGCATTTGATGCATTTGAACTAATAAATATCTTACGCTAGGAATAATCCATCTGATAGCCCGACGCCTTTCACCACGCAACATGTGGTTTGCATTAATAGAACTATCATGACAAAATAAACATTAATTAAAGTACATCTAATAGATTTCAGATAATTAAAACAACTGCATTAATGATTATAAAGTATTTTAATGCTTACGTTTCGATGATCGTCTTCAGTTCATTCGCCGGCTTATTTCCAATTGAGCAGAAGAAGACCATGACGTTCATCCTAGGGTACAAGATCAACAGTTTCCAATGCTTGTTGTATTTGAGGAACAGTTAGTGACTGAGTCATATATAGTTATAATTAAATAACCGGTACTTACTTATTGAGATAAGGCGCAAGGTAGAATTGATGATCGTCTCGGGCAAGTATATCACGTATGGTGGTGACCCGATCTTCTGATGCTAGGAGAACATCACCCTGAATGAACATGGGGTTAATGAACCCATAAAGGGCGAGGTTACCCTGATCAACTAACATACGATGCAGATACCTAATATATTGAAAAAACATGTTAATTATCATAGTATTTAAAAATTAATTACTTAATTTATAAATAAAATGTACTTACATGCACCATAACGATAGGTGTGCAGAACTAGCCATTTCTTTATTGAGTACAATCTCCATAAGTTCCTTCTTTGGGATATACAGTTCATCACCTAGACTGGCATCATGTTCCAACCTTACCAAAGATGCGTCATTCTCCATGGTGACAGCCTGTATAGCCAGAAGTTTAAAAACATCACCAGGTGCCCCTTTGTCGATTCCCTAAACAACAAAGATATATATTAGTAATCACAGATAATTAAGTTATTTCATTCGTAATTAACTAAATGGTCAAACGAATACCTTGGCAGGAGCAGACATCTTTGGTCTTCCTGGATCCGACCTTTTAGGTAGAATATCATTTCGAACATCCTATAACGAATAAAAATAAAGCATTAGCTTTAAACAATAATAAATAATTTCAACTATGAATATAGAAAAACACAACTAACTGAATACCTCAGATGCAACAAGAAAGCCGACCAGTCTTCTTGGCCAGAGGATGAAGTTACCGAGGGCCTGACCCACTGTTTGAACCTCCCCAGTGGGCACAGAGACTCGAGCATCAGCATCTCGAATAATCTCAACAACGACCCTCATCTGATCATCCGGTAATAAACGATGGTGTATGGTATTACCTAAGTTATTATGTGCCCTCCCCAATGCCACTAAGCGGCGATCATGATGATCATCAACATACAACTCACACCTATCAGGGTCGTCATCATCATCATCATCACCATCATCTTCATTTTCAGGTTGATGAGGAGTATCACATGAGCCCTTAGTGCTCACATGGACAGAGGGTTGGACACCGGCTGTCATCTGCTGGGACATAGAAGTCAATATTGTCATCTGCTGGGCAAACTGCTCGGCCATCTCCTGTCTAAGCTCAGCTGCAATCTCCTGTTTTAGCCGTGCTCTATCTGCATCAACATCCATGTGGCATTGGTGTGAAGACGAACCATGGTATTGGCGAATGCTGACGCCTCATCCAACACCAATGACACGGCCCGGGTGGTATGGTTTACCGATGGCAGTAGCTAAGATATCATCGCGTCCTCTAGAAACAAAGGTTCCTTGGGTTACCTGCTCGTCCAAGGCATCCTATCACATATAAAATATCAGGTCACATTACAATTCGATAGCAATCTTAAAATGACAATTACAATTCAAACTATACTTACAATCTTCTCAGCTACTTGGCGGGCCTCCTCAGATGTATATTGTCCCGTTTTTCTTTGTTGGGCCCTCTTCCATTTACGATGGCGTGGGGTGGAGGTGGATCAACAACCTCCGGACGATTTTCAGCGTTAGGATCCGCCTGAGATGCTGCTTCCTGACGTGCTTTCTTTTCCTCTTCCACCATTATCTGACCAAGCTTTTTATATCCCCCACGAGACATGACATGGGGGTAGACATTCTTGCTTTGGTTTTTCTGCCCCCTTTTCCTCTTCTCCTGTTATATAGAATAAAATTAAATTACATAAGTAAATAAAATTAATGAAATTACATAAATTTAGAGACTGATACAGAAGATTGAAAGGGTTTAAAATCCTATAAAAAGTTACATTGAAAGGGTTTAAAATCCTAAACATTTGTTGAGGCTTCGTTCCCTTCACGGGTGAGCAAGAGAGGAGAGTCGAGCGACTGAGTTTTCCAGAGCGGCTGAGCAAGGGTGCACCCAATCTGTTTCAGCAATGGTCTTGGAACAGTCATTTGCTTCCAAAGCTGAGGTTCTGGAGCAAGAGGCTGCCGATTCTCCGGAAAGATGATAAGGTGAGCAACTCACATTATGTGATTTACACAACCTTATCACCCATGTTATGTGATTTACACAACCTCAGAAGTTGTTTGACCATTAAGACAAAGATCTTTGAGTCTAGGAATAGGAAGAAAGAGTGATGAAGTTAATCTCCATGGCAGAGCCATATTGTGAAGCAGAAAATTAAAAGGATGGAAGGAAGCTATTTATAGGGGCAAGGGATGAAGTTACTAAGCTATTCTGATTTTCTTGAAAACTTATCTATAAACTTAATGCTCATTAAGAGGATTAAGTTACAAGGTGCATGGGTAAGTAGCACAAAGTAGTCAAAGGAATGAATGTTCTTGCAGAATCTTATACACCTGTTAACGTCGGTTGTTTAATACAACTCGACGTTAAAAGTGTTTTTAAAATAAAAAATATTTATTTTTAATGTCGAGTTTTTATATAAGCGGCGTTAAAAGTGTGATTTTTTACTTCAAGATAATAAATAGGCGCGTAAATAATCCTATATATTATAAACGTGCAGAATGAATATTGGAAATAATGTAATATACGGGAACTTGGCAGTCATAAATTAAGTTGACGTTAAAAATGAGGTGGTGGCAGTTTGTAAATATTAAATCACTATTTGCGTCAGTTGTGTAAATATTAAACAAGTTTATTTTTAATCTTCATTAATTAGCTTGAATTAGTAAACATATTCTTGTGAAAATTAAAATAAATAAACACTTAACATAAAAGTGTTATATGTATAATCAAATCGTATCTCATTGAAGCGATTCATAAGTTACAATTACATGATTAAAAGATAAAAAAATTTCTGCAACATAACACTAAAATATTAAAAAGTTTCTGCTTCAACATCAATTTCTTCTCAGTTCTGTCCTCAGAAACTCCAATGGATGCATCGATCCCCTCCCTCATTTGAAGTCCTTGATGCTCCATCTGTGCTTTATCCACAGTCACTTGGGGAGGAGATGGAATAAAGTGAGGGAGTCATATTATGTGATTTACTCAACCTCAGAAGTTTTTTGACCATTAAGACAGAGACCTTTAAGTCTAGGTATATGAAGAAATAACAAAAGTGTCAAATGTGATAGAACCATATTATGAAGGAATAGAAAACGCACGAAATATAGAGGAAAAGAAGAGGCACTACAACAGATTAGACTTTAGATAGCGTTTCCGTATGCCTTTTAATAGCGTTTGTAACCGCTATCTATGCTACCGCTATTAAAACTCGTTAGCAAAGATAGCATTTAGGAAGCGCTATTAATAGGTGACTTTAGATAGCGTTTGTACACGGAAACGCTATCTAAAGTCAGACTTTAGATAGTGTTTGTATTAACAAACACTATCTAAAGTCACTTTAGATAGCGTTTGTTAATAACAAACGCTATCTATTCCCCCCGTTTTTTTTTTAAATTTTTACATATTTCTTAACTAAATCCATTCCTGCATATTGAACTACACCAAAATTCATTTATGTAAAGAGGAGGGAAATCTGTGAGAAATAAGAACAAACATATATCAATGAACAAATCTACCAATGTTACTGAACCATCAATGTCAAAAATGTGAAATGTTCAACAAATAACAAGAAACTAATAAAAGTCATTGTACCTGCCCTAATGAACAATGTTACTGAACCATCAATGTCAGAAACGTTCAACAAATAACAAGAAACTAATAAAAGTCCTCCATCACAGTTGGGTAAGCATCCTTAAGGTCAATAACAACAATGTCCTCTGGAAACTCGTGTATCCTTAAGCATCCTTAAGGTCAATAACTCCATCATTATAAGAGAACCGTTGCCCATCATATTTTACTTTTGGGTTTTTCCTCAGACTGTCAAAAACATCTTTGTTAGCCTTCATGTCAACATAGCATGCTTCATTTATTTGTTTTGGTGTAAAAGCCTGTGTCGGGTCCGTAAGCAAACACAAGCACCAAATCAATATGGTTTGAACTAAGTGTACCAGGACCAAGAGAAGATAGTACACATCCACCGAGCTAAAGAGAAGGCATGTATATGCTGAAAAAGGTGTATATCAACCACCATTTCCAGATTCATTAGGCATAAAATAAATTAAAGATTGCCAATAGAAAAGTATAACCATACGTCCTGTTGGTTGTTATAGAAAACTCCCATAATGAACATTTTATGAACAAGATTTTGAAATTTAGCATCAATAACCCAATCACCAAAGAAAGCAAGTGCTATATACAATTTCATGTAATATTTATAAATTGCCATTCACTTTCTGCATCCTACGAAGCCAAAACATACACTTGTAACATGCATTACTTTGTGATCAAAAGCATTATTCGCATACCAATGAGTATTGTTGCAACTACTGTGATCAATTTGACATAATCAAACGAACTTCTCAACAATATAGCGACACCAATCTTCCTTGACTTCAGATAGTTGAGCAGTGGAGTATGTGGAGCATTTGAAGTCAGGGAAGTACTGCGACATAAAAATTAAATAAATTAAGTTACAATTGCTATAACATTTGAACAGTCACAGTTAAAAGCTAAGTAAACAACATACCGCCATTGGTATTTTAATTTGGTTATGCAAGATAGTTTCCTTCATGAAACGCATCACATAGTACCCACAATTTGTACTGCTGGGTTGTCTTGGGCACTATAAAAAATAAAATAGTAAATCAATATAGGTTTTTTTATCTAATTGCGCATTAAGTTTTTGCAAATGTACCTCTATCTGAATCCATTTAATGTTGGTTGCCTTTAAACGCGGCACCTTATCTCCGATATTTGCATGATAAACTTGCAAAGCACTAATCACAAAATCAAACAGAGTTCATTAAGAAACATATTTTCAATCATCACAAACACATGCATGCTTTTTTTTATTTTGAACCACAACAGCCACAACCCAGTATATGTCAATTCAACACATGTTCTAATGTCAAAAATCAAAAGCACATTAGGACCATGACAAATTGCAACATGTATCTACCATGGAAGCCATTCGACAGAATCATAGAAAATCAGAAATATAAAAGCATGCTTACTTATCGAACAGATTCTTTAATTCTGGGCGACCCCTAGGATCAACATTCAAGGGATCCAGATAGTAAATAATCTCTTCAACAATATTTATCGCGCACAGCACCCAATGATTCCTACAAAAATGTTGAGATAACAAATCCTAAGCACCTCAACTTTTATGTAATTCATTATTGTGAATTAAGTCCTATAGGATAAGTGACTCACCCAACATTGCACGGCGCTAGAAACAAGGGCTGCCATTCTCTTTCTGTAGTTGCAAAGCGGTCAGCTATATACTTTGTCTGTGAATCCCTCCCGAAGAAGCCGTATATATCTGTTTGGTGTGGGGACAAGAACAGAAACCTCCTCGTTCTTTCCTTTGGAAGCAACAAATCTTCATACAAATACCTTCAATTAAAATATAAAAATGGATTACACCAATGACATCAATATTTAAATGGAAAGACTAAAAAAAATATTGTACACTTTAAGCCCGATTTAGTACCTGATATATACGGAAATAACGGAGGCAGATACCCATTCATGATTTACAACTTCTATGATATTTTCAGTATTGATCATCTCAATGAAATGCTGACCAAAAATATTTTGTTCCATCTCTATGTCCAATTGGTCATCATTTTTCATATTCTTTCGTTCATGTATTTTAAGAAAATTCAAATATTCCAGAGAAATTGTAGTTGAACCAGCTGTAGGAGGGTTGGCCTCAGAGTTGCCTCCTTTATTTTTTGGGGTTGTAATTGACTCCTTTGTATATCCAGACACTCTGCCCTTGCCTTTAGATTTTGCAGGTGCCTGGAAATTTTGCATTTCAATATGCCAGTTAGTGATCAACTAATGTAATGCATATATGCCATATATGAAAAGGTGGAAAAATGCATTTACATACCATATTAATTACAACCACGAGATCAATTGGCCATGCCATATAAGTACCTATTGCATCTCTTACTGTCATTACATCTGCACGATCGATAGGTACCGGCAATGGCGTATCCCCCTCAGTTGCAACATCAACTCCAACTTTCACATGGTTAAGGGGTACTGGTCCAGTGTGCAGTGTAACACCCGGCTCATTGTATACTTTACCCATAGCAACCATACGATAGTTTGGGGTTGATAAATATAGCTGACATGAGTTGACGCCCTAATCCAACGATAGATGAATAAGCTGTGAATTAAGGCATCCAATTGAATGTATTTAACTGCGAATGCAATACTAGTAAAAAAAAAAGGCATGCATTACCTCTGGAAGCCTGATGGCAGATGGTAGAGTGCAACTATATTTGACGCTTGCTTGGGCTGTGAAATTAGCCTGCCTCTCCTCATCCTCCTTTTTTTTTTCAGCTTTTCTTCCAAAATGTTCAATCTTTCAGAGAGTTGAGACACCAATGTCTCCCACCTTTTCGTTTTCGAGTTATTTTTTACACGACCTTCAGGTGGGAAGTAGTCTTTTTGAGAGACGCCAAAACCCACACCCCTAACACGACCAGGGTTCTCTGGCACACCTAGGGCTTTAGCAAGAATATCCTGGCGACCAAAATCTTGTATCTCTCCTCTACTGCAGATCGTGATGAGTTCCTCCTGACACATAGTTATTGGTGAAATGCAAATGTTAAAATTATTATATATTATCATAAGAAAATAACAAATGAAAATGTAAACGTTAGTCTACTAACACATTTATTCCACACGGTCAGCGTATTTTTGTTGTCAATTACACCCGCCTTGTTCTCGCAGGCTTTCCTCCACACAATATGGCGTTTAATTTTCTTAACTTCTGGCCCCGCCTCCTGCATCTGTAGATTGAGATAATATATATTAACCAAACAGTTTAAAAGTCATATTTACCACACATGCAGTTAAATATATATATATATATATATACATACCAATTCATCCTCAATGTCAGCATACCCCTTACGTGATGCTTTGTAAGGGCATGCAGGATCTAACGCCCTGTTGCGATTTTCATTGCTTAATTTCTATTCAGACACATATAAGTAATATTAATACATGGTTAATGTCATATGTACGTATTGCTATAAAATTATAAGGACTAATGTGATATTAAACATACCAGGAATTGAGCATCTCCTGTGCGTATTGCTATAAAATCTGTCCACTCATCCCTTGATATGTGTGGATATTGTGATGGAGGTTCCTCTATGATACTCCCGTTGGCATCTCTTAGAAATTTTTTGGTCAATCTAGTTCTGAATGCCCTATGTGGGTTACCAGACTTCCGAAGTACAAATTTTTTCCGAGATTCATCAACATTAAAAGACATCTCGCAAAACAATATAAACAACGTGTCAAAGTAAGTATGTTTACATAGTTTACAATATAATTCATAAATTTTAACAATTACCTGTACATCAGCCCATATGCTCTCTTTGAAACCATCCAAAGCTTCATCCTTCCAATTAGAACAAATAATTGGGACCGTTTTTGCCGAACAACGGCCCCAATGTAACTCTTCAATATTTTACCATTAGCACGAATTGGTTGGTCCAAAGAATTCCATTCAACCTAATAAAAATAATAAAGTAATTAAATCTAGATATCAAACAACATTATGAAATCCTTAGATTAGTAAGTAAATTACATCAAATTTTTGTCCTTTACTCCTAGCGCGGATGACCGCCTTCATAAGCTGTTGGCCCCGCGTCTAGTCGCTTTGGCATCACTAGAATTACTTGAAGATGCCATTTACCTACAAAAATATTAGATACAAGTAAAACATCAATGGACATTAATATAACATTAATTGATGCAAAATATAAAACAACTATGAATAACAAAATCAACACTAGCATTCTAGGAAGATGCTAACTATAATATAAAATGATCTCAATGTTCGTTTAAAAACAAACACTACATACATGTTTAAGTCAACCTTTTTCTTTTCTTCATTGGATTGAGATTTGTTTGTCCTTTATTAGTACGAAATGGTGGATTGACCAAAAGCCCCTCATCATGATCATCTCTCATATACATACCATCATCCCTAGTTGGATCAATCTCAAGTGATTGTAATGTCCCGACGAAAGGATCATCTTCAATATCAACATCTCCATGGTCTTGATCATCAATCTTAGTAATTATTTTGTTAGTCAAAAGAACAATGGACCTTTTCATATCAGCTGGATCTGTGACATAGAACACTTGTTGAGCTTGAGATGCTAATATAAAAGGCTCATCTTTATACCCCACCCTATTAAGATCCACCTGCATGAACCCTGACTCATCAATCTGAACACCGTTATTATTGTCAACCCACTTGCAACCAAACACACCAACCTTAAACTTTGTGTAATCCAACTCCCATATGCGTTCAATGACGCCGAAGTATGACATATTTGCATATATCGGGTTTCTGTCTTTGGCACTTGAGATATGCATCGACTGAGCTACAAGAGTCACACCACTGTTTTGCATTGTACTCCGACCGTCTTGTTCTTTTGTATAGAATGTGTACCCATTAATTTGATAACCGTGGTAAGAGAAGACATGCAAACTTGGACCTTTGGCTAACCATCTCAATCTATTTGAAACTGAAGTAGCATTTTCATTCAACTCTGCATAAATGTGATCTCTTAGCCACGTTATAAAACAACGATTGTGTTCTCTAGTTAGCCAATTTTGATTCTTATTTGGATACAAACTCTTAAGCATGTCCTTGTGTTTTTCAACATATGGCTCAACCTCATTGGCATTGTGCAGAACATATAAGTGTGCTTGCTCCCATTCTGTCCTTGATATAGTCACTATTTCATTTCCAGTAATTCCTTGCCCCATCATTCTCCATGTGTGACGAGACTTTGGCAGCCCTATAGAATCAGCATTGGATAGGTATTCGGTACAGAATTCAACAGCTTCTTCGACAATATACCGTTCAACAATACAACTTTCTGGTCGTGATCGGTTTTTCACATACCCTTTTAATATCTTCATATAACGCTCAATCGGGTACATCCATCTCATATAAGCTGGCCCACACAGTTGTGTCTCTCTAACAAGGTGAATGGTTAGATGAACCATTATGTCAAAGAATGAAGGTGGAAAGTACATCTCAAGCTCGCAAAAGTCACAACAATTTCTCTTTGCAATGATGGCAACTTCCCAGGGTCAATCACTTTGCTGCAAATTGCCTTGAAGAAGAAACAGAGTTTAGTTAAGCCCCCCCGCACTTTGTTAGGTAAAATAGACCGTATACCAATGGGTATCAACTGCTCCATGAGAACATGACAATCGTGGGACTTTAGACCTTTTAACTTGAGATCTTTCATCGATACGAGGTTCCTAATGTTTGAAGAGTACCCCTTCCCGGAACCTTAACTCCTTCAAGAAACTTACAAAAAACAGTTTTTTCTTTTCTAGATAGAGTGTAAGCAGCCGGAGGAAGATATGTACTTTTACCCTTCTTCGTCGGTCCCAATTCTCTTCTTATTCCCATACTAACCAAGTCCAACCTTGCATTGATGCCATCTTTAGTCTTCCCTGGCACATTGAGTAACGTACCAATGACACTATCACAAATATTTTTTTCAACGTGCATCACATCGAGGAAATGTCTTACATATAATGATTTCCAATATGGCAACTCAAAGAAAATCGACCTTTTCTTCCACCCTCTTGTGACAATATCTCTTGCAAAAGGTTTACCGAATTGGATATTCAAATCCTTTACCTTTTCAAAAAGTTGATCACCCGTCAAAGGTGAAGGAGCTCTACCTTTTTCCGAGTTTCCATTGAACGCCTTTCTCCACCACCGGTAATGATGACTTGGATGCAAAAATCTACGATGCCCAAGAAAGACATTCTTCTTACAATGTTCTAACCGCATCCAATCCGTACCCTCTTCACATATAGGGCATGCACACTGACCCTTGATGCTATATCCTGACATATTACCGTAGGCTGGAAAATCATTAATTGTGCCAAACAACATAGCTCTCAAATTGAAACTTTCTTCCTTATACCCATCATACACCTCCACACCTGTCTCCCACAGTTGTTTCAAGTCTTCAATCAAAGGAGTCAAATAGACGTCTATATCATTTCCTGGTTGTTTGGGCCCAGAAATTAACATAGATAACATAATAAATTTGCGCTTCATGCATAGCCATGGGGATAGGTTATAAATCACCAAAATCACAGGCCATGTACTGTGAGAGCTACTTTGAACACCATGCGGGTTAAATACGTCAGTAGCCAATGCAAGTCGTAGGTTTCTTGATTCTTGCCCAAAATCAGTATAATCATGATCAAATTTCTTCCATTGCGGAGAATCTGCCGGGTGCCGCAGCTTGCCATCTTTGATCCTTTCATCCTCATGCCATGTCAAGTGCTTTGAATCTTCAGAACTACGGTACATGCGCCTAAATCTGGGTATTATGGGAAAATACCACACAACCTTCTCTGGATCTGATTCTTTCTTCTTATATCGTGAGTCATTACATTTAGGACACATCTTTAACGATGCATATTCATTCCGAAAAAAATGCAATCGTTAGGACAAGCATGTATCCTCTCGTAGCTCATGCCAATAGAGCGTAACATTTGTTTAGCCTCATATGTCCGACTAGGAAGCACATTATCCTCTGGCAACATATCTTTCAATAGTGTGAGTAAGTCCGTAAAGCTCTTATCAGTCCATCCGTTGCCCGATTTCAAGTTATACAACTTTAACATCGTCGACAATCTTGTGAATTTAGTACAACCATCATACAATGGTTGCTCTGCATCACTTACCAACCTCTCAAACATTTGAGGACAATCCCGAAGATCCTCTTCAACAGCATTTGCTATGTCTTCAAAACGATCGCCCTCATAAGTATTTGTGTCGGTATCGTATGATGAATATCTCACACGATTCCTCATTTCACTAGACTCAGCTCTTGTCTCACCATGTTTTGTCCAACATGTATAACTTTGATCGATTCCATTACACACTAAATGTTCTTCCAAATCGGCTGCACTAACTCGCCTTGCATAACAACAATCTAAACAAGGACATATGATTGTACTAGGGTTTTCCGCATGCCGAACTGCAAACCTAATGAACTCTTTCACCCCATCCTCATACTCCTTCGTTAAACGATTGGCAGACATCCATTTCCGATCCATGCTTTCCCGATCTACAAAAATATTTATTAAACATATTTACTTTGAGTTTAGAGTGGTTGAGGTCTACATGCAATGTATACAGATTAAAGGAATGAAAGGAATGAAAACTTTTACCGTTTTTCCGCATGGCAAATTGAGTGTGGACAGGGGCTGTGTATTAGTGGGGAAAACTATTGGTTTATGTTCAAGGAGAGGATTGTAAAACAAGAAGAAAACTATTGGTTTCAGTAATCTAGAATCAAATGGTTCATGATGGGAGACTGAAAGTTTTTTCATCAATCAGCCATCATAAAGAGGAGAACAAATAGAAAGAGACAGGGATTTCCTTGAAAATCTTGTCTCACTTGATGAGATAAAAAAAGCTCTCTTTAGTATGAAAAACTTTAAAGCCCCTGGCCTTGATGGTTTTCATCCCATCTCTATTAATTCTCAATGGAATGTTGTTGGTAATTATATATATTCCTGTTAACTCTGATTCCTTAAAAGAATGATATCTCTTGTGTTAATCAATTAAGACATGTAGCTTTGTGTAATGTAAGTTATAAGATCATTACCAAAGTGATAGCTCATAGGCTAATAACTGTTATGCCTTACATTGTAAATAATACTCAAAGTAGTTTCGTACCAGGAAGCAAATTTGTAGCTGAGTTTTGCTGATGACCTAATCTTTGTAGCTGAAGCAAATTTGAACCAGACTCAAATGATTTTAAATGTATTTGAGGAATTCTGTAACAGCTCAGGGCAGAGAGTGAATCTATCCAAGTCTAAAGTCTTCTTCTCTAGTAAACTTCAGCAATCCCTATCTCAGTTTGTGAAGAGACTGAGAAAATCTGCAGAGATAAAAAAACCAAGAATATTAGCATACAGCATTCTCATATTTGGATTTTGGCTTGTCAGTTGAATTATTTTTGTAATCGTCATATTCTGCCTCACACATTAGAGTTTTAAAATTAAACCTGGAAAATTTTCCATTGAATAAATATTCGAAAAACCAAAACTACTACAAATATACAACTGAAATGTTTCTTTAAACTCTAATACACACAGACACACAAAAAAGGGTTGCTAAAGGAGCAAGAAATCATCCACTGAGTTTGCCATGTGACCAACACTAGAATTTCCTGATAATGAGACATTGGATAGGATTAAGTGTTTTGATGCAAGAACACTGACCCTTCTGTTGTTAAACTTAGCTTGGTTCCTAGCAAACCAGATATGGCATAAAACATTGATGATGCCCGAAATGACATCATCTAGACTTTGGGAGCTCCAATCTTTGTCACATATTTTCAGAACCGATTCAATGTTAGATAAATCAATGTGAACAGCAATCAGATCACTGAACCAGTTCCATAAAACTCTAGCATAACTACAGTTAAGAAAAAGATGCTGAGTTGTTTCTGCTGCAATACCACAAAGTGAGCACTGACTAACAACTATGCACCCTTTGTTCCAGAGACTATCTTCAGTAGGCATCTTATTGTGGATGATCCTCCAAATAATGAATGATTTTGAAGGAGGAATGCATCTTCTCCAAATCAGTTTAGGCCAAGCCAAAATGGGACCAGCAGGGCATAAATAAGTGTAGGCTTCTTTAAAAGATAAATTCCCTGAATCAGAACAGCTCCAGACCAGTTGATCCTCAACAGGGATCACTAGAATAACCTGGCTGTTTATTTCAGCTGCTAGAGCTGGGCAGTGATCTCTGAGAACCTGAGGGATGCACCATTGACCATCCTCAATAAAATTAGCAACTCTTCCTTCTAGTAGGCAGTACCAATCAGAAGGAACATTCAAAAATTGCACCACAGGTTTTGACAACCATTTCTAAGTCTAGAAATTGATTTTCAAACCATTTCCAAGTAACCAATAAAAGTTTTCCAAGACCACATAGAAAGTGTGACTAATACCAGACCGGATAGAGGAAGAGATGTGGTGCTGAACAAGATTACCTTTCCTGAGAATTATGGCTCTCAGCAGATTGGTCCAGGAACAGTCTGAGGAGATTAAATCCCATCCTAGCTTAAGCATAGCAGCTCTATTCACCTCCTAATTGATCTAATGCCAAACCCCCTTCAAAAGTAGGCCTGCACACAAGTTTCCAAGATACTGTGACTACCTTTCTGGTATGAATGCATCCAGACCAAATGAAGTTCCTGGTCCATTTCTCAATCTGGTTAATCAAGCTGATTGGCCAGCTATAGAAAATAGTTGAAAATAGAAAATTTGGAAATTAAGTGAAACATTTTTACAAGAGATTTTTGTGTAAGCTCACAACATTTGAGAAGCATTCAAATGTAAGGTCACCTAGGAACAAGACAAAACTTCAGTTTTATAAGATACACTTGGAGGAACCCCAATATGAGAAAATCTCAGTAATGTCATAATAAGCATCCTTTCCAACAAGGGAGAAAAAAGAGAAACAAGGGGACTTACCAAACAGCGAAGAGGAAAATGCGATGGAAGAGGGAAGGGCTTGAACGGGCGGTGACGGCTGCAGGATGGTCAACAACAGCAGCGGCGGCGAGCAACGAAGGTGACGGTGGCAAAAATGAGGGTTGGGGCTGTGTGTGTCGAGTAGAATGAAGAGAGCAAGAAAAAAGAGAGAAGAAAACCAAGGTCCCTCGTTTAATTTGCTGTTCTGAAGAAAAGGTGAACCTAAGATAGCGTTTCCGTGTGGAACCGCTATCTTTTCCTTAGTGGCACTTTTAATAGCGGTTCCACACGGAAACGCTATCTTAGGTGATACCTAAGATAGCGTTTCCTAAAGGAAACACTATTAAAAGTACCCCTATCACTTTTAATAGCATTTCCACACAGAAATGCTATAAAAGGTGCGTTATTAAAAGTCTAATCTGTTGTAGTGAGGGTATATTTACAGACTGATACAGAAGAATGACACTTTATATAGAGAATAGAGTCTCTCTGATTTTCTTGAAAACTTATCTATAAACTTAATGCTAATTAAGAGGATTAAGTTACAAGGTGCATGGGTTAGCACAGTAGTCAAAGGAATGCATTTTTTTGCAGAAACTTATACACTTTTAACGTCAGTTGTCTTCAACAACTGACGTTAAAAGTGCTTTTAAAATAAAAATATTTATTTTTAACGTCGGTTGTTTAATACAACTGACGTTCAATGTTTGATTTTTACTTCAATTAAATAAATAGTCAAAGGAATTAATGTTTTTGGATAAACGTATACACTTTTAACGTCAGTTTCTTAAGACAACTGATGTTAAATATATGACCTTTAACGTCAGTTTTTACAAACAACTGACGTCAAATGTTTTATTTTGGTTTACACCCGCGCGCCTTCTGCACTTTGCTCTGTACGTCTCTTTTCTCTTTTCATCACGCTCAACCCTCACTCTCACTCTCACTCTCACTCTCACTTTGCCCTAATCGTGAGCTCATCTCCACCGCAACCATCGCGAGGGCTTCTTCGCCACCACCGTGAGGTACACTCTTAACCCTAACTCTGTTTTTCCATTCACTCTTTGCAATAACTTGACATATCTCTTTCCCCTTCCCGCGCACTAACTCTCCTCGTCCCTCTGCTCTCAGTAACCACATCGAACGTTGGCCACCACTCGAGCTCCCCTCCCCACCACCACGCGAGCACCTATTTCTGGTGAGTCTTTTGGGAACATTTTTTTATTTTTGGTTTTGAGTGTATGTTGAAAATGTAGTCTCAGTAGTTGAAACTTGAAACCGTGAGTTTGAGTTGTTTGGAATGTCTCTATTTTTGGTTTTGAGTGCATGTTGCTCTGCTGGTTGATCTGTCACGGCCGTGATGCTCATCACGGCTAGGCCGTGATCAGGTCTGCCTGTGATGGTCTGGTTCAGTTGGCACGTTACGGCCGTGATGGACAACACTGCCAGGTCGTGACCAGTGCTTGGCAGTCTTCAAAAACTATAGTTTTCAATCTCCCGTATTGTCCTTATATTGGATATATGTTTTGTATATCTACAGGACCTATCTATTTATGGATCGTAGTTGGATGGTTTGTAATCGCACTAGTGCTGAGTATTTGAAGGGGGTGGGAGAATTTATAGAATTTGCTCAAAGGAATGTTCCTAATAGTAATGGAATGTTCTGTTGTCCTTGTGTCAAGTGTTTGAATACGAGAAAATGTACGGTGAAGGATATACGTACTCATTTGATTCGTGAAAGGATTTGCTTGAGTTATACAAGATGGATATGGCATGGTGATGTGTTGTTGAGTAGTACGGCAAGTGTCTCCCAAAGTGACGACGTTGACGTAGATATGGAGGATGATCGAGTAGAGGACATGATCCGTGATATTGGACAAGAATCTTTTCATCGAGCTCATGTGTATGATAGGTTGTATGGTGATGCGGATAAGCCTTTATATCCAGGGTGTACTACTCATACACGGTTGTCGTCGGTGCTAAAATTGGTTTGTGTGAAGGCGAGAAATGGTTGGACCGATAAAAACTTCACGGAATTGCTTGAAGTGTTGAAAGACTTGCTTCCGGAGGACAACACATTGCCTGACCGTAACTATGAGGCCAAGAAGGTATTGTGTCCTATGGGTATGGAGTATAAGAAGATACACGCATGCCCCAATGATTGCATATTGTACACCGGTGTTCATGAAGACAATCACGATTGCCCAAAATGTGGGTTATCACGATACAAAGTGAAGGGTGGTGATGATGATGATGATGATCTTGATGATGTGAGAAAAAAGGGTCCTCCTGTGAAGGTGTTGTGGTATCTTCCAATAATTCCAAGGTTCAAGCGATTGTTTGCCAATGCGAAAGAAGTGAAGAATCTTAGATGGCTATGATGAGAGGAAACGTGATGGAAAGGTTCGTCATCCTGCTGATTCTATGCAATGGAAGAATATCGATACTATGTTTCCGGATTTCATCGATGAGCCAAGAAACCTAAGGCTTGGACTTGCTACGGATGGAATGAATCCTTATGGTAACATGAGTAGTATTCATAGTTCATGGCCTGTTCTGTTGGTAATTTACAACATGCCCCCTTGGTTGTGCATGAAGCGCAAATACATGATGTTGTCCATGATGATTTCGGGCCCAAAGCAACTGGGAAATGACTTAGATGTTTATCTAGGTCCCTTGATTGAAGACTTGAAAACGCTGTGGGTGGAAGGTGTTGATGTAGTTGATGGGTATTCTCATGAGACTTTCAAGCTTCGTGCCATGTTATTTTGCACCATCAACGACTTTCCAAAGATACGGTAACTTGTCCGGAATGCAGTGTCAAGGGGCATAAAGCATGCCCTATATGTGAAGAAGGCACATGCTACACTCAGTTGCATCATGGAAAGAAGACGATTTACCTTGGGCATCAGAGATTTCTTAGACGTGATCACCCATATCGTAAGATGAAAAAAGCTTTTAATGGATGCCAAGAGACAGAAGAAGCACCGACGGCCTTAATTGGAGAGCAGGTTTATCAGAGGGTAAAGGGCATCGATGTTATATTCGGCAAGTCCAAAAAGAAAGGTAAAGATGCTGAGAAAAACATATGGAAGAAGAGGTCGATATTCTTTGAACTTCCATACTGGCGCAAGCTTGATGTCAGACACTGCATTGATGTGATGCATGTGGAGAAAAATGTGTGCGATAGTGTGATCGGGATGCTTCTCAACATTCAGGGCAAGACAAAGGATGGTGTGAATGCTCGTCTCGACCTCGTTGCTATGGGTATACGAGAGCAGTTAGCTCCAGTTGTTGAGGATGGTAAGCGGACTTATTTGCCGCCAGCATGTCATACTTTGTCAAAAAAAGAGAGACAAAGTTTCTGCGGGTGTCTTTAGGGCATCAAAGTTTCACATGGTTACTCTTCAAATATGAAGAGGCTTGTCTCTAGTGATCTTAAATTGGTTGGCTTAAAGTCTCATGATTGTCACATCTTGATGCAACAACTTCTGCTCGTTGCTATTCGTGGTATTGCTCCAAAAAATGTGAGACATGCCATTACTCGGTTGTGCTCATTCTTCAATTTTATATGTAGCAAAGTCGTTGACCCCCGTATGTTGGATGACTTGGAAGTTGAGGCTTCTACAATCTTGTGCCAATTGAAGATGTATTTTCCTCCTTCATTTTTCGACATAATGGTTCACTTAATTGTTCATTTGGTGAGGGAGATTAGATTATGTGGGCCGGTTTTTCTGAGATGGATGTACCCAGTTGAGTGCTACATGAAGATCTTGAAAGGGTACGTGAAGAATCCTCATTGTCCGGAAGCATCTATTGTTCAAAGGTATGTTGCAGAAGAAACAATTGAGTTTTGATCGGACTACCTTCATAACACGGATCCTATAGGGGTTCCTAAGCCTCGGCATGATGAGATCAGATGTCAAGGTAAGGGTACACATGGCTTAAGAATTAATAGCAAGGATCGGGAGGAAGTGCTTCAAGCACATTTGTATGTATTGAACAACATCGAATGTGTTCAACCTTTCTTATTTGAACATAAAAGAAAAGTCAATCAAGAAAACCCTCGAATGAGCGAAAGGTGGTTGTTGAACAAGCATAACAAGACTTTCTTACCATGGTTCAAGGAAGAAATGCTCAAGGATGGTAGTACTACTTCTGATGACGTAAGATGGCTAGCACGTGGGCCTAGCTTCAACGTCATATGTTGGAGCGGATACGACATAAATAACTTTTCCTTTTATACAAAGGAACAAGATAACAAGAGTACCATGCAAAATAGTGGGGTTATGATCGTGGTCGAAGCAATGCACTTCTCTAGTGCAAAGGACACAAAACCCGTTAAAGCACCGACACCTTACTTTGGATATATTGAAGATATTTGGGTGCTCGATTACACTAAGCTTACGGTGCCGGTTTTTAAATGTAAGTGGGTTGATAGTAACGGTGGTGTACAAATCGACGAATTGGGGTTCACATTGGTAGACCTCAACAAGTTAGGTCATATAAATGAGCCTTTCATAATGGCTTCCCAAGCAAAACAAGTGTTCTACATCACTGATCCTTCTAACAAAAGGTTGTCCGTGGTTCTCCAAGGAAAAATCATGTATAATGGTAGTGATGAAAATCAAGATTCAAATCTTGATATTCCTGAGACTACTTCTTTTTCAATAAACATGCCTACTATAATCGAGGAGACACAGGTGGATGATGTACATGCCACTCGTGATGATCATCACGAAGGAATATTGATATAGGTAGTTTAAACTTAGTATACATTTATTTTTATTTATATTTCTGTATTTATTTTGAGTTATAACCTATGTTAATAAATATATATTGTTTCTGAACAGGCATACATATGGATCATTGTTCCATTTTTCCTTTGCAATTCTGTAATGTGTGTGATATTCCGTGTTACTAGGATATTTACTGAATGCAGGGATAGCTGAGGGGAGTGATATTTTAAAACTGAATTTAAAAAAAAAACTTTTAACGTCAGTTGTATCAAACAAATGACGTTAATAGTATTTTATAAAATATACAGTACACTATTAACGTCAGTTGTGTAAAACAACTGACGTTAAAATTAAAACCTTTAACGCCAGTTTTGTTATAACAACTGACGTTACTTTTAACAAAATTAACGTCCGTTGTCTTAAAGAACTGACGTTAATAGTTTTATGTTTAACGTCGTTAATTTTGACAAAATTAACGTCAGTTGTGTTAAAGAACCGACGTTAATAGTTTTATATTTAACGTCAGTTCTCAACTGACGTTAAAATTTTAACTTTTAATGTCAACTGTATTTACGTCAGTCAGTATTATGATGTAAAAAATCAATTTTAACTGACGTAAAAAGCACTTATTGCACTAGTGCTAATACCCCCTCAAGGTGGAGAATATATGTTGTGTATTCCCAGCTTGTGTATGAGTGAAGAGAAGAGTGGAAATGGTAGAGCCTCGGTGAACAAGTCAGCTAATTGATATTCACTTTTAACATGTATCAACTTGCTGAGATTGGATTGAACCAATTCTCTAATAAAGTGGTAGTCGATGTCAATATGCTTGGACCTCTCATGGTGTGCCGTATTCGATGCTAGGTGTATTGCTGACTGATTGTCACAAAATACCATAGTTGAGGAAACGTGGACCTCAAAATGTGTGAGCAATCGAGTGATCCAAACTAGCTCACTAGCTACTGATGATAGTGCCCAATACTCAGCTTCAGATGAGGATTTAGATACAATGGGTTGTTTCTTTGATTTCCATGACAACAAGGCATTGCCAAGAAAGACAGAAAAGCCAGTCGTGGACCTCTGGTCGCGCTGTCGCGCACGCGCCAAAAAGGACGAGCGGGTTTAAAAGTGTAGTATAGTGCGACAACTCGGATGTCGTCTCTCAAGGACTCTGAGAATATTACTTTTCACAAAAATAAGTTTTTTGGGGGGGGGGGGGGGGGGGTTTGGATTGGAGTGCAAAATAAGAAACAAACAAAACAGAGCAATAAAAAAAAACAAGGCAGTTGAAAAGGGATTGTCAATTATCAAATAACGATTAATCTACTGTCAAGAATTCCCAACTATCCTTGGTTAATGTAAACCCAAGCCCTAAGCAGATTCTAATCCCCTTTCAGTTACAGTAACAACTAACAACGTAATTGCTACTATGGATGCAAATTCCTATTCCCGAAATAACAAACGGGATTAAGCGCTCATGATCAAACGATCATGAATGAATACACGCGAATTAACAAACGCGATTATGTATAGGAAATTTACATCACTGAAACAAATCAATACAATATTACACACTCCTGAAATAACAAACAGAAATATGCAATATGATATTGAAAAGGGAGAAGCAATTAAAATAGGGATTTACATAACCTCAAGTATATAGGATCCTCAAACAGTAGACTAATCCTAGGACTTAGTGCTCCATGGCAACAACGAAATCACAGAGAAAATGTATATTCGAAAGTTGGAGAAGCAAAAGTCTTTACAAAATATTCAGAACAGCCTTTTATACAATTTCAGATTCGGAGGGCTCATGAGGCGAGCAAACATTCGCGAGGCGAATTTCATGAACCTGTCAAGCAACCCTTGGCATTCTCGCGAGGCGAAGTGACTCTCGCGAGGCGAGGATATGAAGAGTTTCCTCCTTACGCCCGTGATGGCCATCAGGGCCTAACCGTGATGCTCTCTGACTTCCAGACTCGCGAGGCGAATGGATGCTCGAGAGGCGAGACTCTTCAGCTTCAAAACTGCCACGGCCATGACCTTCAACACGGGCAAGCCGTGATCGTCTCTGACTTTTTCAGGTTTGGAAGACTCGCGGGGCGAGACCTTATTCGCGAGGCGACCCAGAGACTTAGCAATTTCTTGGAACAGTCAGGCTTCGGGGTCGCGAGGCGAGCATGGAATTCGCGGGGCGAGACCCCTGTTTCCTTATTCTCTTGACTTTCACTTAACCTGAAAACAAAGAAATAACTATAAGTGTATTATTTAACTCCAAACTAGCTAAATTAACTTAAAATTACTCTAGAGACTCAAAACCTTGCTTGAGGACAATCTAATCTAATTTGGGTAAAAATACGATATAATTTGCACAAAACCCTGGTCATACTAGCCACAAAACTAGATGAGCCAGAGGCTTATCAACCTCCTTGTGTCCAAGCAACTTCCCCAATCCGCGTCTGCAAATGCTGTGAGGTTCAGTTGATTGGAACTTGGAAAGAAGAGGCCTTGTCCAGGTGCTGCCTTAAGGTACTGAAGTAGATGGTGTACTGCATTCAAATGTGGGGTGCGAGGATCCTGCATGTATTGACCGAGTTTATGTACAATAAAGGTGATATCTAGCCTAGAGATAGTCAAATACATGAGGCGTCCAATTAGCCTCCGATACTGTGATGGATCAGGCAGTAAATATCCATCAGTACTAGTGAGTTTGAGATTTGGATCCATTGGTAAATTGGCTGGCTTGCAACCTAAGTATCTAGTATCTTCTAACAAGGATAATGTGTACTTTCTCTGTGACATGCAGATGCCTTTGTTGGATCTGGCTATTTCCAGGCCATGAAAGTACTTGAGGTTGCCAAGGATTTTTAGTTTGAACAACTTTTGGAGAAGGTTCTGTGTTGCAGTGACATGCTCTATCTTGAGTCCAGAGAGGATGATATCATCTACATAGACTAAAAGGACAACCAAGGACGAACCAGAACCTAATGTGAAAAGAGAGTAATCATTCTTGGATTGAGTGAAGCCATGTTGCAGCAGGGTAGAGGAGAATTTGTAGAACCACTGCCTTGATGCTTGTCTGAGTCCATAAAGAGACTTATTCAGCTTGCATACAAGTCCATTGGATTCAGTTTTGTGTCCTATTGGAAGGTCCATGTACACTTCTTCAAATAGATCCCCATTTAGAAATGCATTATTGACATCTAGCTGCAAAAGGTGCCACTGTTTAGATGTTGATACAACCAGCAAGACTCTTACAGAAGTAAGCTTTGCAACTTGGGAAAAAGTGTTAGAAAAATCAATCCCAGCCTGTTGTGTATAGTTCTTGACTACCAACCTGACTTTGTATCTGTCTACAAAGCCATCTGAATTGTATTTCACTTTGTATATCCACCTACAACCAATGCAATGCTTGTCAGGTGGCAGTGAAACCAGTGACCAAGTGTTGTTAGTCTCTAGTGCCTAAATTTCCTCATTCATGGCCCGTCTCCACTCAAATGACTTAACTGCTTGATGGAATAACTGAGGCTCATAAATGGCAGATACTTGATTCATAAAGGTTCTGTAATCAGAACTCAGTTTTGCATAGGACCAAAAAATTTCAATAGGATAGGGAGTGGTGGTGCTGCAAGCATACTCATTGAGGTAGGTAGGTGGTCTAACTTTTCTTTGTGACCTTCTTACAGGAACATGAACAGAAGGCTGCATAATAGGAATTTGGTATGTGTTTGGAATTGGCTCAAGATTTGGTTCCGTATTTGGTTCATGGTTTGGAGTAGGGTGCTCGGGTAGTGTTTGGGGTGGGGGATTGACTGATACATCAGGTAAAAGGAATGCTGTGATTAAGTCATGATAAAGATCCTGTTGAGGTTGAGAGTGAGATTAAAAAGGGAATATTGATTCATGAAAGGTGACATCTCTTGAGATGAAAATGGTAGCCAACAAAGATAGCAGGAATTGCTCTAGGAGTAAACTTATTCCTAGTAGATGGCAAAGTAGCAGCATATGCCGAGCAACCAAAGGATCTAAGGCTGTGGTAGTCTGGTTCAAAACCATAGAGGATTTGATAAGGTGACTGTTGCTTCAGTATTGGTGAAGGCAAACTGTTAATTAGGTATGCAACAGTGGCTGTACATTCACCCCAGAATGAGATAGGCACCTTTGACTGAAAAAACAATGCTCGAGCTACATTGAGTAAGTGCTGGTGTTTCCTTTCGACCACTGAGTTCTGCTCAGGTCTCTCTACACAAGAAAATTGGTGAAGAGTTCCCTGAGACTTTAGAAACTCTGTGAGTGCCAATTCTTTGGCATTATCAGATCTTAAACATTTTATTGGAAGACCGAATTGAGTCTTGACCATTGTAAAGAACCTCATGATTGCAGTTGTTGCTTCTGACTTATGCTTGAGCAGAAATAGCCAAGTGAATCTTGAACAATCATCCACCAATGTCAAGAAGTATATCCTACCATCATAAGTTGGTGATGCGAATCCGATAAGTGTACTGGTTCGTTACAAGTAATAAAAACACGGTAAGCTATACCGAGGTCGAACACAAGGATTGTGAGACCAATTTAACCACACTATCAAGGAAATTCAAATCGTTGACCAAGTCAATAATGGTTTGTTGAGAAGAGAGAGAATTAGATAACAAAAGATATCAAGAACAATTATCTAAAATTGCTAAAATATAACAACGAGGTAAAATTAATGGCTAAGGCTTCTAAGGTTACGAATCCACCTACCCAATCATGTAAGTTACCCAAGTGATTATTCTCTTATCCCTATGTTCAAATTCTTTTCCAATCAGGAACCCTCAATTATCCTAATGTCATTGCCGCCATTTAAAAAGAAATACCTTAACATGCAAATTGACAACCTGCCGATTCGAACAACCCACAGTTAGATTCATTAAGTTCTTGGTTCTTTATTGTGATTGCATCATTTTCCTATTCTATGCCTAGATATATTCAAACGATGTTCTTAATTCAAGTCCTAAGTACGAATCTCCTACCAGTATCAACGTACTAGACTAGTTAACCAATGGCCATTATGATTAACGCAAGCAAAACAGAATTAAGAAACAAGAAAAGAGAGAAGGGAATAAGAAAACATCACTTGACCTAAATAAGCTATTTATAATTTTCAGAATCAGCACCCGCTCGTGAGGCGAATACTTAATTTTGGATCCATCATATTTTGAATGCTCTCAAGGCGAGGACTGTCTTGCGGGGCGAGACAGAGAAGTTACAGATTCCCTTCGTCTGGTTCGCGAGGCGAACCTTTGCTTGCAAGGCGAGCCTGAATATGTGTAATTCCTGCTCAGTCTGTAGCTCTGGGGGCGAGACTTTCTTCTTTGCCTTTAGCTTGTTTTCTTCAGGTTTCCTTGCTTCCTCGAGCTTCACTTTTAACCTAAAATATAAAAATAGCATTTTAATGCTTTATTGACTCAAAAATAACCCAAAAATTCCTAAAAACTTTCTAAGAGACTCAAAATGTTGGTTAGGGACAAAAAGAGCCAAATTCGGGTGATTAGCAAGGTCAAATCGCTCAATTAGCATAAAAACCTTAACCTTTCTAGCCATAAAACTAGATAAGCTAGAGGCTTATCAAAATACCCCAAACTTAAACTTTGCTTGTCCCCAGGCAAACTAAAAATAAAAAATACTCAAGACAAGGTAAGATTCCTGGATTCAATCAAATTTATTCGAGCTTCATGCATTTGTTTTCACCCCCACATGCATCTACTTTTGATCAAAAGAGAGAAATTCATCATCAAAGTAATCTTTACTCTAAGCTAGGGATCCAACATACACACAAAAGGGAGATCACCAATTTCAAACAACTGCCTTCCTCAAAAAGGGCATTTAGTAATTCACTCATTCGCTCAATTTGTTTAGGCTATCAATTTCACATTTAAAGGGAACTTTCCATGAATTTGATTTTCATCTAAAACAATGTTCCCACGAAAACATGCATGCATCATCAAAAGGTCTTTCAAAGGTTGTAATGTGGCCTGACGAAAGGTAGGATATGCAAAGGTACTAGGCTACGTCCCTAGGAATTAAGAGAGCATGAAATGTTTTACATTTATATTTTCACTCTGATTCCTTTTTCCATTTTTATTTTTGATACCTGGGTGGTCACAACCTATTTCCCTTGACACCTCTTTTTCACTTTGCCCTTTTTGGCATTTTTGCAATTGTTTTTTCACTTTTGCCTTTGGCTTCACCCTTTTTGCTTTTTCTTTTTTTCAAGCCATAATCAACATAAATAACCCTTGTAGCCACCCCAAACTTAGTTTCCAAACAATACTTACATTGCTAAGTTTCCATGCTCTCCTAAATCCCAAGGATTGGCTTAACATTGTTTTTCCGGATTTATGGCTTGTATTGTAAGGTTATTAAGAGCAATAGGCTTTAAGGCTCAATGTGGCTAACTAGGGATCATGCATCAATGTTGGTTCATTTATGGCCAAGTAGCTAATTCAAAGAAAATTGCCTCAATCATATGATGCAACATGAAGACATGCAAACCATGCAAAGATTCAAGTAAATCCGGGAAAGTGCAACTTAAAAGTGAGTCACACAAATTTAAGAACATGTTGGAGGCTCAAATTCCTCAGCCGGACATATCCGCAAATTGTTTAATAGAGATACAATTCCTAGAGTGTTCATCTTTTCACCCCGAAGTTATCATAAATCATGCAATCATAACAAAAATCCTCTAAGTTCTTATTTTCGATTTTTCAAATGGGGATTTAACTTTCAAAACGTCGAGGGGGGTTCATACAATTGGTTTTCACAAGAACTCATGCATTCAACCAAGTTGCATTCAATTTAAATCCACAAACTTACCAACTAGACTCGATGACACTATGGGTTTTTCTTATTGACCAATTATTCACATGCAAACTAAGAGATTCAAGATAGAGAGAGGGGATAGAAGTGGAAGGGAAAAGAAAGTAAAAGGAAAAGATAGGAGATGAGTTTAAGAAATGTTAGCTCAAGGAGTCCGAGGGGACTCCTTCTCTTTTTCCTTCTCTTTTTATTCTTCTTCTTGATTTACTTCCAATGCTAGCTTAGCAAGCCTAGCCTCTTCCATTTTGAGCCATGCATAGTCATTCACGCTATTGAGAGTTTCCAACCAAGTCCAATCCCATCTTTCCGCTTCTTCCTCGGTCTCAGTTTCTACTGCTGGGAATGGGATTTCATTCGGTTTCTTGATCCCTTTTTCGAGCAATTCTTCATACCATTTATGTCCATCACTAATACACGGTAGAAATTCCCTTGCTCTCCTTTCAACATCTTTACGAATCTCAATCAGGAATATTCATTCGCACCCCGAAAAAATTCCAAACACGGTGAATCGAATCCGGGATAGGAATCCACTTGAATCTTTTCTCTTTGATCATTAGTTAAGGTTTCAATTTCCGGGAATGAGATTCGTCTAACCCGGATTGCATTTTGGATGTTTTGGAATTCGGGGTGGTCTGGAGAGATTGTGAATTGCATCTAATTCCACAAATAAATCATTGGTCAATATTATAATCAAGATTAAAGAAAATTAAAAGTAAAAAACATGCACCATCAATATATATAGTCATCAAAGTGTGTGTGCAACAAATATCAGAATGTCCCATGAGTTTTCTAGCTATCGATCATAGTACAACCATATCGAAATAAATAAAAAAATAGCTAGAACTCAAAAAGAAATGAGTAATGGGAAACTGAAACTGGCATTGGTGGGACCCGTATCAATTAAAATCAATCTCGTCCACCGGGTCACCCTGCTGAGCTGCTGCTGTTGCCTCATCCTCCCGAGGGACCTCGGGCACTCCCCCTTGTGGAATGGCAACCTGGTCCCCAGGATAATCCTGCCACCCAAGCCGAGGTGCCAAATCCTCCCCGTAAGGGTAAAGGGGTACCCGACCCTTCTATTGAGCTAGGGACATCTCCCGAAAGAACTCCCTCAGCACTACCTGATCCCTCCTCATAGCCCGTTGGTTCTGCTCTTGAAGAACCATGTCAAATGATCGTGGACTATGAGGGGGCTGTGCTGCTGGCCTCCTGGGTGGTGCGGGCTCAACAAATCAGTGGCGGCGTATGTACTCTGTGACACCCTAACTTGGTCATCACATGGTTACCCTTTTTTCGGAAAAATGCTCGTTTAAATGCTGGTCGCTTTCGGAAAAAGATTATTCAACATACACAAGGTTACCAAAAAGGTACTTAATTTTTTTTTTCTTTAAAGAAAAGAAGTAAAAGGTAAAGAAACTCACAACTTGAAAACGACAACAGATACATACATATAATATTGCCTCGAAAGGTCTTAGGTTTTAACATTACACCACGGCCTTAATCAATATGGCCAATGAAACGAAAAACATAATCGAAACATAATCGAGAAGATAAGGTAAATAAAACACCAACCGGGAATGAGAATCGGGAATCTAAACTCAAAAGAAAAGCTCAAAAGCCAAGACTAACGGACCACTCAAAACAAAGCCTCCAACCACTACCAATGCCTACGACACTCGGAGTGGCCACAAACGCTCCCACAAGAAGAAGTCTCCAGCTCCGGGTCAATCACCTCTCCTCCGTCATCCAACGGGACATCCTCCTCCTCAATATCCAAAGGGTGATAACCCGCCTCGAGCTCCTCATCCCACCAGTCGTCTACCAGCTCATGAGGCTCCTCCTCAGGATCCTCTTCGGGATCTTCTTCGAGATCTTCCTCCATCGGTTCCTCCTCTTCCGGCTCGGCGAGCTCAACGTGAGGGTGAAGTAGACCGGCTTCCCGTAGCGTGTTCAGGTACAACCATGGCGGTGGAAGAATCACGCTTCCTTGGATTCCACCGAGTGGATCCTCCTAAGAGCTCTCCATGTATATTAGCTTGATGTGAGTAGTGATTGGCCCTCGGTGCGCCGCCGTAGTCGCATTCGCGTCCATCCTCCAATTCCCAATCCTGTCGGCCTCGTCAAAAGTCTCTGTCCGTGTGACCTCAGGTACAAGAGGGACAAGAGGGTCCATCTAAAGCATACGCATACCCGGTACGAGGAAAATAAAAGAACATACAGACATGCAAGAGTGAGATACCGTCATAAGATATATCCCACAACAACTATATACATGATACATGCAACACGAAATCAGATCAACAGTTAAAGCATGCATAATCATCATAATATAACAGTGTTATATCAAGGGGTCCTCAAGCCCGCACAATCAGTTTTCGAAAATGTGCATGACACTTCAATATCAGGCTCTATCCTAATCTCATGAGATCACAACACCATGTTATCACTGGAGAAGATAGAGTTGGTCAAGCTCTGCCCACCGGGCTGTTGCCACCGCATCCTGATGCACCAGGCCTCTTGGTCAGACAACGCCACATGCCCTTAACGAAACAGCTAGCAATGTGACTGACTCTCAGATACCCCATGGGTATCCTCAATAAGCAAAGGCACGTCTGCCAGGGGAAATGCATATGAATAAAAACTTTCCTTTTAAGGCTTTTCTTTGTGTAAATATTTCACTGTCAAAGCTCAAAGCTAATGACTTAACCTTATTTCCCCATCACTTGAAAACGTAGAAACATAGGACACACAGTCCGAATGCTCAATCCCAACACCTAGACCGTGGCCGCAGTCAAGGTTTGTGGTAATGGAAATCAATATACTTTTAGTCATGTTTTACTTATCATGCTAAGGACAATAGCCCACAACAACGGAAATCAGAACGAACTGTCAAGTAAACAATTCAGATAATCACAGTTATAACGATACAGTTCAACTTCATATAATAGCATAACATTTCAGATAATCCAGTAACTCAATAACAGTCAAGTAAACAATTAATCAAATACACACATGCATACAGTTATTGAATATCTTTCGGAAATCCCCTCTTACCTCAAAAGACGATAAGGGTTCTGACTACGAAAACTAAGGATCACGAACGTCCGCACGTAACGAATCTAAGGTTACACACATGAAACCATAGGTTAGATTTTTAATCAAAGAACACTAGCCACAAGACATAGGTTCGGTTTTCAACAATGGTTTTGGATTAAGGTTTTCCAAAAATCATGCAACTTATGGATTTATGATCCTTAAGTGCTAGGAGTTCTTTAACACCAAAAGTTTAACAAGTTTGAATCAAGAATCCCACTAAGTCATCAACTTAGGGTTTCGGTTTTCATCCTCTAAAATAGGTTAGGATGTTCTAAATTTTCCAATCTCTTTAGGTTAGCATCCATACCTAGTAAGGAGCCTAAAACCTTGATCATTTTGGAAAAATGAAAAAATCAAATACCCTAGGCCACAAACACTAACATTCGGCCTTGAGTAAAAATGAGGGTTAGAGGTTTTCCAACTTTCCAATCTCTTGGATCTAGCATCCTTATACATCAAGGAGCCCAAATCCATGATCACTTTGGAAAAACCTCAAAGTACATATAACAAAACACTTAGAGTTTTCACTTTTTCATGAAAATACATAAAAGTTTCTAAACTTTTCCAATCACTTAAACCTAGCATCCTTATGTACATAGGAGCTCTTGGTCATGATCATGTTGGAATAACACTCAAACACAAGCTTAACCAAGCAAAGATGAAACAAAACTCATATGTCACAAAAGACATAGATTCTGTCCAGTACAGAAAATGGTGTTCGAGATTTTTGTTTTCCACAATATTTTAGTATGTTGTATAGGAAGTAAAAATAAGAATATAGAAATTGGTTTCACCTCAATCGGAGTTTTCTACAATTTTTGTGAATTTTTTGAAGTTTAAGAGCATATTATGAACTCAAAACATCAACTATGAAAATAAAGCCAAAACTTGAAAAACAAATGGTATAGGGACATTACCCTTACCAATATGAACAACTTTGATGAAGAACACAACTTGAAAAACTTAGTAAAAATGGTACCTTTAGTTGTGTGAAGAAGAAGATGAATAGTTGTAAAAAAGTGTTTTTGTGAAAGGAAGCAAAAGTGTGAAATGGTTACACTTTGAAACTTAAATAGAGGAAGGAAAAGAGAGGGGGAGGGCGTCAGTTTTGGGGCAGATTGGAGGGGAGAGAAGAGCTTGACTTGGTTGAGAAGAAAGGAGGTATGGTGTAGGTAAGGTGTGTGTAAGAAAGTATGGTGATTTGACTTGATTGGTGTAAGGAAGGTATGGCCATGGACATGCCTATGTCATAGCCTTCACATCAGTCAATCTACTCCATTTTTGCTCTGCTCCAACATGCATCAGATGAATTTCCCGATCGTATTTCTCGACGATTCGCCAGGGTAATACTCGGAAATTCGACCCCAACAAGATTTCTCAAAACACTCCAAACCCACACAAAACAAAAAAAACACTAATCGTCCTCGTTCACGAGTCAATTTTATGTCTCTAGCTCAAGAACTCGTCATCGGCTTTGAAAAACCCAGGCACGGCTTTTGCCTGAATTTTATACCGAAAATTTTACTGTGACTTCATACAGTAAAATAACACAAGAAAATGATTTTATTTAAAATAAAATCATCCTCTGGATTTTATCACAATTAAATACATTAAAGCATGCATTTACTAATAATTAAGCACACGAAAAAACAGGGTGTTACAACTCCACCCCTCTAAAAAGAATCTCGTCCTCGAGATTACGTACCTTGAAATAACTCAGGGTATTGCATCTTCATCTTGTCCTCAGCTTCCCACGTAGCTTCTCCGGTTGTTTCATTCCAGATAACTTTGACTAGAGGAATTTGTTTACCTCTGAGCTGCTTCGTCATCTTATCCGCAATTCGTACCGGTGACGTTACGAAAGAAAGATTCTCTTTCAATTGTACATTATCAGGTTTTATGACGTGTGATGGATCAGGAATATAATTTCTCAACTGAGAAACATGAAAGACATCATGGATGTTGGAAAGAAAAGGTGGTAAAGATATTTTATAGGCTACTGGACCTACGCGACGAAGAATTTGGTAGGGTCCAATGAATTTGGGAGTGAGCTTCCTGGATTTTATTACCCTGCCAATCCCCGTTGTTGGCGTGACTCTCAAGAACACATGTTCTCCTTCTTCAAACTCTAGAGGTCGTCGTCTCTTATCAGCATAACTCTTCTGTCTACTTTGGGCAGTTCGCATTTTATCTTGGATCATCTTCACTTTCTCTATTGCCGTCATTGTATCAGCTCTGGTCCCAACAATAGGCTTTCTCCATCCCGATACCAACACAAAGGTGTTCTCGCATCGTCTACAATATCGAGCTTCATAGGGTGCCATTCCTATGCTTGAGTGGAAACTGTTTTTATATGTAAACTCTATCAACGGTAATTACTCATCCCAACTCCCTTCATCAGCCAATACACAGTCTCTAAGCAATTCTTCAAGCGACTGGATCGTCCTTTCCGTTTGTCCATCAGTCTGTGGGTGATATGCAGAACTCAATTTGAGTTTTGTTCCCAAAGAGTTTTGTAGTCCCTTCCGGAACTCGACGTAAATCTCGGATCACGATCCGAAATAATACTCGAGGGTATACCGTGTAACCTAACAATCTCGTCGATGTACAATCGGGTCAACCTTTTTATCGGGTACTTCATGTTGATCGGTAGAAAGTGAGCTGACTTGGTCGGTCGATCTACAATTACCCATATAGCCTCATACCCTTTTCTAGTTCTTGGTAAACTGGTTACGAAATCCATTGATATCCCGGTCCCACTTCCATTCGGGAATATCTAAAGATTGTAACATTCCCGCAGTCTCTCGATGTTCTACTTTGGCTTTCTCGGCATACCAAACATGATGCAACATATTCCATCACATCTCTCTTCATCCCGTACCACCAATATAACTTCTTTAGATCTTGGTACATCATGGTAGCTCCTGGATGCATACTCAACTTACTCTTATGAGCTTCTTCTAAGATCAGCTTTCTCAACTCGACATCCTCAGGCACACAGATTCTTTCACCGAACCTTAAGATCCCGTCTGTTCCTTCTCTAAAATCTGACAATGCTCCTTGTCGCACTAAATCCCTTTCAGTCTGCAGATACTGATCAGTCTCTTGCTTCTCCTTTATCTGCTCCATCAATCCATTTGACACGGTGATCTTGTTCAGACACAGCCTTCCTGGCGTAACCTCAACAGACAAACTCGGATCTCGGAATTGTTCCAACAATTCCTGCTCCCTAACCATCATCACTGATGCGTGAATCGTCTTTCTGCTTAACGCATCGGTCACTACATTCGCCTTCCCAGGGTGATACTATAGTTGAAAGTCGTAATCCTTCAGAAACTCTAGCCAACGTCTCTGCCGCACATTCAATTCCTTCTGATCGAACAGATACTTCAGGCTCTTGTGATCACTGAAAACATTAAAAGTAGCCCCGTACAAGTAATGTCTCCATATCTTCAAAGCAAAGACCACAGCCGCTAACCCCAAATCATGCGTCGGATAGTTTCTCTCGTGAATCTTCAACTGCCTCGAAGCATAAGCTACAACTTTCCAATTTTGCATCAGTACACAGCCCAACCCTTGATGTGAAGCGTCACAGTAAAGCTCAAAAGGTTCCTTGGGATTAGGTAGAATCAACACAGGTGAAGTCGTCAATCTACGCTTCAACTCTTGGAAATTCCTTTCACAAGCTTCTGTCCAAACGAATGCTTGGTCCTTACGAGTCAACTGAGTGAGAGGTCCCACTATCTTGGAAAACCCTTCGATAAACCTTCGATAGTATCCAGCCAAACCCACAAAGCTATGAATCTCCGTCGCTGTTGTTGGCCTTTCCCATTCCAAAACAGCCTCAACCTTCTTCGGATCTACAACGATTCCTTCGCGAGATATCACATGACCTAAGAATTGAACTTGATCCAACCAAAACTCACACTTCTTCGGCTTCGCATACAGCTGCTTCTCTTTTAGGATCTGAAGAACAATGCTAAGGTGTTTAGCATGTGACTCCTCATCCGGGGAATAGATCAGAATGTCATCTATAAAGACGACTACGAACTGATCCAAAAAGGAACGAAAGATCCTATTCATATAGTCCATGAATATAGCTGGCGCATTGGTCACTCCAAATGGCATAACCAAAAACTCATAATACCCATAGCGTGTTCGAAACGCTGTCTTAGGAACATCCTCTGCCTTCACTCGTATCTGGTGGTATCCTGACCGTAGATCTATCTTCGAAAACACTGCAGCGCCACGCACGCAATCGATCCATGAGATCATCTATCCTTGGAAGAGGATATCGATTCTTGATCGTGACTTTATTCAACTCGGCGATAATCCACACATAGCCTGGCCGATCCATCTTTCTTTTTCACTAACAGACCGGAGCTCCCCACGGTGACACACTAGGCCGTATGAACTCCTTCCTCATCAATTCCTCAAGTTGCTCCTTCAAGGTTTCTAACTCCGATGGTGACATGCGATACGGTGCCATGGATATTGGTCCAGCACCTGGGACTAGATCAATCGCGAACTCAATCTCCCGAACAGGTGGCAATTCAGGTACATCCTCTGGAAAAACTTCCGGAAACTCTCGGACGACAGGTACCGACTCTAAGTCAAACTCGCTCTTGACCTCCGAGGAACACAGCAACATGTAAACTTGAGCCCCTTCTTTCAAAGAAACTCTTACCCGACTAGCGAGATAATAATCCAGAAATCTCATCCCTAAAGACTAAGGTTTTCTGAGCACAGTCTATTAGGATATGGTTGGAAGATAACCAATCCATGCCTAAGATCACATCTAGTTGTACTAGGGGCAAACATATCAAATCCACAAGGAAATGTCTATTCTGAACAATGATAGGACATTTTAAGCAAACAGAATTAACAGTCACAGGTTTAGCAGTTGGGGTAGAAACAATCAGATTATAAGATAAGGAAGAAACAGCAAGTTCAACGTTTTCACACGATCCATCGAAATAAATGAATGGGTTGCACCAGAATCAAACAAAGTACAATTAAGAGATTACCATCAATGTCACACTCACCCCGCATGAGATCACCGGAGTTCGATGCCTCCGCACCACTCATCGTGTAAACTCTTCCCTTGGCGGTTGGCTTGCTTGCTCTAGTGAGGTTGAATGACTGCTCCCTCTTCTGCTTGGCACTCCTTTGCCAAATGCCCAATACGGCCACAGTTGTTGCACTTGTAGTCCTTCTTTGGGCAATCATTCGCGAAGTGATTCGGATCCCCACATCGGAAACATCTCCTTCCTTGGCCTTGATCGTTGTTTCTCCGGCCTCCACTTCCAGCTTCGACACACTCGGAACGAGCTTGTTGCTTATGATTGTTATTGTAGCTAGGTGCTTGATGGTATGGCTTCCTTTGGTTTCTGCTTCCATTTGAAATTATGTCCTTGATTCTCGACCCTTATGACGAATGGTCCACTTGCGCTTTCTCTCGCTATCCCTTCCTTTGCGCATCAATTCAATCTTCCTAAGACTTCTCCACTAATGCTTGGAAACTCCGAATTTCCAAGGGCAGCACTGATTCCTTGATTTCAAAGCGTAAACCGGCTTCGAACTGTTCGCACTTCCACTCTTCATCGGGGTTGTTCTGAAAGAAGCGGAAGTATTTGGCAAGTGATTCGAACTTTGCCGCATACTCCCCCCACCGTCGATCTCTCTCTCGACTTAGCCTCAAGAACTCTTGTTCTTTCTCCTTTCGGGCACTCCTGGGAAAGTACTTGTCCAGAAACTTGCCGCGAAATACTCCCTGTGTGATCACTTGATGTTCAGCCTCTAGCGATTTGCTTAGTACCCTTCCACCAATACTCGGCGTCTCCCACGAGCTGAAACGTCGAATAAGGTACCTTGGATTCTTCAGGAGTGTGTACCAACTCGAAAATCTTTTCTAACTCTTGAATCCTTAGATATGCCTTAATCGGATCCACGTCTCCATCGAACTGAGATGGATTTCGACGTCTCGAACGCATCAAGATGCCTTCCTCTCGCAGCCTTGTTCCGCTCGCAATGCTGTTCTTGCTGATTTTGTGCAGCAGCGGCATTGGCCGTTTGATGAGCTATAGCAGCAGCCACATCAGCCAGTGCTTGAGCAGCGAAGTCCATTCCTCCATTGCCTCGCCCACGCCCACGAGCACCTCTCTCGGTTCATACCGACCTGGATCACACAAGCGATCGGATGACAATCCGAAAGAGAGAACCCGCCGGCCACCACACATTACCTCAAAAGAAGTAATTCAAACAACACACAATCGGAGAAAACACAACAAAGAACACAACAGACCTAACCCGGACATTCCCGAAAGACTCGACTAGCTCGATACCACTAATGTGACACCCTAACTTGGTCATCACATGGTTACCCTTTTTTGGAAAAATGCTCGTTTAAATGCTGGTCGCTTTCGGAAAAAGATTATTCAACATACACAAGGTTACCAAAAAGGTACTTAATTTTTTTTTCTTTAAAGAAAAGAAGTAAAAGGTAAAGAAACTCACAACTTGAAAACGACAACAGATACATACATATAATATTTCCTCGAAAGGTCTTAGGTTTTAACATTACACCACTGCCTTAATCAATATGGCCAACAGAAACAAAAACATAACTGAAACATAACTGAGAAGATAAGGTAAATAAAACACCAACTGGGAATGGGAATCTGGGAATCTAAACTCAAAAGAAAAGCTCAAAAGCCAAGACTAACGGACCACTCAAAACAAAGCCTCCAACCACTACCAATGCCTACGACACTCGGAGTGGCCACAAACGCTCCCACAAGAAGAAGTCTCAGGCTCCGGGTCAATCACCTCTCCTCCGTCATCCAACGGGACATCCTCCTCCTCAATATCCAAAGGGTGATAACCCGCCTCGAGCTCCTCATCCCACCAGTCGTCTACCAGCTCATGAGGCTCCTACTCAGGATCCTCTTCGGGATCTTCTTCAGGATCTTCCTCCATCGGTTCCTCCTCTTCTGGCTCGGCAGGCTCAACGTGAGGGTGAAGTAGACCGGCTTCCTGTAGCGTGTTCAGGTACAACCATGGCGGTGGAAGAATCACGTTCCTGGATTCCACCGAGTGGATCCTCATAACAGGCTCTCCATGTATATTAGCTTCAGTAGTAGTGATTGGCCCTCGGTACGTCGCCGTAGTCGCATTCGCGTCCATCCTCCAGTTCCCAATCCTGTCGGCCTTGTCAAAAGTCTATGTCCGTGTGACCTCAGGTACAAGAGGGACAAGAGGGTCCATCTAAAGCATACGCATACCCGGTACGAGGAAAATAAAAGAACATACAGACATGCAAGAGTGAGATACCGTCATAAGATATATCCCACAACAACTATATACATGATACATGCAACACGAAATCAGATCAACAGTTAAAGCATGCATAATCATCATAATATAACAGTGTTATATCAAGGGGTCCTCAAGCCCGTACAATCAGTTTTCGAAAATGTGCATGACACTTCAATATCAGGCTCTATCCTAATCTCATGAGATCACAACACCATGTTATCACTGGAGAAGATAGAGTTGGTCAAGCTCTGCCCACCGGGCTGTTGCCACCGCATCCTGATGCACCAGGCCTCTTGGTTAGACAACGCCACATGCCCTTAACGAAACAACTAGCAATGTGACTGACTCTCAGATACCCCATGGGTATCCTCAATAAGCAAAGGCACGTCTGCTAGGGGAAATGCATATGAATAAAAACTTTCCTTTTAAGGTTTTTCTTTGTGTAAATATTTCACTGTCAAAGCTCAAAGCTAATGACTTAACCTTATTTCCCCATCACTTGAAAATGTAGAAACATAGGACACACAGTCCGAATGCTCAATCCCAACACCTAGACCGTGGCCGCAGTCAAGGTTTGTGGTAATGGAAATCAATATACTTTTAGTCATGTTTTACTTATCATGCTAAGGACAATAGCCCACAACAACGGAAATCAGAACGAACTGTCCTCGATTCTGCGAATTGGACTTGAAGTCCATAACATTACGAATAGGACTTTACGGTCCCAAATTAACACTGATCCAAGATCACGTGCTAAGCATGGAAAACTAGAGGCGACGTCTCACGTCTAGATTCCTATTCTTTTAGTACTTATCTTTCATTTGACGAAAACAGTTTTTGAAATCGAAAGCCTCGATAACCTATGTTGGCTATCAGAAAGTTTCTAAATCATTTGGGAGAAAACATTTTCTTTTGAAAATCCTTTATAAAACGTTTTTGAAACACTTTTAACTTTGAAAATCCCCAATAGGATATTGTAAAATATTTTCGAAAGTTTTCACTTAAAACACATAGTTCGAAAAGGGTTTTTCTCTTGCATTCTAGAAATCACTAAAACTATATTGTCACATAAAACAAGTACTTTTAAACATTCAAGCTTTTTGGAAAAGAACACCTATCCTTTCATCTTCAAAGCTTATTAAGGTTTTTAATCCTTATTAATGATTGAGCACAGACACACGTCCGGCTTAGCAAACTTCAAACAACAACAGCAGTATGTACACATATATATATATATATATATATATATATATATATATATATTCACAGTTCAATGCCAATATCACAGTTCATCACAGTTATACATCTCAACATATATAACGATACAGTTCAACTTCATATAATAGCATAACATTTCAGATAATCCAGTAACTCAATAACAGTCAAGTAAACAATTAATCAAATACACACATGCATACAGTTATTGAATATCTTTCGGAAATCCCCTCTTACCTCAAAAGATGATAAGGGTTCCGACTACGAAAACTAAGGATCACGAACGTCCCGCAGAATCTAATCTAAGGTTACACACATGAAACCATAGGTTAGATTTTTAATCAAAGAACACTAGCCACAAGGCATAGGTTCGGTTTTCAACAATGGTTTTGGATTAAGGTTTTCCAAAAATCATGCAACTTATGGATTTATGATCCTTAAGTGCTAGGAGTTCTTAAACACCAAAAGTTTAACAAGTTTGAATCAAGAATCCCACTAAGTCATCAACTTAGGGTTTCGGTTTTCATCCTCTAAAATAGGTTAGGATGTTCTAAATTTTCCAATCTCTTTAGGTTAGCATCCATACCTAGTAAGGAGCCTAAAACCTTGATCATTTTGGAAAAATGAAAAAATCAAATACCCTAGGCCACAAACACTACCATTCGGCCTTGAGTAAAAATGAGGGTTAGAGGTTTTCAAACTTTCCAATCTCTTGGATCTAGCATCCTTATACATCAAGGAGCCCAAATCCATGATCACTTTGGAAAAACCTCAAAGTACATATAACAAAACACTTAGAGTTTTCACTTTTTCATGAAAATACATAAAAGTTTCTAAACTTTTCCAATAACTTAAACCTAGCATCCTTATATACATAGGAGCTCTTGGTCATGATCATGTTGGAATAACACTCAAACACAAGCTTAACCAAGCAAAGATGAAACAAAACTCATATGGCACAAAAGACATCGATTCTGTCCAGTACAGAAAATGGTGTTCGAGATTTTTGTTTTCCACAATATTTTAGTATGTTGTAGAGGAAGTAAAAATAAGAATATAGAAATTGGTTTCACCTCAATCGGAGTTTTCTACAATTTTTGAGAATTTTTTGAAGTTTAAGAGCATATTATGAACTCAAAACATCAACTATGAAAATAAAGCCAAAACTTGAAAAACAAATGGTATAGGGACATTACCCTTACCAATATGAACAACTTTGATGAAGAACACAACTTGAAAAACTTAGTAAAAATGGTACCTCTAGTTGTGTGAAGAAGAAGATGAATAGTTGTAAAAAAGTGTTTTTGTGAAAGGAAGCAAAAGTGTGAAATGGTTACACTTTGAAACTTAAATAGAAGAAGGAAAAGAGAGGGGGAGGGCGTCAGTTTTAGGGCAGATTGGAGGGGAGAGAAGAGCTTGACTTGGTTGAGAAGAAAGGAGGTATGGTGTAGGTAAGGTGTGTGTAAGAAAGTATGGTGATTTGACTTGATTGGTGTAAGGAAGGTATGGCCATGGACATGCCTATGTCATAGCCTTCACATCAGTCAATCTACTCCATTTTTGCTCTGCTCCAACATGCATCAGATGAATATCCCGATCTTATTTCCCGACGATTCGCCCGGGTAATACTCGGAAATTCGGCCCCGAACAAGATTTCTCAAAACACTCCAAACCCACACAAAACATAAAAAAACACTAATCGTCTCGTTCACGAGTCAATATTAGGTCTCTAGCTCAGTAAACTCGTACTGGCTTTGAAAACCCAGACCGACTTTCGTCTGAATTTTATACCGAAAATTTTACTGTGACTTCATACAGTAAAATAACACAAGAAAATGATTTTATTTAAAATAAAATCATCCTCTGGATTTTATCACAATTAAATACATTAAATCATGCATTTACTAATAATTAAGCACACGAAAAAACAGGGTGTTACATACTCTCTGTCAATCGGTTGACGGGGGATCTTCTCTACCCCTCAGTCACTGGCACGCCTACCCTGCGGATCATCTCCCTGATCAGGAACCCGTGGGCTAAGACCTCCTTCGGTGCCCTCGTGTTGGCCTTCTGCTGGATGTCCTGTGCTATGACAGCCCCCACATCAATAGTCTTTTCCTTTAAGATAGCATAAATGAAATGGGACCGGGCAGCGGTAATGATAGACTCGTGAGAGCTAACCATCAGGTTGGCGTGTACAAACGTCGACCATACCCGGGCCACGGTGTCAGATCCTGCCTCCTCAACCGCAGTAGGTTCCCAGAGGTCCCTATTTCCCACTGGGCCCCTGGCCTACAGCAGGTCTCCAAAATCTCAACAGGCAAACTCTGCACTGCCGGCATCAGCTGATGCTCACTCCTATCGTCCCAAGTGATGGGGATGCCTAGGCAGATGTTAATCTCATCCATCGTGAAAGTCACAGGCACTCCTCTGACCATGGATATACACCTGGGGTCATCAATGTTGGGGTTGAGAGAGTTGACATAAAATTGCTGAACCAGTTTGATATCAAATCGGCGAGGAAGATCATCCAACATATCCCAACCCCTGGTGTTAATCTGTCCAGAGATTGACGCATAGTTGTTCCCCACAAGGACCACCCTCCTCTCCAGGACCATCTCCTTCTGTGTCACCAACTCCCAATGCTTCTCATGAAGAGAAGTTCGGAAGCTGGGAGCAGAGGAAACACCCCTAGAAGAGGAACCTGGTCCTTCAGAGAACAGCAGGTCATCCTCCTGAACAGATTGACGCTTCTTGCGCTTAATGGGTTGTTTCTCCACATTCTTTGGCGGAGCCATGTCCTGAAAACCAGAAAAGTCCCAATACAGCTTATATCACAATATCCATACCAATCAGTTATTACCCAGGCAGTTCATACATCAAGTCAGAACACAAAAATTTGTTCCTAAAAATTTTCCAGAAAAATACTCCCACTGCCCCTAGCATGCATCATCTCTAACAATTACCCGACAATACCCCAAACTTAGGTTTTTAGTTCAGTTCATCACATCAAAAAACATAGACATATATCATGAATCCAAAACCGCCTCACAAATCCCATCTTCACTAATTTTCCACAACACTCCCTCATACACATTTATCATTTAGGCACATAACAAGAATCTCAATTAAGAACATTAAGTAATGCACAACAGAGCATTCAAAACTCAAAAAGTTGTAATGATAGAAGTTCTTTGAAATTCTTGCCAAAATAACAGGAAATAGGTTTGGAAAGATTGAAGCTTACCTCGTGAGTGTGATTGAGAGTGTTAGAGTGAGATTGTGATGAAGGTGAGTGAGAAAACTGTCCCTAAGTCGCGCGCCCGGGAGAGAGAAAAGAGATAGAGTCTTAAATCTTTTCTAAAAATGGCTCTCTTCTATCTCGCGAGGTGCTTAAGTTTCCGCTCGTTCGCGAGGCGAACGTGGTTTCGCGAGGCGAAACTTTAAAATTCTCTAAATTGGAAACCCTAATTTTGGGTTTCGCGGGGAGAACCAGGATTCGTGAGGTGAATCGGGACTTTCAGCACCCTTTGTTATTCCCAGATTTGCGAGGCGAGGTGTGTCTCGTGGGGCGAACCTGGAATTTCATTCCAGTCTTCAAACTTCCCAGAATCACGAGGCGAGCCATGTGCTCGCGACGTGAGGCAGAACGAGGTGCAATCCTTTGAGATTCTATCCTTCAGGCTCGCGAGGCGAATAGTGGTTCGCGAGGCGAGCTAGCCAAATCTGACTTTTCCTATTTCTCCAGGTTGGCGAGGCGAGGGCTGGATTCACGGGGCGAGCCAGAGACATGGAATTTGACATCCCTCTGACTTGCGGGGTGAATTCCTGCTCACAAGGCGAGCCAGGAGAGCATTATGCCCCTCTATTCCTAAATGCATCTAAGTCCTACATTCTTTCTAATGCAATTTCCTAACTACGGACCCTATATGAAGACTTTTTTTATTATTTTACGACTCTATAAATGCATAAAAGGATATCAAGCTTGGGTTGCCTCCCAAGTAGCGCTTGTTTAACGTCCCAAGTGTAACACCCTGTTTTTCCTATGCTTTCTGTAGTAGTAAATACATATTTAAATGTGTTTATTTTAGATTAAACTCATAGGATGATTTTAATTAAACTAAAATCATTTTCTTGTGTTGTTATATCATATGAAGTCACGGTAAAAATTTCAGTTGAAAATTCAGACGGAAGCCGGTCTGCGTTTTCACTGCCGGTACAAGTTTACTGTGTAGAAAACCTAATATTGAACCGGGAACGAGACAGTTAGTGTTTTTATTATGTTCCTTTCAACTTTGGTTATTTTGAAAATTTTCGTTCAAAAATAAAATATAATATTTTATCCGGGCAAAAACGTCGGAAGAATTACGATCGGAAATGCAACCGGGTACGAAATGGAGCAGATTAGGGAGCACAAAAGAAGTGAAGTGACTTGATGGGACATGATGGAAATGGATTATGACACACTCCAAAAGTGTAATCATCACACTTTTCAAATTATATCATATTATATTCTAAAAACCTATTTTTCTCTTTCCTCTTCAACTAAATAAGGCACAATGTCAAAACTTGCTCTCCAAGCTCATTCATCTCTCCTCAATTTCGTGCCACTCTCTCCCCTCTCTACATATACCCATTTCATTTTCACTTCATCATCTTCCTTCTTCAAACTCCATTAAACCTTCATCTTCATTCTTTCTTTTAAAAGTTCAAGCTCTTAAAGCTTTAGTTTTTATTCATCTTTTCTACTTAAGTTCTTCATTAAAGTTCACTAGTACAGAAAACACTTTTAACATCGGTTAATTTTGGGTTTTAACATCGTTTTTTGAACCGATGTGTATACAGGCGATGTTGTATGTGCTGGTGTTTGACATCGGTTATGAACCGATGTTGAAAGTATGCTTTACACATCGGTTACAATTTTAACCGATGTCTAAAGTACACTTTCAACGTTTTCTAACTCTTTTGAAAATAACTTTACACATCGGTTATTTGTCAAAACCAATGTGGAAAGTGTACTTTAGACATCGGTTAAAATTTTAACCGATGTCTAAAGTGAACTTTCAACGTTTTCTAACTCTGTTGAAAATCACTTTAAACATCGGTTCCTTTATAAACCGATGTCTAAAGTCAACTTTCAACATCGGTTTTTATCAGTAACCGATGTTGAAAGTTCTTTATTGTTTTTTAAAATCAGGCCTACACCAGTTACAATTCTTTCCCTGTTTCATTCGTACAGCCAAAATCCCAACAAACAAACTAAATATTCTAAACAGAATCCCTTATAACCAAAATTTCATTCAAAGTCCTATATTAACTAAAAATCTTAACTAAATACATAGAATGTCATAAATTCAAACTAAATAATATGACACCAAAGAAACTACACATAGATGAGTATTTGATCACCCATTAATTCCCAGTCAACTCTAGAAAGAAGGTTGCCCAACGCTTCTTTATGTCCATAATGTCCTCTTTAGATAGTGGATCCCGAGTGTCGAATATCTGCATGTAACATAAGATAAATTAAACATTACAGATAATCAGACTGAAACAAAAAATAATTAATATATAAGTTATTACAAATTCTATTACTTACCGTCATCCATCCTTCAGTAATTCCGCCGGATACAATGTCGAGCATCCACTTCATAACATAGTAGCCGCACTCCCATGAGACACGTTGCCTATGAGACTACAAATGAACCCGATTTGAATATAATGAGTAAACACTTAACATTAACTATATTGTAAATTGCAATTGAATCTCGGGTCCTAATAAAATACTTACGTTAGGAAAAATCCACTTAATAGGTCTAGGCCTAGTACCATCTAACATGCGACGTGCGTCCATTGAACTATCATATGAAAATATACACTTAAAGCATGTTACAGATTTCCGAGTAATTAATAATTAAAACAAATGCAGTACTAAATAAGAAAATTAAAAGCTTACGTTTCAACAATGGCCTCGAGTTCCTTCGTCGCTCTTCTTCCCAACGAACAGAAGAGCGCCACAACATTCGAACTAGGACATAAGACCAATAATTGCCAATGTTCACTGCAGTTGGGAACAGTTAGTGACAAATCACAGATAATTATAAATCACCTTTATACTTGTACTTACCTCTTGAGGCAAGGTGCTAGGTAGCACTGTTTGTTGCCTCGACCAAGCATGTGCCGCATACTCTCAGTAATCTCATATGGGGGAAGTGTCTCACCCTCAATGAGGCCAAGGTCAATGAATCCATAAATATGGAGGTTGCCCCTAACAATACATTGGCGATGCAAATACCTAATATATTGAAAAAAACATGTTAATTATAATAGTATTGAAACTTATTTAGTTAAACTAACAAATAAAAAATGTACTTACGTGCACCATAATGAGACGCACAACTACCAAAACTTTTCACCATCAAGAGCTATCTCCATAAAGTCCCTTGCGGGGAGATTGAAAGGTTGATTAGGCCTGCCATCGTGTTCCAACTCTGTGGAACAAGACGTTCAAGAGTATCAGAGTGATCCTCCTCGTCGATACCCTAATCAACAAAGATAAAACATTAGTGAACACGGTTAAGTTAATTCAATTGTAATTAATTGAATGATTATATGAATACCTTGCCAGAAGAAGACTTCACAGGTCTTCCCAGATGAGACTTTTTGGGTGGAACATCCTTTTCAGAATCCTAAACAACAAAAAAAGCATTAATAAACACAATTAAATTATTTCTATTGTAAATTTATAAAAATACAAGTAATTGAATACCTTGGCTGAAACAAAAAACCTCAGAAGTCTTCTCGGCCAAGAGATGAAATTACCGAGGGCCTGGCCTACTATTTGAACATCCTCAATGGGCAGAGGGACTCGAGTATCAGCATCTCGAATATCTTCAACCACCACCCTCACCTCATCATCTCCTAATGTCCGGTGTGTAAGGTATTTCCCAAGTTGTGTGCCCTCCCAAATGCCACTAAGTGGTCATGATTATCATCAACATACAACTCACACATCTCAGGATCCTCCTCCATGTCATCAGGCTGATGATGAGGATCACATGACCCCTTGATGCTCACACGGACAGAGGGTGAGACACCGATATTTTCCTGGGAAATAGCAAAAGTTTGCATCTGCTGGGCAATCTCTCGTCTAAGCTCATCTGCAATCTCCCGTTTTAGCTGTTCTCGATCTACATCTTCCCTGGGGTGATGGTGTGAACATGAACCATGGTATTGGCGAATGCCAACGCCCCATCCAACACCAATGACACAGCCAGGATGGTCTGGCTTACCAATCGCAGTAGCCAAAATATCTTTGCGTCCTTTAGGCACAAAACTTCCTTGAGTGACCTGCTCGTCCAAGGAATCCTACAACATATAGAATGTCACATTAATTTGTGTAAGACAATGGATAAGATTGTTAAGATTACAATTAGAATTTAAAATAAACTTACAATCTTCTCAGCTACCCGACGTGTCTCCTCTGTTGTATATTGTCCCGATTTTCTTAGTCGAGCTCTCTTCCATGACTTATGGCGTGGGGCTGGAGGTGGATCAACAACTTTTGGAGGGTTTTCAATATTAGGATCAGCCTGAGATGCTTCTTTCTGGAGTCTTTTCTTTTCCTCTTCCATCATTTTTATATTAAGACCATCATATCCTGCACGAGCCATTATATGGGGGTAGACATTATTTTTCTGGATGTCTTGCACCTTTTTCCTTTTCACCTGTTATAAATGATAGACAACCATATTACGTAAATTAATAAAATTAATTAAATCAACAGATGACTCAATTAAGTTAATTTGGTGGGAGGCCTCATGTCGGGACTGAACAAAATGATCCCAAGTCACCTGGTCAAGAAATGATTATGTTTCAAGTGGGGACTTGTCACGCTGCCCAAATATGTAGTATCTGCTTAGGTCCTCCTTAAATTGCCTCCAACGCTCACCGACATACTTTATCCATGTCCTCCTCATACGCTCGGTATTGGGCACTTCAAAGGTGAGCTATATTACACAACAAAATGGAGAAATTAGTGTATAATATTAATATGGTTAAATAAAATAAATATAAAAAAATACATTAAAAGTATAGATACCATGACGGTATCCCATATTTGATCCTTCACACTCTCCGGTACATGGTCCCAATCCTCAATAGGAATACTAGTCTTGCTTCGACCAATGAAGCCCACAAAACTGTGAAACTGATCAGCCATTGACCTTACAGGCTTGCAACGTTCATCAAACTGGATCAGTATCCTTTGATTAGCACCACGATTGACGGTCAAATTCCTTAACCGTGTGGCACCTCTGCCCTTTTTAAGTTTAGGCGGGGTATCCGACCCGCTGCACGAAGGAGGGATGTCCTCGTGATCAGTCATGTATGCCTATTTAGACACACAAAAAAAAAACGTAATGTCAGTAAGAATCGAGTTATATCAAACATAACTTAAATTAACTTGTAAATATCAAGAAAAATAAAACTTGTAAACATGACTTTAAACAAGACTTATAAACATAACTTATAAAGTATAACTTATAAATATAACTGTAAACATAACTTACACTATGGTCAAGTAGTAATGTTCTCCCATAACCCTTCCTGATGATCATCACGAGTGGCATGTATATCGTCCACTTCATTTTCCTCATTGAAAGTAGGCACCCATGTTGAGAAAGAAGGAGTATCAGAAATATCAAGAGTTGAATCTTGATTTTCCTCACTACCATTATGCATGCTTTTTCCTTGGAGAACCACCGACCACCTTTTGTTAGAAGGATCACTGATATAAAACACTTGTTTTGATTGGAATGCCATGATGAAAGGCTCTTCCTTATAACCTACCTTGTCAAGGTCCTGTAAGACTAAGCCCTCATTCATGTTTTGATGTATGACAAACAAAGTGTATTTTGCATAAGATTTTTAATTTTGACTACGCACTCATTACGTGTTAAGTTGCATGCAAGATCACTCATGAACAGAGCAAAACAAGCTGACATCCAACCAAGTAATTCAAGCGCTCGTCCAATACACGGATAATATAAGCGCTCGTCCAACAAAGTAAAAAAAAAAGCTGACATCCAATGAACCAACAAAGAGAGCACGTCCACTGAAGTACAACAAATGCACATCCACTGAAAGAACAAAGAGAGCACGTCCACTAAAGTACAACAAATGCATGTCCACTAAAAGAAACAGAAGAGCTCATCCGCTGACGTGGCACATATAGCTCGTCTACTGAAGTACAAGAAGAGTGCGTCTACTGAAAAGTAACAAGAAGTGCTCGTCTACTGACGTGGCACATTTAGCTCGTCTGCTGAAGTAACAAGAAGACCGTGTCTACTCAAAGTAACAAGAAGCGCTCGTCTGCTGATGTGGCACATGGAGCTCATCTACTAAAAGTAACAAAAGCGTGCGTCTACTAAAGTAAAAAGAAGAGCTCGTCTACTAATAGTGGCAAAAGGAGAGCTCGTCTACTAAAAGTGGCAAAAGGTGCTCGTCTACTAAATACGTGCTTTGGACTTGCCAAGATCTTAATGAGAAGCTCCGTCCACTAAAATGACATATAAAGCTCGTCTACCAATTGGAGCCCGTCCAATTACCTTGTGTTAGCACTCTCGTCTACCAATTGGATCCCATCCAATTACCTTGTGTTAGCACTCTCGTCTACCAGTTGGAGCACGTCCAATTACCTTGAGCTAGTACTCCCGTCTGCTGACATGGCAAATGGACGCGGCTATTTTTCTCTTCAAATAAACACGGTTATTTGACTCTTCAAATTAGACTTGGCTATCCTTTCAGATGGAAACAGTTATTTTTCATGAAGGATGCAAACTCTACAAAGATCAACAGAATCTCATTTCAAGAACAAGAATCAAGAAAGCAGATTTTGTTAAATCAGATCCAAATCTGTTTTAAATGATCCCAACGGCTATAATTTGTCTTCTATATAAAGAGGGATCAAAGGAACACTTTTATAATACAACACATACAAAAACACAACTCATTCTGATTGTGAAACTACGAAAGATCCAAAGTGGTTTATCTCTGAGAAAAGTGTGATAGTAGTTAGAACTTCAATTTGTATAATCAGACTTTTAGAGTCTTTCTTCTACTCAATTCTTTTCGTGAATTAGTGTGATTAAGAGAGGGTATCTCTTAGTCTTTAACAAGGATAGAAGGGATCCTTGGGTATAGAAAAGCTAGTGTGCTTTCTGGTGATTTTTCAAGCAAGGAGGTTATCCTTGTGTTGCTGTAATTAGAATTGTGTAATTGCTGATTATAGTGGAGAAAACCACAGAGGTGTGGGATTGGATGTAGGCTTACCAGAGGAGGTAGCCGAACCAGGATAAATTGGTTTGCGTGTTCTTCTCATCTCTAAACTCCATATACTTGTTAACTTGAATCTTTAATCTGTGTTAAAATCTGTTGTTACTACTTATAATTCTTCTTGTCATCATTACTTGTTCCATAACCTAATTCTTGGGAATAAAAATTGAGTGAAAACCATTTTTCTTTAAAGAAACACTGTTTTGCTTTAAATTATTGAAAAAGTTTTCAAAATCTCAATTCACCCCCCCTCTTGAGACCGTAGCCATTACCATCAATTGGCATCACGGCTAAAACTCTTGTTACAAAGGGTAACAGCTTCAAGAGATGGCTACAAATGATATCCTGGGTGATGGGGCTTCACTCACCAGACCCCCTGCCTTTAATGGCTCCCAATACATGTATTGGAAAGAGAGAATGCTTATCTTGCTTGAGGCCGCAGGTTTAGATGTATTAGATGCAGTTGAAAATGGTCCCCATGTTCCATTTATTCTTGATGCTAAGGGAAATAAACAAACTAAACCAAAAGATGACTGGAATGATGATGATAAAAGAAGAATTGGTTATAATGCTAAGGCCAAAAAATATTATAACAACTGCTTTGAATTATGATGAGTTTTTCAGGGTCTCCAATTGCAAAACGGCAAAGCAAATGTGGGATACTCTTCAACTCACTCATGAAGGAACCAACGGTGTGAAAAGAGCAAGGATGAATGCACTAGTCCATGAATATGAACTCTTTCACATGAAGAATGGTGAGGAGATAGATGAACTGCAAAAGAGGTTTACACACATTGTGAACTAGCTAGAAGGACTCGGACATACAATCACAGATGAGAAAAAGATTAACAAGATAATGAGATGTTTGAGTCATGAATGGCAGCCAAAAATTACAGCAATTGCTGAAGCAAATGATCTTGACACCATGCAGATTGCTGGCAAGTTGAAAGAACACGAATTGGAACTCAATAGATTGAAAAGTCATGAAGATAAGGAGAAAAAGAAGAAAGGACTCTCACTCAAGGCTCATATCTCCAAAGAATCAATAGAAAGTGATGAAGATGAACACCTTGATGAAAGTGAAGAATCCGAAGAAGAAGACATGGGATTGCTTGTGAGGAAATTTAGAAGATTCATCAAGAAGAATAGAAACAAGAAGCAATTCAGTTTTCCTACCAAAAAGAACACGAACAAAGGTGAAAGCTCTTCCTCAACAATCAAATGCTTTGAATGTGGAAAGCTTGGACACTACAGAAATGAATTTCCAAAACTACAAAAGAAAGAAAAGTATGAGAAGAATGACAGCAAAGAAAAGAAAGGAAGAAAGCCTAGAAGAGCATACATAGCTTGGGAAGAAAATGATATGGATTCCACTAGTAGTGAATCTGAAAATGAAGAAGCCAACCTATGTCTCATGGCAAATCATCAAAGTGATAGTGAAACCGAGGTAAATGATTCTTCTCCTACCTATGATGAGTTACAAGATGCTTTTGATGAATTGCATGAAGAATATGTTAAAATGGGTAAACAACTTATATCTTTTAGGAAGATCATTGCAAAACAATGTAGTGACTCTGCATCTTTACAAATAAAGCTTAAAGAACTAGAAACCGAAAATTCACAATTACTTGCATCTAGTTCAATTTGCACCAAATGCACTACACTAGAAAAGGAAGTTTAAAAACTGAATACAACTCTATCTAAGTTTACTTTGGGTAGAGATAACTTGAATGCCATATTAGGACAGCAAAAGGGTGTGTATGACAACGCTGGAATTGGATATAAGCTAATGGTACATGAAAAATCTTTTAAGAAGCTTTTTGTTCCACCTATTTCCTCAACTATTCCATTTGTTAAATGCTATTATTGTCTAAAGAAAGGTCATACAGCTGCTACTTGTAGACTTAGAAAGAACATTCATGTTGGCACTAAACAAATTTGGGTTCCAAAAGGAACTTATGTTGCTACTAACACCAAAGGACCCAACCAGATTTGGGTAGCTAAAGGAAAAGTATAAAAAAATATGTTTTGTAGGTGTGTTTGAAGGCCAAAACCTCAAGCTGGTTTTTGGACAGTGGATGCTCCAAACACATGACCGAAGACATCACAAAATTTACATCTTTCACTCCCAAGGAAGGTGGAAATGTCACCTATGGAGACAACAACAAAGGAAAAATTCTTGGTGTTGGAACAATAGGAAAAATTCCAGCAATCAAGATTGAGAATGTTCTCTATGTGGAAGGACTCAAACACAATCTACTAAGTATAAGCCAATTATGTGATAAAGGCTACAAGGTAAACTTTAACTCAAATTTGTGTATGATCGAATCTATTCATGATAATAACATAAAATTGATTGGAAATAGAATCAATAACATCTATATGCTAGACATAGACAACTTAATTTCCAATGATGCATGTTGCTTAATTTCCAAAGAAGATGAAAATTGGCTTTGGCATAGGAGAATAGCTCACATTCATATGGATCACTTGAATAAATTGATTTCCAAAGAACTTGTAATCGGTTTACCAAATAAAAAGTTTGTTAAAGAAGGCCTATGTGATGCATGCCAAAAGGGTAAACAAGTGAAAACCTCATTTAAGGCTAAAAACACTGTTTCAACTAGTAGACCCTTACAATTGCTGCACATGGACCTTTTTGGACATTCTAGGACAAAAAGCTTTGGTGGAAATCTCTATGCTCTTGTAATTTTTGATGACTTCTCTATATTCACTTGGACCTTTTTCTTAGCACAAAAGAATGAAGCTTTTAAAGCTTTTAAGAAAATGGCTAAGGTTGCTCAAAATGAGAAAGACGCGAAAATTGTTTCAATTAGGAGTGACCATGGAGGAGAATTCCAAAATGAGGAGTTTGATAACTTTTGTGATGAACATGGTATAAAACACAATTTTTCTGCACCTATAACTCCACAACAAAATGGAGTAGTTGAGAGGAAAAATAGGTCATATGAAGAAATTACTAGAACCATATTAAGTGACTCTAATTTACCAAAGTATTTTTCGGCTGATGTTGTGAGTACTGCATGTTATGTTTTGAATAGAGTTCTAATAAGGCCAATTTTGAAAAAAACTCCATATGAACTTTACAAGGGAAGAAAACCTAACATTTCTCATTTTCATGTCTTTGGCTGTAAATGTTTTGTGCTAAATAATGGCAAGGATAATCTTGGGAAATTTGATCCCAAAGCTGATGAGGGTATTTTCCTAGGTTATTCATTAACTAGAAAAGCATATAGAGTGTTTAATAAGCATACTTTATCAATGGAAGAATCTGTTCACATAACATTTGATGAGTCTAACCCCAAAAGGTTGGGAAAGGACATTTTTGATGATGCAAAAACTCTTGAGGATGAAGTGAAATCTGATGAAGGAAAGGAGAGCAACAAGGAAAAGGAAGATGAAGAGAGCAATAAAGAACCTCAATCAGAACTTCAACAAGAAAATCTTCCTAAGGAGTGGCAAGTTTCAAAGAATCACCCCTTAGACAATATCATTGGTGAGATCACCAAAGAGGTAACCACTAGAAACTCTTTAAGGAATATTTGCAATACCATGGCGTTTGCATCTCAAATAGAACCAAAATGTGTTGATGATGCTATTAATGATTAACATTGGATGATTTCAATGCAAGAGGAGTTAAATCTATTTAAAAGGAACAAAGTTTGGGATTTAGTTCCAAAACCCAAAAGTAACCAAATAATCGGAACTAAATGGGTGTTTAGAAACAAAATGGATGAGAATGGAATAATAGTAAGAAACAAGGCTAGACTAGTAGCTAAGGGATATAATCAAGAAGAAGGAATTGATTATGATGAAACATATGCTCCCGTAGCTAGATTAGAAGCCATAAGAATGCTCTTAGCCTATGCATGTATAATGAATTTTAAACTGTACCAAATGGATGTGAAAAGTGCCTTTTTAAATGGAATAATACAAGAGGAAGTATATGTAAGCCAACTCCCTGGCTTTGTTGATAGTGAGTTCCCAAATCATATCTATAAACTGACTAAAGCCCTCTATGGACTCAAGCAAGCTCCTAGAGCTTGGTATGAGAGGTTAAGCAATTTTCTCCTAGAGAAAGGCTTTAAAAGAGGAAAAGTTGATACAACACTATTTACTAAAACAAAAGCACACAATATCTTACTTGTTTAAATATATGTTGATGACATTATTTTTGGTGCTACTAATGAGTCTTTATGCAACGAATTTGGTGAACTAATGCAAAGTGAATTTGAAATGTCCATGATGGGAGAACTTACCTTCTTTCTTAGACTTCAAATTAAACAATGCCAAGATGGAACCTTCATAAGCCAAACAAAGTATTGCAAGGAACTACTAAAGAAATTTGGAATCGAAAGCACAAAGGAAATGGCAACACCAACGAGTCCAGCCTGCTACTTGGACAAAGATGAACATGGTAAATCTATAGATGTATCCAAGTATAGAGGTATTATCGGATCCTTACTTTATCTCACTGCAAGTAGGCCGGATATAATGTTTAGTGTGTGTATGTGTGCAAGGTATCAAGCTAATCCTAAAGAATCACATCTTGCTGCAGTTAAAAGAATCATGAAGTATCTCTTAGGAACAAAATAAATGGGACTGTGGTATCCCAAGGGATCCACTTGCACATTAATAGGATATTTCGACTCTGACTTTGCTGGATGCAAGTTAGATAGGAAGAGTACAAGTGGAACATGCCATTTATTAGGAAATTCCCTAGTGTCCTGGTTTAGTAAAAAGCAAACTAGTGTGGCCTTATCCACAGCTGAAGCAGAATATGTTGCAGCTGGGAGTTGTTGTGCTCTAATCCTATGGATGAAACAACAATTAATTGACTATGGTGTTTATCTGGATCATATACTAATAAAGTGTGATAACACTAGTGCAATTAATCTAACAACGAACCCAATTATGCACTCAAGAACCAAGCATATTGAAATTAGGCATCATTTTATCAAGGATCATATTCAAAGTGGTGATATTGTGATTGAACACATAGATACAACCAAGCAATTAGCTGATATATTCACCAAACCACTAAATAAGGAGAGTTTCTTCTTTATAAGAAGGGAACTTGGCATAATTGATCCTTAAAATAATTGATATCAGATGTTATTTTTGATAATATAGTCAATATGGCAAGCAAGGCAGCACAAGTTACTGAAAATTATGAAGGATACGGGCAAGATGCTTTTATCTAGTCTCAGTTTAGACTAAGTGTCCTTAGGTGTCTGTAATTCCTTTTTTATTTTAGTATTTTGGATGTTTTGATGTATTGCATAAGTTCTGAAATGATTTATTATCAATGAATGCAAGACTGTTTTTCAGTTTGATTTCAATATTCTCCATAGTTTCTTTTTGATAATGACAAAGGGGGAGAAAGATGAACCATAAAGATGAACCATGCATTTGCTGTAATTTTTTTTCTCTGATATGTAATTTTTGTTCTCTGATACCTAAGTATGAACTGCTTTGAAAAGACATACTTGAACTTATAATAAATGCAAGATGATTTTTTTTCTCTTCCATGATAATGATATGATAACACTTGATTTTTTGAAAGATATCAATGACACAGAGGGAGGATGAAAATGACTCAAGAACCATGCTTACTGAATAGCTGCACTCTGATTTCTTAATAACTAAGGTTAAGTATGGTAAGGTTTGTCATAATCAAAAAGGGGGAGTTTGTAAGACTAAGCCCTCATTCATGTTTTGATGTATGACAAACAAAGTGTATTTTGCATAAGATTTTTAATTTTGACTACGCACTCATTACGTGTTAAGTTTCATACAAGATCACTCATGAACAGAGCAAAACAAGCTGACATACAACCAAGTAATTCAAGCGCTCGTCCAATACAGGGATAATATAAGCACTCATCCAATAAAGTAAAAAAAAAAGCTGACGTCCAATGAACCAACAAAGAGAGCACGTCTACTGAAGTACAACAAATGCACGTCCACTAAAGTACAACAAATGCACGTCCACTAAAAGAAACAGAAGAGCTCATCCGCTGACGTGGCATATATAGCTCGTCTACTGAAGTACAAGAAGAGCGCGTCTACTAAAAAGTAACAAGAAGTGCTCATCTGCTGACGTGACGCATTTAGCTCGTCTACTGAAGTAACAAGAATAGCGCGTCTACTCAAAGTAATAAGAAGCGCTCGTTTGCTGATGTGGCACATGGAGCTCGTCTACTAAAAGTAACAAAAGCGTGCGTCTACTAAAGTAAAAAGAAGAGCTCGTCTACTAATAGTGGCAAAAGGAGAGCTCGTCTACTAAAAGTGACAAAAGGAGATCGTTTACTAAATACGCGCTTTGGACTTGCTAAGATCTTAATGAGAAGCTCCGTCCACTAAAATGACATATAAAGCTCGTCTACCAATTGGAGCCCGTCCAATTACCTTGTGTTAGCACTCTCGTCTACCAATTGGAGCCCGTCCAATTACCTTGTGTTAGCACTCTCGTCTACCAGTTGGAGCACGTCCAAATACCTTGAGCTAGTACTTCCGTCTGCTGACGTGGCAAATGGACGCGGCTATTTTTCTCTTCAAATAAACACGGTTATTTTACTCTTCAAATTAGACTTGGCTATCCTTTCAGATGGAAATGGTTAGTTTTCATGAAGGACACAAACTCTTCAAAGATCAACATAATCTCATTTCAAGAACAAGAATCAAGAAAGCAGATTTTGTTAAATCAGATCCAAATCTGTTTTAAATGATCCCAACGGCTATAATTTGTCTTCTATATAAAGAGGGATCAAAGGAACACTTTTATAATACAACACATACAAAAACACAACTCATTCTGATTGTGAAACTACGAAAGATCCAAAGTGCTTTATCTCTGAGAAAAGTGTGATAGTAGTTAGAACTTCAATTTGTATAATCAAACTTTTAGAGTCTTTCTTCTACTCAATTATTTTCGTGAATTAGTGTGATTAAGAGAGGGTATCTCTTAGGATTTAACAAGGATAGAAGGGATCCTTGGGTATAGAAAAGCTAGTGTGCTTTCTGGTGATTTTTCAAGCAAGGAGGTTATCCTTGTGTTGCTGTAATTAGAATTGTGTAATTGCTGATTATAGTAGAGAAAACCACAGAGGTGTGGGACTGGATGTAGGCTTACCAGAGGAGGTAGCTGAACCAGGATAAATAGGTTTGCGTGTTCTTCTCATCTCTAAACTCCATATACTTGTTAACTTGAATCTTTAATCTGCAATCTGTGTTAAAATCTGTTGTTACTACTTATAATTCTTCTTGTCATCATTACCTGTTCCATAACCTGATTCTTGGGAATTCAAATTGAGTGAAAACCAATTTTCTTTATAGAAACACTATTTTGCTTTAAATTGTTGAAAAAGTTTTCAATATCTCAATTCACCCCCCCTCTTGAGACTGTAGCCACTACCAACAGGTCCACCAATGTAAATCTCAACTCATCAGTTTGTGCACCGCTGTTACTGTCGACCCACTTACATTTAAAAATGGGCACTCTAAATTTAGTGTAATCGACCTCCCAATTCTCTTCAATGACTCCAAAGTAAGATTCGGATGCCATAACAGGGTTTGTATCTTTTGAACTAGAGAAGTGCATGGACTCAGCCACGACCATAACCACACTGTTTTGCACGGTACTCTTGTCATCCTGGGACTTTGTATGGAAGGAAAACTTATTGATATCGTATCCACTCCAACATATGACATCAAAGTTATGCCCTTGTGCTAGCCATTTTAATGTATCAGAAGCGGTACCATCAATTGCAATTTTTTCTTTAAACCAGTTTAAGAAAGTTTTGTTATGCTTGTTCAACAACCATTTTTCATTCATTCTAGGGTAATTTTCCTTGACAATATGTTTTTGATCACGTAAGTAAGGTTCAACCTCGTCAGTGTTATTCAATATATACAAATGTGCTTGAAGCACTTCCTCTCGACCCATGCTCTTAACAGTAATACCTTGTGTACCCTTACCATCACATCTTCCCTCATGACGAGACTTAGGAAGCCCTACAGGTTCCGCTTTTGACACGCAGTCTGTACAAAACTCAATAGCTTCTTCTGCAATGTACCTTTCAACAATAGATGCTTCAGGACGGTGTGGATTCTTCACATACCCTTTCAAGATCTTCATGTATCGCTCAACTGGGTACATCCACCTTAAATAAATGGGTCCACACAATCGAATATCCCTTACTAGATGAACAATCAAATGAACCATAATGTCAAAAAATGAAGAGGGAAAATACATCTCCAATTGGCACAAGATAATAACTGCCTCATTTTCCAACTCATCCAAATTCTGCGTGTCAATGACTTTGCTACATATAGAATTGAAGAATAGGCACAACCTAGTTATGGTGTATCAAACTTTTTTAGGCAAGATGTCCCGAATAGCCACTGGTAGTAGTTGTTGCATCAAGACGTGGCAATCATGAGACTTTAAGCCAACTAATTCGAGATCTTTCATTGTGACAAGCCTCTTGACATTTGAAGAGTAACCTTGTGGGACTTTGACGCCCTGTAGACACTCACAGAAACTTCTTTTCTATTTTTTTGATAAAGTATGACATGCGGTGGGTAAATAAGTCTTCTTACCACCTACTGATTGTGGAGCTAACTGCTCTCGTATACCCATCGCAACTAGATCCAAACGAGCATTCACACCATCTTTTGTGTTACCCTGAATGTTGAGAAGCGTTCCGATTACACTATCACACACATTTTTCTCCACATGCATCACATCAATACAATGTCTTACATCAAGCTTGCACCAGTATGGAAGATCAAAGAAGATCGACCTTTTATTCCATATTTTTTTCTCAGTAGCCTTCTTTTGGGTCTTCCCGTAGATAACATTGATGTCCTTCACCTATTGATAAACTTGCTCTCCAGTTAATGCCGCCGGAGCAATTTCATTATCCGGAAGTCCATTCAAAGCTTTTCTCAATCTACGATAATGGTGATTAGGTCCGAGAAATATCCTATGCCAAAGGTAAATTGTCTTCCTTCCATGTTGCAGTTGATGGTAGCATGTGCCTTCTTCACATATAGGGCATGCTTTATGCCCCTTAACACTATAGTCGTTCAAGTTCCCGTATGCTGGAAAGTCATTGATGGTGCACAATAACATGGCAAGAATCTTGAAAGTCTCATGGCAGTACCCGTCAATCACATCAACACTTTCATCCCACAACATTCTTAAGTCTTCAATCATGGGACTTAGATAAACATCTATGTCATTTCCTGGCTGTTTTGGGCCCGAAATCATCATTGATAACATAATATATTTGCGCTTCATCCACAACCAAGGAGGTAGGTTGTAGATTACCAGGAGAATAGACCATGAACTATGAATACTACTTAAGTTACCATACGGATTCATTTCATCCATAGCAAGTCCAAGCCTAAGGTTTCGGGGCTCATTGCCAAAATCCGGAAACAAACTATCAATTCTCTTCCAATGCAAAGAATCAGCCGGATGACGAAGCTGTCCACCACATTTACTCTCATCTGCATGCCATCTAATGTTCTTTGCATCATTTACATTAGCGAACAATCGCTTGAACCTCAGAATTATTGGATGATACCATAACACCTTCGCAGGAGGACCCTTTGTGACCACATCACAACTAGAATCGCCATCCTTCACTTTGTAGCGTGATACCCCACACCTAGGACATTCTTACATCTCTTCAAACTCTTTCCTATACAATATGCAATCATTGGGGCATGCATGTATTTTCTTATACTCCATACCCATCGGGCACAATATCTTCTATGCCTCATAGTTACCGGATGGTAATGTGTTACCTTCTGGAAGCATGTCTTTCAACAACTCAAGCAATTTGGTGAAGCTTTTATCACTCCACCCATTTCTCATCTTCACGTTGATCAACCTTAACACCGCTGTCAACTGTGTGAAGTTAGTGCAGCCCGGATACAAAGGCACTTCTGCATCACTGCACAAAGTGTCATACACATGTGTTGCCTGAAAAGACTCTTGCCCAATATCACGGATCATGTCCTCTAGTCGATCGTCCATATCTACGTCATCAACTTCCTCTCTTTGAGACACCCTTGACCTGTCTAACAGTTCACCATGGCATATCTATATTGCATAACTCTTGCAAATCCCCTCACAAATAAGATGCTCCCGTATCTCCTCAGCTTCTAGTCATCTCCCAGTTAAACAATTAACACAAGGACAATAAAACTTTCCGTTACTACTATCAGGAAGATTTCTTTTAGCAAATTGTAGAAAAGCTTCCACTCCATTCTCATACTCATGACTTGTCCGTCTAGCATTCTGATCAGCCTCTGACTCAGCTAGTTTTATGACTAGTATGACCATGGTTTTGTGCTAATTATATTTCGTTTTCACCCAAATTAGACTTGATTGTCTTCAAGCAGCATTTTGAGTCTCTAGAGTAGTTTTAGGTTAATTTAGCCAGTTTTGAGACAAATAAAACACTTATGACTATTTTATTGATTTCAGGTTAACTTAGTAGTCAAGGGAAAAAAGAAACAGAGGAAATTTCAATCCTGGAGGTATTTGCCCCGCGAGAGTCCACTCGCCTCGCAAAGCTGAAAACCAGCTGAACAGCAGAATGTCATTCACTCTGTCTCGCCCCGCGAATCCTATTATCGCCTCGTGAGCAGGAAGGCTGACTGTTCCAGAAAAATGCAAGATTTCTGTGTCGCCTCGCGAATCCATCTCTTCACCTCGCGAGCCTGGAAGTCAGAAAGCATCACGCGCAGGCCCTGATACTCATCATGGGCGTAATAAGAAGACTCTTCAATTCCTCACCTCGCGAGAATGCCAAACGTTGCAGATTCTCCATAAGATTCGCCTCGCGAGTGCGTGTTCGCCTCGCGAGAGGGCGCAGTTCCTGAATGTTATAAATTGCTGTTCTGGGCAGATTTGAAGAACTTTTGATTCTCCACTGTTTTTTTTATAGATTTTCTGGTTGTGCTACGTTTTTATGGAGAACTAATTCCATTTGATTAGTCTACTGTAATCGATTTCAACCGCACTTGAGGTTCTGTAATTCCTATTTTGTTTGCTTTTCCCTTTTCAATACTATGCTATATATTTCTGTTTGCTTAATTCAGGAGTGTATAGTGTTTGTGTTGATTTATTTCGGTGATGTTATGTTCCTATATTGAATCGCGTTTGCTTAATTTGCGTGTGTTCGTTCATGTTCGCTTAGTTCATGAGTACTTCACCCCATTTGCTTAATTCGGGAATTAGGAACATATATCTCGTAGTAGCGATTTCGCTTGTTAATTGTTGCCACAACCGAAATGGGATTAGAATCTGCTTAGGGCTTGGAATTTACATGAACTGATGATAGTTGAGAAATCGAGACCAGTAGATTAATCGTCTTTAGCTTATTTGATAATCCTTTAAACTGCTTTGTTTTTATTGCTCTGTTTTTGCTTTGTTTTCCAATTGAATTTCCAACCCCCCCCAAAAAAAACTGATTTTTGTGGTAAATAACAATCCAAGAGTCCTTGTGAGACGATACTCGAGTTGTCGCTCCCTTAACTACATATTTTGTAAACCGCTCGCTTTTTGGCGCGTGCGCGACAGCGCGTCAAAATTGGCACCGTTGCCGGGGACTCTTGTTTGTTATTTTCACATTTTTTTTTCTTTCTTCTTTTATTTTCGTTTTTGTTTTGAATTAGTCTGGCTACTTGGTCTACTTGCCCTGACTTGTGTGATTTTGATCCTGAAATTGAAAGAACACTGCACACGCCGTAGAGCAATTCGGGCTAGCACTAGTGGTGATTCTAATTCTGAAACTGTTTTTGATAACATGGGTGACCAAAGGACATTAAGACAACTTGCTGCCCCTGATGTTAATTATAATGGCTTGTGTATTGAATATGCTGGTGCTGTTACTCCCTTTGAATTAAAATCGGGTCTAATACATTTGTTGCCAATGTTTAGTGGTCTTGCAGGTGAGGATCCACACAAGCATCTGAAGGAATTCCAGGTTGTCTGCTCCACACCCTTGAGACCAGAGGGAATAACTGAGGATCACATCAAGCTGAGAGCCTTCCCGTTTTCACTACAGGGCGCTGCAAAGGATTGGCTGTACTATCTTGAGCCAAGCTCTGTTACCACCTGGAACGATTTGAAGAAGCTCTTCTTAGAGAGATACTTTCCTGCCTCCAGAGCTGCATCAATCAGGAAGGAAATATGTGGCATCAAACAAGGCAATGAGTCATTGGCTGAGTATTGGGAGAGATTCAACAGTTGGTATCCAGTTGCCCTCAGCATCAGATTTTCGAGCAGCTTCTTATTCAGTATTTTTATGAGGGGTTACTACCGATGGATAGAAATATTTTGGATGCTGCTAGTGGGGGACCCCTTGTTGATAAGACTCCAGCTGCTTCTACGCAATTAATTGAAAATATGTCACTAAACTCCCAGCAGTTTACGACCAGGAGAAATTCTGTTGAGACAAGGGGTGTGAATGAGGTCCATAGCTCTTCTTCCAACCAGACCCTTGAGAATAGAATTGATGAGCTCACTTCTTTGGTGAAGCAATTGGCAATGGATAAGGTTCAGCCGGCAAGGTTGTGTGGCATGTGCAACTCTCCTGAGCACCTGTATGATGCATGCCCCATTCTGAAAGAAGGGTCAGTTACTGATTTGTCTCAAGCTTATGCAGTCCATCCTTACAATCAAGGCAATAATCAGAACCGGTACAACGTTCCTGACCTCTCCACAAATAAGTACCACCCCAATTGGAGGAATCATCCCAACCTTCGGTATGGGAACTCATCCCAACAACAACCGATGGCACCACCACAGAGTCCGCCCCAAGTGACCACTTCTGCACCTTTCGGACCTTCACTAGAGGACATGACTTCACAAACGACTAAACAAATGAATCTCCAATTGCGGCAGCAATTTGGACAGTTCCAGGCCTCACAGGCACAGTTTCAGCAGCGAACAGATGCTAGCATTCACAATTTGCAGACACAATTTGGACAATCTCAGCAGCGAACGGATGCTAGCATTAATTCTTTACAGACACAGATTGGACAGCTTGCCACATCCATAAATAACATACAGCAAGCTCAAGGATCAAACCAACTACCTGCACAAACAGTGATGAATCCCAATGTCTCCAATCCTAATGTGAGTGCCATTTCTTTGAGATCTGGAAAAGTTGTCGAGGCAGCCTCTGAAAAAAATGAAGAAACTGTTGAGGTAACTCCTGAGCCTTCAGTTGATGTTGAAGCTGAGAGAGTATATGTGCCACCAATCCCCTTCCCACAAAGAGTGCAGAAAAATAAGAAGATTGGTGGGGAAGACAAGGAGAGGGAAATTTTAGATGTGTTCAGAAAGGTGGCAGTAAATATTCCCCTTTTGGATGTGATTAAGCAGGTTCCTAAGTATGCTAAATTTTTGAAGTATTTATGCACCCACAAGAGGAGGTTGAAGGGTAATGAGAGAGTTAATCTAGGGCGAAATGTTTCAGCCCTCATTTAGCCTAAGCCTGCACTTGAAAGGGTTACTGTTTCAGCCCCTACTCAGGCACTACCACAGAAGTGCAAGGATCCAGACACTTTTGCTATTCCATGCACTATTGGGGACAGCAAATTCGAAAATTGCATGTTGGATTTGGGAGCCTCCATAAATGTCATGCCCACCTCTTTTTTCAACAACCTTGATCTTGGTCCCTTGCAACATACAGGTCTCACTATCCAGTTGGCCAACAGGACCAGTGCTCGCCCCATGGGAATGGTAGAAGATGTGCTGGTACAAGATGATGAGTTGATTTTCCCTGCTGACTTTTACATCCTGGACATGGCAGGGGAAAGAAATTCAAGTAGATCACCAATCATCCTGGGCAGACCGTTCATGAAGACAGCAAAGACAAAGATTGATGTTGATGATGGAACCATGTCCATGGAGTTTGGTGACATTGTGGCAAAGTTTAACATCTTCGATGCTATGAAGCATCCCCTGGAAGAGCACTCTGTTTTCCAAATAGAGCTGCTCTCTGAAATTATTGATGACACCCATGAGGACTTGGTTTCTGATTTTCCATTTGTTTCTGGCTTTGATGATATTTATTCATGTACCGACTGTACTAACACTAACCCTTGTGCCGTTTGTGCTGAGTTTGTTGATTCTACTTTGCAGGGTGATAGTGTGAGTGAAGCTGTCTGTTCAGCTGAAGTTCTTGACATCATGGCTGCTCCAATTATACCATCCATTGAGCAGCCACCCTCCTTAGAGCTCAAGCCACTTCCTGGGAATCTGAAGTATGCTTACTTGGAGAGGAATGAAAAACTTCCAGTCATTATTTCCTCCAACCTTGACTCTGATCAGGAAGCTAAGCTCTTGGAGGTTCTGAAGAAGCACAAGAAGGCGATTGGGTGGACCTTGGCTGACATCCCATGAATTAGTCCCTCCAGATGTATGCATAGAATTCTGTTGGAGGATGGGGCTAAACCAGTTAGGCAGCCCCAAAGGCGGCTCAATCCATTGATTCTGGATGTTGTGAAGAAGGAGGTGACTAAAATTCTGCATGCGGGTATCATATACCCCATCTCTGATAGTACTTGGGTAAGTCCAGTGCAAGTTGTACCCAAGAAGTTCGGCCTCACAATGGTAAGAAATGATAATAATGAGCTTGTACCCACTAGAGTCCGAATATTAGTGAAGTAGTCTGTATTGATTATAGGAAGTTGAACCAGGCCACCAGAAAGGATCACTTTCCTTTGCCGTTCATCGATCAGATGCTCGAACGGCTGGTTGGTAAATCCCATTACTGCTTTCTTGATGGCTTTTTCAGTTACTTCCAGATCCATATTGCACCAGAGGATCAGGAAAAGACCACTTTCACGTGCCCCTTCGGCACGTTTGCTTACAGGAGGATGCCATTTGGCCTTTGCAATGCTCCTGGCACCTTCCAGAGATGCATGCTTAGCATTTTTACTGAATTTATTGAAAATTGCATGGAAGTGTTCATGGATGATTTCACTGTATATGGTTCCTCATTTGTTGCATGCTTGCATAGTTTGAATTTGGTTCTAGAAAGATGCATTGAAACTGACCTGGTTTTGAACTATGAAAAGTGTCACTTTATGGTTGAACAGGGGATTATTTTGGGGCATGTTATTTCTAAAGAGGGTATTTCAGTAGATCCTGCTAAAATTGAGGTGATTTCTACATTGCCTCATCCATCTTGCGTTCGCGAGATTCGTTCTTTTCTTGGTCATGCAGGTTTCTACAGGCGCTTCATTAAGGACTTCAGCAAGATAGCTCTTCCTTTGTCAAACTTGCTGAAGAATGATGCCATGTTCCACTTTGATGACAACTGCAAGAAGGCATTTGACTACCTGAAAAGAGCATTGACCTCTACCCCCATCATCCAGCCCCCTGACTGGACCCTCCCTTTTGAGCTCATGTGTGATGCTTCTAACTATGTTGTGGGAACGGTCCTGGCACAAAGGGTGGGCAAGGCTGCCCATCTCATTCATTATGCTTCTAGGACTTTAGATGCTGCGCAATCAAATTACACCACCACTGAAAAGGAACTTCTAGTTGTTGTTTTTGATCTTGATAAATTTAGGTCATATTTGCTAGGTTCCAAGGTTATTTTTTTTATTGACCATGCAGCTCTGAAATACCTGTTGAAGAAACCAGAAGCGAAGCCAAGATTGATTCGGTGGATGCTGTTGCTCCAAGAGTTTAATGTAGAGATAAAAGACAAGAATGGAGTTGAAAATTTAGTAGCTGATCACTTGAGCAGAATAGCAAGGGATGAGGATCCTTCTCCCATCCAGGATGATTTTCCTGATGAGCAGCTTCTACATCTGCATGGGGTAACCCCTTGGTTTGCTGACATTGTTAACTATCTTGTTGCTGGTGTTTTTCCTGCAGGTGCAAGTAGATCCAAGATCCACAAACTCAAGAGTGATTCCAAGTACTATGTTTGGGACGATCCGTACCTTTGGAAGTTTTTCAGTGATCAGGTAATTCGGAGGTGTGTCCCCGGCTATGAGATCGAGTCCATTTTGCACTTTTCTTATGCCTCTCAAGTAGGGGGACACTTTGGGCCACAGAGGACGGCAAGAAAAGTCCTAGATTCTGGGTTCTACTGGCCCACCATTTTTAGAGATGCCTATGAGGTCTACCAGACTTGTAAGGAGTGTCAAACAGCAGGTACTGCCATCACTCGTAGGAGTGAAATGCCTCAGCAGCCCATGCTTTTCTGTGAGGTTTTTGATGTGTGGGGAATTGACTTTATGGGTCATTTCCCTGCATCTTTTGGTTTTTTTATACATTCTTTTGGCTGTTGACTATGTTTCAAAGTGGGTGGAAGCTATCCCCACTAGGACTAACGATTCTAAAATTGTTTCAAAATTTGTTAGGTCCAATATTTTTTGCAGGTTCGGCATACCTCGGGCTATCATCAGTGACCAGGGCACTCACTTCTGCAACCGCACCATGGAAGCTCTACTCCGGAAGTATGGAGTTGTGCATAGAGTCTCCACTGCTTACCATCCCCAGACCAATGGCCAGGCTGAGATATCAAACGGGGAGATCAAGCAGATCTTAGAGAAAATGGTGCAGCCGAATAGGAAAGATTGGAGCCACCGTCTAGAAGACGCACTGTGGGCTCAGAGGACCGCTTTCAAGACACCAATAGGGATGTCCCCCTTTAGGCTTGTATTTGGTAAGGCATGTCACCTCCCTGTGGAAGTTGAGCACCGTGCGTATTGGGCAGTCAAGTGCTATAATTTGGAAATGAAAAAAGCTGGTATTGAAAGGAAGCACCAATTACAGCAGCTTGAGGATCTTAGGCTAGAAGCCTATGAAAGCTCCCGGATTTATAAAGAGAAAACCAAGTATTTTCATGATAGGATGATTGCTCGGAAAGAATTTTCTATGGGCCAGCAAGTCTTACTGTTTAACTCCCGCCTGAAAGTGATGACTGGGAAACTTAGGTCCAAGTGGATTGGCCCATTTGTTGTTACTAATGTTTTTCCTTATGGTGCAGTAGAGATTAAAAGTGCAGGTAGCAACAAGGCCTTCAAGGTTAACGGGCAGAGGCTGAAGCTATTCCATGAGAGCTCGGTGCCTGAGGATGCTAATGTTGAGGAGCTCTCCTTGGAAGCTCCCACCTACACTGCCACTTGATCAAGGAACACCCTTTCCTTTCCCTCACTCTGATTTTATAGTTATGTTGTTTCATTGGGGACAATGTATGTTTTAAGTATGGGGGAGGGAACCAATTGTAGCTTTGTTTTGTGTTTGGTCTTGTTTTTTCTTTTAGCTCTTGAATAAATTGTGTGAGTCTTTGGTCGGTGAGCTTGATTGATTTTGATTGATTTGGCACATATTTATTGCATGATTTATGTGATGATTTCCCCTAGGTTGATTTTTTTTTTGTTTTTGAAAAGTGATCCCCATGAATTTTTTTTTTGAAAACTGAACTTTGAGATATTTTGTTGTGATGGCATGATTTATGATAAGTTTGGGGTGAAGAGGTGCACACACTAGGGATAGAATCTCGTTCAAAAAATTTTCAAAAATGTCCAGGTGAGGTTTGAGCCTCCAGCATGTTTTTAATTGTTAGAATCACTTTTGAGCAGCAGTTTCCCGAATTTGCTTGAATCTCTTTATGGTTTGCATGTTTATGTGTTTGCATCAAATGATTTAGGCAATTTTCTTTGTAAATAACCACTTGGCCTAAAAAGAAACAGTCCCCAATGCATGTTCCTTTGTTAGCCCTTTGAGCCTAATTAGCCCATTATTTCTTGATAACCTTATGTTATGAGCCTAAAATCTGGAAAAATCATGTTAACCCGATCTTAGGATTAGGAGAGCATGGAAGCCTAGCAAGAGAAGGGTTGCAAGAAACTAAGTTTGGGGTGGCTACAAGGATGTGACATGTCATTCTGGATTGAGAAAAAGAAAAAAAATAATAAAAAGGTTGGAGCCAAAGGCAAAGAAAAGAAAAGAAAAGAAAAAAAAATGATATCTAAAGAAAAAGGCTGTAGTCACCAAAGCATAAAGAAAAAAATGGAAAAAGGAACTTGAGTGGAAATTCAATGTATCAAATGTTCATGATCTCTTAGTTCCTAGGGACTTAAGCCTAGTTCCTTTGTATATCCTACCCTTAGCCAGGCCCCGTTACAACCTTAAAAGACCTTTTGATGTTGCATGCATGTTTTCTGTGGGAACCATTTTGAGATGAAAATCAAATTCATGGGAAGTGATCTTAAAAGTGAAATTGAGTGAAATGTTGATAACCTAGACAAACTGAGCGGATGAGTGAAACACTAAATGCCCTTGTGAGGAAGGCGATTGTTTGAATTTGGTGATCTCCCTCTTATGTGTAACTTCGATCCCTTGCTTAAATTGATGACTGCTTGAATGATGAAATTCTCAATTGTTTAGAATGAATGCATGTGGGGATTACTTTGTTTGAAAGGGGGGGAACATTGAAGAAAAAATTATTTTGATGAATTGCTTGAAATTTGTGCAAAGTTGATTGAATCTTTTAAGCTTGCCATGTCTTGAGTCTTTTTGAGTTTTTGAGTTTTTGAGTTTTATTTTGCTTGGGGACAAGCAAAGTTTAAGTTTGGGGTATTTTGATCAGGCTCTGGCTCAGCTAGTTTTATGACTAGTATGACCATGGTTTTGTGCTAATTATATTTCGTTTTCACCCAAATTAGACTTGATTGTCTTCAAGCAGCATTTTGAGTCTCTAGAGTAGTTTTAGGTTAATTTAGCCAGTTTTGAGTCAAATAAAGCACTTATGGCTATTTTATTGATTTCAGGTTAACTTAGTAGTCAAGGGAATAAAGAAACAGGGGAAATTTCAATCCTGGAGGTATTCACCCCGCGAGAGTCCACTCGCCTCGCGAAGCTGAAAACCAGCTGAATAGCAGAATGTCATTCACTCTGTCTGGCCCCGCGAATCCTATTATCGCCTCGCGAGCAGGAAGGCTGACTGTTCCAGAAAAATGCAAGATTTCTGTGTCGCCTCGCGAATCCATCTCTTCGCCTCGGGAGCCTGGAAGTCAGAAAGCATCACGCGCAGGCCCTGATACTCATCACGGGCGTAATAAGAAGACTCTTCAATTACTCGCCTAGCGAGCCATTCTTTGCCTCGCGAGAATGCCAAACGTTGCAGATTCTCCATAAGATTCGCCTCGCGAGTGCGTGTTCGCCTCGCGAGAGGGCGCAGTTCCTGAATGTTATAAATTGCTGTTCTGGGCAGATTTGAAGAACTTTTGATTCTCCACTATTTTTTTATAGATTTTCTGGTTGTGCTACGTTTTTATGGAGAACTAATTCCATTTGATTAGTCTACTGTAATCGATTTCCACCGCACTTGAGGTTCTGTAATTCCTATTTTGTTTGCTTTTCCCTTTTCAATACTATGCTATATATTTCTGTTTGCTTAATTTAGGAGTGTATAGTGTTTGTGTTGATTTATTTCGGTGATGTTATGTTCCTATATTGAATCGCATTTGGTTAATTCGCGTGTGTTTGGTCATGTTCGCTTAGTTCATGAGTACTTCACCCCGTTTGCTTAATTCGGGAATTAGGAACATATATCTCGTAGTAGAGATTTCGCTTGTTAATTGTTGCTACAACCGAAAGGGGATTAGAATCTTCTTAGGGCTTGGAATTTACATGAACCGATGATAGTTGGGAAATCGAGACCAGTAGATTAATCGTCTTTAGCTTATTTGATAATCCTTTAAACTGCTTTGTTTTTATTGCTCTGTTTTTGCTTTGTTTTCCAATTGAATTTCCAACCCACCCCCCCCCCCCCCAAAAAAAAAAACTGATTTTTGTGGTAAATAACAATCCAAGAGTCCTTGTGAGACGATACTCGAGTTGTCGCTCCCTTAACTACATATTTTGTAAACCGCTCGCTTTTTGGCACGTGCGCGACAGCGCGTCACATTCATCCAATCGCGATCCATAACTACAATAATAACTTCGTACTTATGTCAAGATCTTCATCAGCTACTTATGACAGGGTATGGCCCTACCCCATTCGAGAAGAAACTTTTTCAACATTCGGTTAACAGTTAGTCCTTAACTCCTTTTGCTTATGATGATACACACCCTGTACCATGGAATTATGAACAGAAAGTTGAGCTAGTAGGAGGGGCAGGAGAAACTTCGAAGGCCCAGGTTACTAATATTGTGAGAGTTGGAGGCATTACAAGGAGCGGGCGGTGCTACACCCCTGCTGAAGAAAAACTGATGAAGGAAGCCGAAGAAGATAAAACTGTGGATGAAAGAAAGGGGAAAGAAGAAGAAGAGTTTCTGAAGATCATGAAGCAAAGTGAATATGATGTGGTAGAACAGTTGAAGAAAGCTCCGGCAAGGATATCTCTTTTGTCGCTTGTCTTGACATCAGAATTGCATCGCAAGGGTTTATTGAAGGTGTTGAATGAAGCATATGTCAAACCTAACGTTACTCCAGAAAATGTGGTAAATATGGTGGACCCAATCAGGCATATCAACATGATTACTTTCTCAGAAGATGAAGTGGCCTCGAAATCCCGCAGTAGCCCTAAAGCCTTACACATCACCCTAAAGTGTAAGGGGTTTGTGATTGCAAAGGTGCTTGTAGATGGTGGTTCGACGTTGAATGTGGTTCCAATGACCACACTCAAGTAGCTGAATATAAGCGCGGCGGATTTGACCCCACAAGAAATGATTGTACGAGCCTTTGATGGGACAGCAAGAGGAATCTTAGGAGAGATAACTCTGTCCCTTGAAATAGGGCCTAGTTCTTTCCCTGTCCTCTTTCAGGTCATGGAAATCCAGCCAACTTACACCATGCTTCTGGGGAGGCCTTGGATCCATGAGGCAGGAGTGGTCCCCTCGACTCTGCATCAGTGTTTGAAGTATATTCAAGATGGATCCGTTATTACTGTCCATGGTGAAGAGGATATCATGCTGACAAAGCCCACCATAGTACCTTATGTGGAAAGCACAGAGCAGTTGGAAGATGACTCACTGCATAGTTTTGAGGTATTGAAGTCAGAGAACAAGAAAAGGGAGCCCCCAATGAAGAATGTGAATGAGATAGTAGTACGCATCATGGAGAAGAGCGGGTATCAAAGAGGAAAAGGCCTAGGGCCTCAGTTGCAAGGAATCTCTCGGTCAATTGAAGCGGCTGTGAGGGAAGGAAGGCGCGGATTGGGGTATCAGCCCAACCTGACAGAAGGAATGAAATTCATGACTTTTGAGGATAAGGAAGAAGAAGAGCGTGAGAGAAAGTATATTCCCCTCCTGATGGAGACTTTCCCAGTAGCTGCTGGAGTTATCAGTCCCGCAAAGTCATTTTCCCATCACTTCACTATCAGCACACTTGAAGAGGAGCTGGACGAGAACCATGTCATCTATCTCCCTGCTAGCAATGAAGTTCTCAACAATTGGCAATTTGAACCGTTTGTTGATGTTATTTCCATGAAGTAATTATCTTATTGTACTAATTATGAACTGATGTTTACTTTCTTTGAGACATGAATGAGAATATAGCACTTTGTCTGGTGTTATCCTTTTGATTCCATCGTTTCTTTTCCCTCTTTCATGAATAAAACCCTTGCTTATACTTCTCATATTCCCGACTTTCTCTTCCAGGAATGCTTCTTCCACTAAAGATTTACCTCAGGAGAGGAACTTTGAAAGTTCATTTATTGATTCCCTCGCGGCCGCTGATGAATACAATCTTGAATCTGATGAGGAGGAAGAAGACATTGAAGAGTTCATAAAAGTGGTGAAACGGTCAGAGGAAGGGATTAGCTCGAATGATGAGGTTGTAGAAGTGATCAATATGGGAGCCGAGGAAGATAAGAAGGAGTTGAAAATAGTGGATAACCCAGAGCGAGAAGAAATGGTTGCACTATTCAAAGAATATCTGGATGTTTTTGCATGGTCCTATAGAGATATGCCAGGTTTCGATCCTAAGATAGCGTCGCATAAAATTCCCTTATACCCAGATGTGGCTCCAAAGAAGCAAAAATTAAGGAGAATGCACCCTGAGATGTCGCTAAAGATCAAGGAAGAGGTGACCAAGTAGCTGGAGGCTGGCTTTCTGGAAGTAGCCAGACACCCGGAATGGGTAGCTAATATTGTTCCGGTACCAAAGAAAAGAATTTAATTCAAAGCTAGTCTTTAATCAATTACCCCAAAACTATATTCAGAAATCACATGATAAATCCCTCATAAAGCAATCGACCCCTACAATCAAATGTCCAAGAAATTAATAACCCAACTAGATCAAACTATAAATGAACTAGGCACAACAATATCACAGAAAATGCCTTCTTTTAATTCTCCTATGATGATAACCAAAAATCCAACATATGAAAAGGGTATGAAGTATGAAGGAGATGATCCAGTCCATTACCTATATATGAAATGGAAATCCCTGCTAGTCAACCCAGATAAGCAGTGACAACTACGAGCTCGGGAGTAATAACACCTACTATCATTGATCAAAACTTTATGCATCTATAGACGCAAGTATATATTTTAAAGGAACCTGAGACTTAATATTATACTGTTGGGACCTTCGACACTCAAAAATCAATATCTAACCTACGTGTCGGAGGATACTTAGTACATAAATTATGTACCAATAGTTGCCAGTAAATAATAAAAAATTAATAAGCAAAATACCACCTTAATTGGAATTTCATATTTGAAAAGGATAAAAGATAAATCAAATCAAATCTTTATCAAATAGAATTTTACTAATTCCAATCTTCATAGGTTCCTCGTGAAATTGATGTCAAATACATCCAGTCAGCAACTTCATACATACATTTTAAGTTATTCATTCATCACCTTCAGCTTCAAGCAATCAACTAATGGAACCTGGCACTTTGAGTTTATACACGTCAAAGTTGTTCTTTTCCAACATTCAACTACAATAAAAATGAGAAATTATGGTTAAAAGAAAATCGAATCCATACTAAAAGAAGAAACAATATCATAAAAAAGCAGACTTCTAGCACCTACTTACTTTCTTTAAGCTCGCTGGATATGTATCTAGGTTATTACAAGTTGATCTTAGTGACAAAAGTGCAACAACTCCATAGTGACAAAAGGCACAAACAGAGTCCAAAATTCTTTTTTTTTTTTACTTTGGAGCAGATCAAAATAATTACATAAGATCTCATTACAGTAAAAACACTGATTTAAAGGGGAAAGCATGTGAAAAATCTTCCTGACACCGACTAGCATCTGAGATCAAGGTCTAACTTATGTTTTCATCACACAGTTCAGTTTGAAATGTGATCATAACATAGAACATTGAATGGAATCAACTTATAGCGTGTTGCTTTAATGCATGCACTGCTGCAAGGTCTTTTTTTCATCCTTGTTATTATTATATATAAAGCACTGTACTTCAAATTTTTATAAACTCATCATGCAAGAGATTAGAAGATCACCTTTACTTTAAGTTCATCGATTTCAGTCTCATCACAAACCTCTAATACCAAAGCTTGGTCATAAGCAAACCGGACATAAGTAGGGGTTTATAAGATTCACATTCAAACATGGTTGTTAATGAATGTAATTGAGTAGACTTGGTCAAAAAGAGAGCAATAATAAGTAAAAAAAACACCTTGTCATCGTTTTTTCTAATAGCCAACATAACGTATTTGGATCCTTGGACATACTATTGCTAATTCTTACCAAAGAAACAATTATCAATAAAGTGACGAAGCTGGGGGAAGAGAGGGAGTACCAGGGTCAGGACCCTTGGGGGAAGAGAGGGAGTACAATCAAATCACATTCTTTGCAGAAAAAGAGGGAACGCCCAGGTTACAAAAATGAAATGGGTTACCTCTGTGATGAGAACTGGAGATGGGTTGTGTTGATGGGGAGCTTGAGTGGTGAGAACCAACATGAAGAGAATGGCGAACAAAACACCTGTGATTGCTGAAAGCAGAAAACGCAAAATGGCAACGATGGACGGCGCAAGACGATTGACCACCTTCGCTATTGCTCCAACTTCTACGAACGGCGCACGACGGAGCAAACGGAGCAAGGCGACGGCGACCATGGAGCAAAAGTAATGGCACGACGAGCACGGAGCAGAAGTAATGGCACGACGCGCACGGTTTAGGTTTAGGAAGCCAAGATAAAAGAAAGGGCGCGATGATAATGGAGGGAAGGAATAGAACAAAATGGGTATTGGGGTATTACACATCGGTTCAAGAAACACCCAATGTCCAAAGTAACACAATTTTAATATTCCTTTTTGTTTTAAGACATTAGACATCGGTTACTCGAGAATCGATGTTAAAAGTAATGCAGAATTTTGATTTTGATTTTGATTTTTTGTTTTATTGTTAAACATCGGTTGACAAATCAAACCGATGTGTAAAACTTTTAACATCGGTTAATTTAGTAACCGATGTCAAATGTTTTGACATTAATTTTAAAATTGGCACCTTCTCATTTTAGACATCGGTTAAAAAGGAATCGATGTTAAACCTGACGTTTAAAGCATATTTTGCACTAGTGGTTCTTCCTTATACTAAGGGTAATTCTCTCATATGAATCTTTTTACAAGTTTCATCTTTTACTTCTTAGTTTACTTTATGTGTTCTTTATATGCTTTAAACTTCTAAAATCTCTCTAAAATGGTAGAAAACTCCTTTTGAGTTGAAACCACTTTCTATAGTCTTGTATTAACTTATATTTTCACATACTAAGGTTGTGTAAAACAAAAATCTCTACCCATCTCTTCCAATGAAGGCCAAATGCTTGCATTTGTGACCTAGGAGGTTTTGTTTCAACTTTTGGAATATGATCATGTGTTTGAGTTTCTAACTATCCATTGATCTTAAATCTATAAATCTTGGAAGTTTTGATAGCTTGTTCCTATGATGGCCGAAAATATGAATAAGTAGACCTAGGATACTATGTTTCAACTTTCCAAGTATGATCACGGATTAAGAACTCTTAATACCTTGTGATTCTAAACCTAATAGTTATTGTTAAACAAAGAATATTTTCCTCATCATCCTATGATGGCCGAAACTTAGAGTTTAGGTGCTAGGATGTTTGAGTTTTTATTTTTCCAAAATGATCATGGACTTGAGCTCCATAAGATATTTGGATGCTAAGTCTAAGAGATTGGAAAGTTTAAGGATTTCTAACTTGTTTATTCTATGTTATTAAAGCTATGATGTATTACTTTCATTTTTCCTAGATGATCATGGACTTGAGCTCCATATGATATTTGGATGTTAAGTCTAAGAGATTGGAATGTTTAAGTTTCCATTGTTTTCCAAGATGATCATGGACTTGAGATCCATAAGATATTTGGATGCTAAGTCTAAGAGATTGGAAAGTTTAAGTTTCCATTGTTTTCCAAAATGATCATGGACTTGAGCTCCATAAGATATTTGGATGCTAAGTCTAAGAGATTGGAAAGTTTAAAGATTTCTAGCTTATAAATCCTATGAAAGCCAAACCTAGAAGGTTATGGACCTAGGATACTTTGTTCTTATTTTTCCAAAATGATCATGGGTTTGAGTTCCTTAATACATATGGATGCTAAACCTAAGAGATTGGAAAGTTTAGTGAATCCGAGCCTATTTTACTAGCCTTGGCCGAATACCCTAAGTTTATAACTTAGTGGGATTTTAATTCAACTTTGTTAAATGATCATTGTTTATGAACTTCTAATACTTAAGGATCATAAATCTATGAGTTGTATAATTTTTGGGAATCTCTAACCCTAAGAACTAGTCTTGGCCGAACCTATACCTTGTGGTTTAGTGTTCCTGTTTGATTTTAACTTGTGATTTTGTGTTCATAACCGTAGACTTCCATCGCGGAGGAAACAAAGACGTTCGTGGTATACCTCTCCAAGCATCTAATCTCCTTACCTTCACGGAAGGTAAGTGATCAGCCTCTGGTTGACTAGTTTTATAACTAGTAAGACTATGGCTTTTGCACCAATTATTCGAGTTTCAATCTCGTTTTAGCCCAGATTTGGATTTGATTGTCCTAAAGCAACATTTTGAGTTTCTTAGGTAATTTTAGTTAATTATGAGTCAAATAAAGCATTTACTGCTATTTCATGTTTTCAGGTTAATAAGAGAAGCAATTCTGGAAGTTTTCGCCCCGCGAGAGGCTGCTCGCCTCGCGAGCCTGAAGGCCTGACTGTAACAGAGAATGCCACCCTCTCGGTCTCGCCCCGCGAATCATCAACTCTCCTCACGAGAACTCAATTTTGAACCCGCGCCACTTTTAATATTCGCCTCGCGAGAGGCTACCCGCCTCGCGAGCGGACGCAGATCCTGAAGGTTATAAAAAGCTGTTTCAGGGCAGATTGGAGAGTTTCATCTTATCTTTTTCATATTGACGGCTGCGAATTAGGTTTAGTGTTTTGTGTTTCCTTTGTAATGGAGAACTAATCTCCTTGGATTAATCTGCCGTATTTGGTTTCCATTGCCACTTGAGTTTCTTTAATTCCCAATCTTATTGCTTTTCTCTTTCAATAGTTATGCTATATGTTCTGTTTACTTAATTCAGGATTGTATAGAATAGGTATTGATTTATTTCGATGATTGTGTGTTTCTATACTTAATCGCGTTTGCTTAATTCGTGTGTGTTCAATCATGTTTGCTTAATTCACGAGGGCTTCACCTCGTTTGCTTAACTCGGGAACTAGGAACATACGTCTCGTAGTGCCAGTTTCGCTTGTTAATTGTTGCTACAATTGAAAAGAGATTAGAATACGCTTAGGGCATGGAATTATATGAATCAATGATAGTGGGGAAACCGAAAACAGTAGATTAATCGTTTTTAGCTTATTGATAATCATTTAGTTTGCATTGTTTTTCTTAACTGTTTTCTTAATTGAATTTCAAATCCAAAACCCCCCCCAAAACTGACTTTTCTGCGAATAACAATCCAAGAGTCCTTGAAACCACTTACTTTTTGACCCGTGTGCGACAGCGTGTCAAAATTGGCGCCGTTGCCGGGGACTCTTGTTGTTATTAACAGAAAATAAATACTAAAAAAAAGTTGCATTGCTGAATTAGTTTTGGCTACTAGGTCTGGTTGTGAACCTTAGTATGGATAATTATATGCAAAATTATATGCCTTATGTTGATTTTGAACCATCATGCATATATTATCCTGGCTTCACTGGTGGTTTTGAGTTTAGCAGTGATTTTGGCATGAACGGAGTGAATGATTATTCTAGCCAACATAGTGGTGGACAGGGCATCTTGGATGAGATTGCCTCCTTGGTGCATCAAATGGCAATACGCGAGCAGCAATATCAGCCTGACCCTACACTATCCCAACTCAGTCTGGACGAATTGGTGCAGCGGATGGCAGAACACAATCTTGAAGCTAAACGGAGGACAAAAGCTGGTTTTCAGAAGTTGGCCACTCAAATTGGTCACATTGCCTCCACCTCGGCTACACTGCAATCTCAACATCTCTTTGAGGAACATACAGATTCACAAATAGTTGTTCTTGACGATACTTCTGTTGAGCATAATTTTGATAATAATGTCAAGAACACTATTATCGATGAACTTTGTGTTGAATTTCCAGACATTCAAGCCTTTTCTGATTCTATTTATTGTACCATATGTGCTGATTGTACTAACACTAACCTTTGTGCTGTTTGTACTGAGATTACTGCATGTATAGCAGATGATGGATTTGCTAGTGCAGTGAGTGAAAATCGTGCAGAAGTTGAAGCAGCACCAAAGATCCTCTCTACCTGTTTGCCACCTCCCACTGTGGAACAACCAGCGATGGAGTTCAAGCCTCTGCCTGAGAGACTGGATTTTGCATCCTTGAATATGAAGGCACTATGACCAGTCCAAGAGGTTGAATCCCATCTTTATTGGGAGGGCTTTGTTGACAAGAAGGTCATCTTTGACCCAAGAGGGAGTGAGAAGTCCGCCGCACTTGGCGAGGTCACCATAGTTGTCAAGTGCTCACTTCCATATCAAGGCTGCAAGCTATGGGACCATGGAATAAGCTTCCGTCCTTTGTCTATCACTTGGGCCTTATGCTACAAGCAATGGGATCCAGGCGTGAGCCCCTCAATGAGTTTTCTTAACCCCTCTCCTTAGTCTATTTTCATTTTCTTGCTAGTTTGTGTTTTTCTTTTCCTTCATTTGTTTTTGAATTTAGCTCTTGAATAATTTGAGAAGATCAAGAGTATGTGTGTGAGTCTTGTGTCGGTGAGCTTGTTGGATTTTATTCAAATTTTGCATAGATTGATTGCATGATATGTGTTGACTGTTGATGATTTCCCCCTAGGTTTTGAAATTGAAAATTGATCCCCATATGAAAAATTGAAAATTGAACATTGAGATGTTCTATCGTGATTGCATGATTTATGATAAGTTTGGGGTGAGGGGATGCACACATTAGGGATTGAATCTCGGTCAAAAAATTTGCGAAAAATGTCCAGGTGAGGATTTGAGCCTCCAACATGTTTTTAATTGTGTGAATCACTTTCAAGTTGCACTTTCACGAATTTGCTTGAGTCTCTTCATGGTTTGCATGTTTATGTGCTTGCATCAAATGATTTAGGCAATTTTCTTTGAATTAACTACTTGGCCTAAAAATAACCATCCCCAATGCATGTTCCCTAGTTAGCCCCTTTGAGCCTAATTAGCCTATTGTCTCGTGATGACACTATATTATAAGCCAAAAATCTGAAAAAAAAACCATGTTAACCCAATCTTAGGATTAGGAGAGCATGGAAGCTTAGCAAGAGAAGGGTTGCAAGAAACCAAGTTTGGGGTGGCTACAAGGTGTGGTATGTCATTATGGGTTGAGAAAAAGAAAAAAAATAAAGGTTGGAGCCAAAGGCAAAGAAAAAAAAAAAGAAAAGAAGAAAAGAACAAAAATGTCAAAAAAGGGTATTGAAAGAAAAAGGCTGTAGTCACCCAAGGCAAAAAAAAAAAGGAAAAAGGAATTTGAGTAAAAGTTCAATGTGTCAAAAATGCTCATGCTCTCTTAATTCCTAGGGACTTAAGCCTAGTACCTTTGAATGTCCTACCCTTAGCCAGGCCACATTACAACCTTTAAAGACCTTTTGATGTTGCATGCATGTTTTCGTGGGAACCTTGTTTGAGATGAAAATCAAATTCATGGGAAGTGCTCTTAAAAGTGAAATTGAGTGAAATGTTGATAGCCTAGACAAATTGAGCGAATGAGTGAAACACTAAATGCCCTTATGAGGAAGGCGATTGTTTGAATTTGGTGATCTCCCTTTTGTGTGTAACTTGGATCCCTTGCTTAGATTACTGATTGCATGAATGATTGAATTCTCAATTGTTTAAAGTAAATGAATGTGGGGGTTACATTGCTGAAAAGGGGGGAGAGCATTGAAGAAAAATTGTTTTGTTGAAATTGCATAAAATTTGTGCGGAATTGATTGAATCCTTTAAGCTTGCCAAGTCTGAGTCTTTTTTGAGTTTTAGTTTGCTTTGGGACAAGAAAAGTTTAAGTTTGATGTATTTTGATCAGCCTCTGGTTGACTAGTTTTATAACTAGTAAGACCATGGCTTTTGCACCAATTATTCGAGTTTCAATCTCGTTTTATCCCAGATTTGGATTTGATTGTCCTAAAGCAAAATTTTGAGTTTCTTAGGTAATTTTAGTTAATTATGAGTCAAATAAAGCATTTACTGCTATTTCATGTTTTCTGGTTAATAAGAGAAGCAACTTTGGAAGTTTTCGCCCCGCGAGAGGCTGCTCGCCTCGCGAGCCTGAAGGCTTGACTGTGCCGGAGAATGTCACCCTCTCGGTCTCGCCCCGCGAATCATCAACTCGCCTCGCGAGAACTCAATTTTGAACCTGCGCCACTTTTAATATTCGCCTCGCGAGCGGGCGCAGATCATGAAGGTTATAAAATGCTGTTTCAGGGCAGATTGGAGAGTTTCATCTTATCTTTTTCATATTGACGGCTGCAAATTTGGTTTAGTGTTTTGTGTTTCCTTTTTAATGGAGAACTAATCTCCTTGGATTAATCTGCCGTATTTGGTTTCCATTGCCACTTGAGGTTCTTTAATTCCCAATCTTATTGCTTTTCTCTTTCAATAGTTATGCTATATGTTCTGTTTGCTTAATTCAGGATTGTATATAATAGGTATTGATTTATTTCGATGATTGTGTTTTCTATATTTAATCGTGTTTGCTTAATTCGCGTGTGTTCAATCGTGTTTGCTTAATTCACGAGGGCTTCACCCCGTTTGCTTAACTCGAGAATTAGAAACATATGTCTCGTAGTGCCAGTTTCGCTTGTTAATTGTTGCTACAATCGAAAAGAGATTAGAATCCGCTTAGGGCATGGAATTATATGAATCAATGATAGTGGGGAAACCGAAAACAGTAGATTAATCGTTTTTAGCTTATTGATAATCATTTAGTTTGCATTGTTTTTCTTAACTGTTTTCTTAATTGAATTTCAAATCCAACCCCCCCCAAAAAAAAACTGACTTTTCTGCGAATAACAATCCAAGAATACTTGTGAGACGATACTCGAGTTGTCGCGCCCTAACTGCAGTTTTTCTTGAAACCACTTTCTTTTTGACCCGTGTGCGACAACGTGTCAGTAAGAGGGGATTGCCTAGGGATATTCAATGACTATATGCATGTGTGTATGTGTTATTTGAGTGATTTGAATATTATTATGATGTGGAGCAAATACTTGAATGACTTGTTTACTTGAACTATTGTGATTATCACTTGAAGTTGATTATTACTTGCCTTAAAGTATTGTGAGTTGTATATATGTGATGAACTATCGTTAACTGTGATATTATTGTTGAGAATAGATTACTGTTGATTGAAGTTTGAGAAGCCGGACTTGAGTCTGTGCCCTTAATAAGCCTTGAATAGAACTTTGAAAGTATTGGTTTCATTTCATTTATAAAAGTTCCTTGTTTAAAACACTTACTTCAAGAGAATAAGATTCTTGTTTTGAAAAGAAACGTTGAAGTGTTTTTAAGTCAATAGAAACTACCTTTTTATAATCCAAAGTTTGTACGAGAGAAAACCTTTTTCGAACTATGTGTTTTATGAAGGAAAAACCCTTTGAAAATATTTGATTTTATTCCGTCAAGGATTTCAAAAGCAAACGAATTTCCTAATTATTTTATAAAAGAATTTGTAAAGGAAAATATTTTCTCCTAAATGATTTAAAAACGTTCCGGTTACTTGGATAAGTGATCGAGGTTTTGTTTTGGTTTTTCATTTTCACAGAGCGAAAAGTAAGTACACGTGAAAGAGAATCTACTTCGCGAGACGTCGCCTCTAGCATTTAGTTTATGCACGTGATCTGGGATCCGTGTCAAGAATTATGGGCCAATGGTCCTAATCATGATATTATGGGCTAGGAGTCCTGATCTTGGAATTGAGGACTGTGTGTCCTAATTTCGTTGTTATGGGCTAGGAGTCCTTATCATGTTGAAATAAAACATGGATAAAATTATAATTGTTTCTACGACCACAACCTTGGACTACGACATCGGTCTAAGGTGTTGTGATTGAGCACTCGGATTGCGCGTCCTATGTTATTGATTTTCAAGTAATGAAAATTGTGAATAGTCGCTAGTTTTGGGCTTCGACAACGGAAAAGAGTGAACACAAAGAAAAGTATTGATAATGAAAAGTATTTTATTCACATGCATTTCCCTTTAGCAGACGTGCTTGAGTTAACCGAATACCCGTTTAAGATGCGGTATTCGATGTGGTATACATCCGAATGGCCGTTATAAGGGATTCGTGATGATGTTGATCCGGGTGCATGAGGTGACGGAGACAACTTGCCAATGCGGCATACGAGCCTGATCAATCCTTTTTCTTAATGATAAAACGGTGATGGTATCTCATGAGATTAAGTTTAGAGCCTGATGATTGAAGTGTCATGCATTATCTTTATAAAACTGATTGATTCGGGTATGAGACCCACTGATATAACACTTGTTGTTTTATCTATGAATAATGCTTAAATGCTAATATGCCAATGTGTTGTATGTATCATGTATATGGTTGTTGTATGATATATCCATTTGCCGGTGTCTCACTCTTACAGTTATATCAGGTCTCTTCGGGTTTTCCTGTAGTACCTTGGTACTCTAGTACCGATGTTGCAGAGGAGTCTTTCTAAGTCACTTGAAGACCTAGTGTTAGAAGTTGGGAAAGTATTCTGATTGGAGGTCTCTCGAATGAATATTTGATAGAATGACCAGCTTAGGAGTCTGAGTTGGGTTGTATATCTAAAAAGGTCGGTAAATGTAGTGTTATATACGTCCATCTGTAGTTAAAATTTTCTTTCGAAAGTGGAAACTTAGAGAAATGTTGTATGCCATGGTAACTTTGTTACGAACGCGACTTTACATTTTAAATGTATGTATGATGGATTTCAGAGTTATCCTCAAAGAAAAATTTTATACCCCGGTTTTCTGACTTAAAAGAAAACAATTTTCCGAAAGCAACCAACAAATTATCTTTTAATTTACTTCCGCATGTGTTACGTAGTAATACCCAAGGGGGGTGTTACACCGAGCCTGACGAAAGTCACTCCCTTTTATGGGTCAGTCAAATTGACCTTTTGGTGGTTTGCTGGAATTGGTCCCCCATGATAGTGCTTAATCCGCTGGCCATTCACTTTGAAATTTTCTCTTTGACCCTTTAGCTCCACCGCTCCATGTGGAAGAACAACATTAAGAATCTTGAAAGGTCTGGACCACCTTAATTTAAGCTTTCCAGGGAAAAGTCTCACCCTTGAGTTGTAGAAAAGTAACCATTGTCCCGGCTCAAACTTCCTATGCAAAATGTGCTTGTCATGCCATGCCTTAGTCCACTCTCTTTAAATTCTTGCATTCTCATAAGCTTGCATGCGGATTTCAGACAACTCATTCAAGTCTAATAGCCTCTTTTCACCGGCCTTCTTCAAATCATAGTTGAGCTCTCTGATTGCCCAATACGACTTTTGTTCCAACTCTACCGGCAAGTGACACGCATTTCCAAACACCAAGTTGTAAGAAGATCTTCCAATTGGTGTCTTGAAAGCGGTTCTACAGGCCCACAAAGCATCATCTAACCTCTTTGACCAATCCTTCCGTGAGGAGTTGACGGTTTTCTCAAGAATGCGCTTCAACTCACGATTTGATATCTCCGCTTGCCCATTGGCTTGTGGATGATAGGTGGTTGATACTCTATGTTTGACCCCATATCTCGAAAGCAGATGGTTCATTTGTTTGTTGCAAAAGTGAGATCCACCATCACTAATCAAGACTCTAGGAACCCCAAACCTTGTGAAAATGTTTCGTTTTAAGAATTCTATGACTACCCGCGTATCATCCATTGTTGTTGGAATTACCTCCACCCACTTTGACACATAATCTACTGCTGCCAAAATGTATTGATAGGAGAAGGAGGGTGGGAATTGTCCCATGAAGTCTATCCCCCAAACATTAAATAGTTCTACTTCAAGCATGCAATTAAGAGGTAGTTAATGCCGCCTAGATATGTTTCCAACTCTTTGGCAACGATCACAATTCTCAATAAAAGTGTGTGCATACTTGAAGAGTGTTGGCCAATAAAACCAGTTTTGGAGGACTTTTTCCGCGGTATTCTTTCCCCCAAAATGCCCACCGTAATCCGAGCTATGGCAATGCCACAACACGTTTCCAGTTTGGTCAAGAGGAATGCACCTTCTTAAGATCACACCCGAACATTACTTGAAAAGATAAGGGTCCTCCCAGACATAGTATTTTGCGTCCGATAAGAACTTCTTTCTTTGTTGCAAAGTCCAACCTTGCGGAACCATATTCGAAGACTTGAAGTTGGCCATATCCGCAAACCAAGGAGAAACTTTTTCAAAGATTGCAAATAGTTTCTCATCAGGAAATTCTTCCTTGATGTCTAGCAATTTCTCCTCAGTGTCGGGATTAACCAACCAAGACAAGTGGTCCGCCACACCATTTTCTGACCCATTCTGGTCCCTAATCTCAAGATCAAACTCCTGAAAATGAATAATCCATCGAATTAATCTAGGTTTGACCTCTTGTTTTGTCATCAAGTGTCTTATGGCCGCTTGATCGGTGAAAACAACAATTATAGACCCTACAATACAGGATCTAAACTTGTCCAAAGCAAAAACTACAGCTAAAAGTTCTTTTTCAGTGGTGGAATAATTAACTTGTGCCTCATTTAAAACCTTACTTGCATAGTAAATCACATGGGCTAACTTTTCCACCATTTGACCTAAAACCGCCCCCACCGCATAATCACTTGCCTCACACATTATTTCAAAAGGTAATTTCCAATTAGGTGCAGTGATTCACTACAAAAAAACAGGTCATTTAGCGACCGAAAATAGTGACCGAATTTGTTGGTTGCTGTTTGCGACCGAAATGGCGACCGATTGTAGGATCTAAATCAAACACTGATTAGAGTTGATACTGTGACCGAAATAGCGACCGAAATATAGCATAGCAGAGTTATTGTTCTCTATTTCGGTCGCAAAATAAAGGAAAGTAAAAGCCAAAAATTTCTGACTTTTTAGTGACCGAAATGGCGACCGAGTTAAATGCAACGGTTAAATTTTATCTATCTTTGCGACCGATATTAAATCGGTCGCTAAACGGCACGCAAAAAATTAAAATAGAGCGTGTTAGCGACCGATTTTAAATCGGTCGCTAAATTTATGAATTCAAATTTCAAATTAACCCATTTAGAGACCAATTTAGCGACCGAATTATTCGGTCGCTAAAAATGAAATCCCTAAAACCGGTGTAGCCCCCTTTCTTCCTCACTCACCCGAATCTCTCCTTCTCTCTCACCGTTTCTCTCCTTCTTCCTCACTCGCGAGCTCCGGCCACCACCTCCTCCAGCTCCTCTCGGACCACTACCTCCTCCACACGGTAAGCATACATCTCTCTCCCTCTCCTTCTCTCTCTCACTCTCGTCTCTCTCCCTCTCCTTCTCTCATTCTATCTCTAACTCACGTCTCTCTCTCCCTCTGTCTCTCTCTCTTTGCAGGTTTGATTCGGTTTGCAGGCTCTGTTTGCAGGTTTTGCAGGTTTTTTGTTATGCTGAGTCACTACACTAGTCACCAATTCTATTTTGCATTTGTTATTAGATTCAGTTGCATATATGAACTTCTTGATTAGGCTTGTTTTCTGTTATGCTCAGGGTGCTATATATATGTAGATATCTGATGAATGAATAATAGAGAAGAAAGATGATGAATGAAATTAGTAATTTTCAATAATAGCTTAGCTCTTACATTTTCCTAAGCTTAGCTAGTAGATATTACTTCCCATTACATTAGTATGTACAGCCACGAGTAGATATCTGATATGTAATGAAAATGTTTTGTTTCTACTTTCATGAGTGGCAAGTGTGCAAGTAGGTCAATGATTTCCAAGTTTATACTTTTATCACAAGAGCCTTTGATGATGTTATTATTTTTTCTTACAGTTTTCTTTGTCGATTGACAACCGCTCTAGTCGTCACCCGTTTTCACTATTTGCTAGGAGTTGAGTAGGTCAAATACTCTATATTTTTCTTTGTTGATAGTGGTGCTTGAAGACTTTGAATTAATTTGTTGATTGTTAGTGAAGAGCTGAGCTCAATAAGATTTTGGTTGTGTGCTGGTAGATTAGAAATGATGCATGTGGTTGCAATTGAATATGTTGTTTGTTAGTGGAGAGCTGAGCTCAATAGTGTGAACACCCATTTTTGTCCGTCTTCATTTTATTCTAACTTTTATGATAGCATGTTTCAAGGAGACTAATAATATGAAGAAAAGAGGGAGTGATCCCTTCCAGTCCATCACATTTCCTGTTGGACGGGGAGGTCCGGTCCATCACATTATTAATTTGTTGTTGGACGCGGTTCAGGCCAGTCCATTGCACTTACTGAGGACGGGATGGTCTCGTCCATTGCGTTGGACTTGCTGTTGGACGCGGTCCAGGCAAGCCCCTTTAAATTGCTGTTGGACGCGGTTCAAGCCAGTCCATTGCACTTGCTGTGGACCGGATGGTCTAGTCCATTGCGTGGACTTGCTGTTGGACCCGGTCCAGGCCAACCCCTTTAATTTGCTGTTGGACGCGGTCCAGGCCAGCCCCTTTTATTTGCCGTTGGACGCGGTCCAGTCCACTACCTTGAACTTGCTGTGGACGGGATGGTCTCGTCCATTGCGTTGGACGCAGTCCAGTCCATTGCATTGGACTTACTTGTTGGACGAGGTGGTCCCATCCAGTCCACTACCTTGGATTGGCTGTTGGATGCAGTCAAGTCCATTGCATTGGACTCACTTGTTGCTGGACGGGGTAGTCCCGTCCATTACTTTACACTTGCTGTTGGACGGGGTGGTCCCGTCCAGTGCCTTGCACTTGCTGAAGGACGGGGTGGTCCCGTCCACTACTTTCCACTTGCTGATGGACGGGGTGGTCCCGTCCATTGCTTTCCACTTGCTGATGGACAGGGTAGTCCCGTCCAATGCTTTCCACTTGATGTTGGACGGGGTAGTCCCGTCCATTGATTTACACTTGCTGTTGGACGGGGTGGTCCCGTCCAGTGCCTTGCACCTGCTAATGGACGGGGTGGTCCTGTTCACTGCTTTCCACCTGCTGATGGACGGGGTGGTCACGTCCACTGCTTTCCACTTGCAGTTGGACGAGGTAGTCCCGTCCATTGCTTTACACTTGCTGTCGGACGAGGTGGTCTCGTCCAGTGCCTTGCACCTGCTGATGGGCGGGGTGGTCCCGTCCACTGCTTTCCACCTGGTGATGGACGGGGTGGTCCCGTCCACTGCTTTCCACTTGCTGATGGACGGGGTGGTCCCGCCCATTGCTTTCCACTTGCTGATGGACAGGGTAGTCCCGTCCAATACTTTTCACTTGCTGTTGGACGGGGTAGTCCCGTCCATTGCTTTACACTTGCTGTTGGACGGGGTGGTCCCGTCCAGTGCCTTGCACCTGCTGATGGACAGGGTGGTCCCGTCCACTACTTTCCACCTGCTGATGGACGGGGTGGTCCCGTCCACGGCTTTCCACTTGCTGTTGGACGGGGTGGTCCCGTCCATTGCTTAACACTTGTTGTTGGACGGGGTGGTCTCGTCCAGTGCCTTGCACCTGTTGATGGACGGGGTTGTCCCGTCCACTGCTTTCCACTTGCTGATGGATGGGGTGGTCCTGTCCACTGATTTCCACTTGCTGATGGATGGGTTAGTCCCGTCCAATGCTTTCCACTTGCTGTTGGACGGGGTAGTCCCGTGCATAGCTTTACACTTGTTGTTGGACGGGGTGGTCCCCTCCAGTGCCTTGCACTTGCTAATGGACGGGGTGGTCCCTTCCATTGCTTTTGCACTCTTTGTTGGTCCCGTCCAGTCCTGTCCCTTTTTATTTCTGTTGGACGAGGGGGTTCCGTCCACTTCAATTATTTTAATTTCTGTTGGACGAGGAGGTTCCGTCCACTACAATTATCTTTTCTTGTTTGACGAGGAGGTTCGTCCAGTGTATATCTACTTTTGCATATCTAATTTTGGGACGAAGTGATTCTGTCCACTGCAATTTTATTTTCAGGCTGAAGGCTAAAGAATAAAGAAGAAGAAGGAGAAGATAAGGAAGAAAGGACGAAGAAAACAAGGAGAAAAGACAATCAATAAAAAGGAAAGGAAACTGAGCTACGCCTCTGATGTCGGGCGTAAGTCGACGCGCGTGCGTTTCCGGCAAGTGTACCGGACTGCCGTCAAGTAATAAAAGATATCGAACCCACAGAGACTGTGTTCCCGAATCGCAATCGATTTCGAATTGAGTGAATCTGGACTTTGTAAAGGGTTTTGAAAAATGTTTGAATTTGAAATTTGAATTGAGAGATAAACAAACAGAATCAATTAAAACAGAAAACAAATGTTTTTGGGGTTTTCGATTTAAACGGATTCCTAGGGATTTGGGTTACCTTTGAGGCTGTTAATGTTGCTAATCTGATTTACCTTTGTTGATTACCGAAATTGCCTTGAAGGCGAGTTTATCCTCTAATAGCTTAAGCTCCCTCTCGGGTTACAAAAGCCGTGCCCAATTGACCCGACCCCTACTCTCGTGGTAGTCGATCCCAGATTAGACCCTTTGCGCTTCGTGACAACTCGTTGCTCCTCGAGGGACGGCTTCTAACTCTCGTGATTTCAGTCCCAAGTCTGACTTCTATAGGTCTGACACCCAAGTTCACCGCTAGGTTCCTCCTTGAAATGTCTCAGTCATGCAAATAACCTAAGTTCACCGCTAGGTTCCTCCTTGGATCATTCACATCTCACAAACCCAGTGGCTGCCAGGCTTTACGAGTGAAACACCCTAGAAATCCTAAGTTCACCGCTAGGTTCCTCCTTAGAACGTCTACGTCACGTAAATAAACGGTTGCCGAAATTTATGAGTGATTAACACACTAGAAATCGGATCTAAAACAATAACGAAATCAACAACGATTTTACATCAAATCAACATCATTTACAAACCTCGGGCAGAGCCCTAGTCCATAGAAACAAACTACTACTCCAGTCTTGCCATGGAGATGACAAGCTGGGTTGACAACATAGTGAAAATCAGAAAAGAGAAGAGAGGAGAAGAAGAGAAGAGATCTGTAATCTATGCCTAGAGTAGTAGCCCCAAAGGTCTCCTCTTTTCTGCCTCTGCCTGGTCCATATTTATAGAAATTGGGAAGTTAGAGTCCTAAACCAACTCAAAATCTGATCTATTTCGATTTCTTCAGGTCCAAGTAATGCGCGTCACGGCCGTGATGGCCATCACGGCCAGGCCGTGACGGTCTCTGCTTCTGGTTGCTCTGCGAAATTCCAGTCTTTCGCGAGGCGAGCCTATTCTCGCGTCGCGAGCCCTCTGTTATGGCCGTGAAGAATTTCACGGCTGGACCGTGATGTGCTCTGACTTGTGGTGGTTTTGGGTCACGGCCGTGATGGCTATCACGGCCAGGCCGTGACAGACTCTGACTTCAGCCTTTCTTCTTTTTCAGTTTTGCTCGATCATGGCCGTGATGGGCATCACGGCTAGGCCGTGATGGGCTCTGTTTGGCTCATTTTCTTCAGTTTTAAAGCTCCATCTTCATCCAAACTTCATCATGGTTGATCTTGAGCAATTTACCCTTGATATCTGCAAAACAACACACAAAAACCGCCTTACCCGTTCCAAAGGAAAAATAACCTAAAATCTAATAAAAATATGCCTAAGCTACATGAAAATGCATGCAAAATGATAGACAAAGATGATGTGGAATCACACTCATCAAATCACCCCAAGCTTAAAACTTTGCTTGTCCTCAAGCAATTACTCAGGCCATAAGATAAATCAATCAAAGCATGGATAGTGAACCCAGAACCCTAGAAGCTAATCCAAGTAATAGGCATTTTTAATAAGCACTCAAGAGATAATCAAGTTCAAGTCCAAGTCCAATTAGAAGCTTAGGTTCTTCAAGTTCATGTTCTCACTGATTTGGGCACTCGTCTCACCTCACTCAAGTGTTTTAGGGTTTATGACACTTAACTCCATTTCCTCAAGGAAAGTATTTTTCCATAGGCTTGACTATTATCCAAATCTCTACTTTATTTATGAAAACACTTAAGAATCAAGAGGTCTTTTGCTTTGGTTGTAATGTGGCCTTGGGATTTATTGTAAGGTGGGAAAATCAAGGAAAGGGAATTTCAAGAAGGCGAGACAGATTATCAAACATTACAAAGTATGACACCTTCTAAAATACCTTTTGGGGGCTTTGATTTACTTTTTCCACCTTTCTTTTTTTATTTTTTTATTTTTTATTTTTTATTTTTTTTTTCATTTCTCACTTTCTTTCGTCATCCCCTTCTCCATTTTTTTTTTCTGTTTATTTCATTTTTATTTGTTTGGAGAAGGGGAGCTTTTTAGCTCAAGAGAAATATTTTCATCCCATACTTTTTCTAACTACCATTTTGCCCTTTTTGTAATACTTTAAAAGGTGCCATACCAAACATTATTTATCAAAGTAATTCAAGGTACCAAGAAAAGTATTTTATCTTTAGGCTCAAAATTGGGCAACTAAGGGGTAGCATTTATCATTCAAAGCTCGGGAGGCCAGAAAAATACCTAGTGCCTCAATCATTTCCAAAAATGTTTTCAGAAATTTTTTTAAGTTTTGAAATGGTTTCAAGTCAAGTTCTAGAAAATACAGTCCATGAGGAATTAAATCACTCTATCACAAGAAATGGGGTAGATTTAGTGGATACCCCCTTTTGGCTCAAAATCTTACATTTAGTAGTTCAAAAATCAGTGAGGTACACAAGTCTAAGGAACCACATGCTAATTATCAACTATCAAATGACTATCTCAAGAATTTTTATTTTTAGCCATATCACAAGAATAATGAAAAATTGGGTTCAAAAATTCACTATCTCAATTCATTTGGCTCCAAGTTCTCACAATCGGATGCATGTTCTAAGTGAGGGGCAATCTAGAGAATGTGATCATACCAATCTATGCCTATGAGAATGCAATATGAATGCAACAATGCAAATGCAAAAATAAATACCCCTACCCCAAGCTTGATTACTTACATTGTCTCCAATGTAAATAATCAAGTCGGAGAGAGGAGAAAAATGGAACAACTTACCGAGTCGGTAGCGGGTGTTGACTCACATTCCAGTCAAAACTTGGGTGGAAATTTTATCACGGCCGTGAGGCTTGTCACGGGCAGGCCGTGATCGTTTCTGGTCCTCAGGAGTTGCCCTGTCACGGCCGTGATATACATCACGGCTAGGTCGTGATGCTCTCTGGCCTTGGCATCCTACTCATCACGCCCATGATGGTTGTCACGGCTAGGCCGTGATCCTTTCTGTGCTCTTGCTTAATTCATCACGGCCGTGACCATTGTCACGGCCAGGGCGTGATGGCCTCTGACTTTATCTTTTTTATGCTCTTCTTCTCTTTCTCAACCTGAAAACACTAGACAAACCTATTAATGATATTTTTGCCTCTTGATCTTCTCAAATTATTCAAGAGGTTAAATCAAAAACAAAAGGAAAAAGGGAAAGAAAACTTGGGTTGCCTCCCAAGAAGCGCTTATTTATGGTCTTAAGCTTGACCATACTTCCTTAAATCAACCGGGGTCGGCTGTGCGTAGAAGTGCAGGCACACTTCTCTTCCAAGGAACTCCTTCAAAAAGCCGTTTCTGCTCATACGGCCGATAATGCTTCCGTTTCGCTCTTTTCTCTCGGAGTTTCCTAGCCTTCCTTCCTCCTGGCGGAAGTTTTGTTTCTGCATGGACAGCAACTCCAACTCCATCACTGCTGGGTGCATCATTAGCCTTGCATATCTTCGGAGTTGCTTCCATGTTAAGTTCTTTCTCTACCGCTGGAGTCTTTACATCAATTTTGCACACATGGCTCTCAAAAGGAGGGTTGTTACAAGAGTTAGTCAACTGAAAATTTACCCTACCTTCCTCTACATTTAGAGAGAGTTTGCCATTCCTTACGTCTATTACTGCTCCAGCGGTTGCCAAGAATGGCCTTCCTAAAATGATGGGGAATTTAGAATTCCCTTTCATGTCCAATACCAGGAAGTCGGTAGGGATGAGAATTTTCCCTACCTTTACAGGAACATTCTCTAGTATGCCTAGAGGAGTCCTAGTTGAGCCATCCGCAATTTGTAAGGGGAATTTGAATGGTCTCAACTCTTTGCTTCCCAACCTTTCCATGATAGTGAGGGACATCAAGCTCATGCTAGCCCCTAAGTCACATAAGGCTGGGTTTATTTGCACTTGTTCAATCGAGCAAGCGATGGAGAAACTACCTGGGTCTTTCAGTTTAGTAGGCATTTTAATCTCTACATCTACTTGCTTTTTCCTTACCAACCTTTGTGGGAAAGGTATCGGGGATTGGTACGGTGGTGGAGGGACGTACTTTGGTTCTGGATCTTCATCTTCGCTCATGTCCTCCTCCGGTTCCACCTCCATTTCAGCTACCCCCACCCCAAGCTTATCATCCCTCAAGTGTATGACATTGCAATGCTCATTGGGATTTGCTTCGGGTTGCCCCGGGAACGTACCCTTAGGTCTCGAGTACGTGATGGCTTGTTGGGCAATCTGGGTTTCTAGCATCTTGTTATGAGTTGCTAAGTTGTCTACCTTAGATGCTAGATCCTTTATTGCCTCACTCACTGCCCTTCCTTGTTGTCTAAACTCCTCATTCTGTTTTGTCTGAGTTTCGACAAAACTTTCAAATAAAGTCTCGAGTTTAGATCTTTGTACCTGAGGATACCCCGGTGCGGCTCTCTTATTACCTTGACCCTCTTGGAACTCATGGTTGAGTGTGTTGCTGTAGTTGCCGTAGGAGAGGTAAGGGTTGTTTCTTCTTTGGTTGTAGGGATTTGGGGGAGTATAGTTGGGCAGCTTCGGGTTCGTATCATAGTAGTTGTTACAAGAGTTCACTTGCTCACCCGAAGCGCCGGATCCATGTGGGCATCCCATCATGTCATGTCCCTGCATTCCACAAATCTCACAAACAAGGTTAGTAGCACCTAATGCACTCACATTAGCTCTTTCCAGCCGATCAAAACGTTTATTAAGTGAGTCTATCTTTGACATAATAAGATCTGTGCTATTTACCTCAAACTTACCCCCCGAAATCTTGTTCGGGTTATTACCTCTTTCGGATCCCCATTGGTGGTAGTTGGTGGCGACATTCTCGATGATGTTGAATGCCTCAGTGAGAGGCCTATTCATAAATGCTCCACCGGCTGCAGAATCAAGTGACACCTTCGAAGAGTAGTCTAATCCGTTATAGAAGGTGTGCACTATTAACCACCTCTCGAGTCCGTGATGTGGGCAAGACTCCAGCAGTCCCTTGTAACGATCCCAAGCTTCCGATAATGATTCTCCGTCTTTCTGGAAGAAGCCGGTGATCTGGGTTCTTATGTAGGCCGTCTTGGATGGAGGGAAGAATTTCTCCAAGAACGCCTGCTCAAGTTGGTCCCAAGTAGTCAAAGTGTTAGTGGGGATTTGCTTAAGCCAGGCCTTCGCCTTTCCAGTGAGAGATGAGGGGAACAGTCTCAAACGTACAACATCGACTGAGGCTCCATTAATCCTGATTGCATCGGTGAACTCTAAGAATGTCTCTATATGATCGGTCGGGTCCTCCGAAGGCAATCCTCCGAATTGATGTTGCCTAATCATGTTGATTAGCATAGGTGGTATGGTATAGTTTTCCGCCTCAATCTCTGGCCTTGCAGTCCCAGTTCGCAAGCCTCTCGCATTTGGGGCTGCGTAGTCCTTCAAAGGTTTTGTATCCGGTTGATTCGCCATGAGTGGAACGGGACTCAACCTTTCTCCCTCTCTTTGTTGTCTTCTACGTCTGTGGAAGGTCCTCTCGATCTCCGGATCATTCTCACTAAGGCTCCCAAGACTTAGGGATCTTTGTATATAACTCAAAGAGAGATGGATACAATAGAAGGAAAAGAAATTTTTTTTTTTTTTGATTTTGATTTTTTTTGTTTTTTTTTTTAATATTTCAGAAATAAAAATCAAACAAAAAGAAAAGGGTCCAGAAAAACCAATTTAAAAACTAATTGAAATTCGAAAAGGCACAGTCCCCGGCAACGGCGCCAAAAACTTGATGTCGCGCGTAAGTCGACGCGCGTGCGTTTTCGGCAAGTGTACCGGATTGCCGTCAAGTAATAAAAGATATCGAACCCACAGAGACTGTGTTCCCGAATCGCAATCGATTTCGAATTGAGTGAATCTGGACTTTGTAAAGGGTTTTGAAAAATGTTTGAATTTGAAATTTGAATTGAGAGATAAACAAACAGAATCAATTAAAACAGAAAACAAATGTTTTTGGGGTTTTCGATTTAAAAGGATTCCTAGGGATTTGGGTTACCTTTGAGGCTGTTAATGTTGCTAATCTGATTTACCTTTGTTGATTACCGAAATTGCCTTGAAGGCGAGTTTATCCTCTAATAGCTTAAGCTCCCTCTCGGGTTACAAAAGCCGTGCCCAATTGACCCGACCCCTACTCTCGTGGTAGTCGATCCCAGATTAGACCCTTTGCGCTTCGTGACAACTCGTTGCTCCTCGAGGGACGGCTTCTAATTCTCGTGATTTCAGTCCCAAGTCTGACTTCTATAGGTCTGACACCCAAGTTCACCGCTAGGTTCCTCCTTGAAATGTCTCAGTCATGCAAATAACCTAAGTTCACCGCTAGGTTCCTCCTTGGATCATTCACATCTCACAAACCAGTGGCTGCCAGGCTTTACGAGTGAAACACCCTAGAAATCCTAAGTTCACCGCTAGGTTCCTCCTTAGAACGTCTACGTCACGTAAATAAACGGTTGCCGAAATTTATGAGTGATTAACACACTAGAAATCGGATCTAAAACAATAACGAAATCAACAACGATTTTACATCAAATCAACATCATTTACAAACCTCGGGCAGAGCCCTAGTCCCTAGAAACAAACTACTACTCCAGTCTTGCCATGGAGATGACAAGCTGGGTTGACAACATAGTGAAAATCAGAAAAGAGAAGAGAGGAGAAGAAGAGAAGAGATCTATAATCTATGCCTAGAGTAGTAGCCCCAAAGGTCTCCTCTTTTCTGCCTCTGCCTGGTCCATATTTATAGAAATTGGGAAGTTAGAGTCCTAAACCAACTCAAAATCTGATCTATTTCGGTTTCTTCAGGTCCAAGTAATGCGCGTCACGGCCGTGATGGCCATCACGGCCAGGCCGTGACGGTCTCTGCTTCTGGTTGCTTTGCGAAATTCCAGTCTTTCGCGAGGTGAGCCTATTCTCGCGTCGCGAGCCCTCTGTTATGGCCGTGAAGAATTTCACGGCTGGGCCGTGATGTGCTCTGACTTGTGGTGGTTTTGGGTCACGGCCGTGATGGCTATCACGGCCAGGCCGTGACAGACTCTGACTTCAGCCTTTCTTCTTTTTCAGTTTTGCTCGATCATGGCCGTGATGGGCATCACGGCTAGGCCGTGATGGGCTCTGTTTGGCTCATTTTCTTCAGTTTTAAAGCTCCATCTTCATCCAAACTTCATCATGGTTGATCTTGAGCAATTTACCCTTGATATCTGCAAAACAACACACGAAAACCGCCTTACCCGTTCCAAAGGAAAAATAACCTAAAATCTAACAAAAATATGCCTAAGCTACATGAAAATGCATGCAAAATGATAGACAAAGATGATGTGGAATCACACTCATCAGCCTCCTACCCACTTTACATACCAGGTAAGACCTCTTTTCCTCCTCTACCCATTGGTCCTCCTTCTTCCTTACCTCCTCCTTTGTTTTAACCTGGTAACCCCATTCCTAACCCTAAAAAGCCTTCATGCACATCAGACAAAAACCCCCATCTCCTTTCTCTTTTCAAGCGTGCAACCCTCACATCAAATCATCACCTTTCTACTACTAATGCCACCCTGTCTGGGCACACGCTATTTCTGCTCAAAAACCCCCATCTCTTTTCTCTTTTCGAGTGTGCAACCCTCACATCAAATCACCGCCTTTCTGCTACTCATGCCACCCCGTCTGGGCACACGCTATTTCTGCTCAAAACACCCCATCTCTTTTCTCTTTTTGAGCGTGCAACCCTCACATCAAATCACCACCTTTCTGCTACTCATACCACCCCATCTGGGCACGCGCTATCTTTGCTCAGAACCCCCCTTTTTTCTGCACCTCCTCTACCCATTGGTCTTCCCTTTTTTCTTCCATCTCCTCCCTCGCCTTAACCTAGCAGCCTCACTCCTAACCCTAAAAAGCCTTCATACCCATCAGACAAAAACCCTTATCTCCTTCCCTTTTCAAGCGTGCAACCCTCACATCAAATCCCCTCCTTTCCGCTGTTCAGAACGGCCCAAGCCTTGGGCATTCGTGCAAGCCGACCTTGAAGTCAACGGAGAAGAAGCAAGAAGCCCTCTCCTCCGTCTATAAAAGGAGAAGAAAAAGAGAGGAGAAGGGGGGGATTTTTTTGAGAGAAGGACTTATGATATGATATTTCCTTAGTGAGAAAAGAGAAAGGAAGGGAGAACACTGTTCTTGAGAGGAAACGAAAGATCAGAGAGGAAAGATACAAAGAAAAGAGAAAAGAAGGAGCGACTTTTGTTGTGAGGAAGAGAGATCAGAAATCTGGGCTTCCTTTTCTCTTCCCTATTAATAGAAGTGGTTAAGAAGGAAGAGCTGAAGGAGCCAGGGAGATTGAATGTAAAGACTTCGAGCTTAAAATCTTACCACTGGGAGTAAACAAAGTGATTCTTATTCTACTCCCGTTCGGTAAACTTTGTTCTTTTCATTGATATTGTTAATAAATTTATCTTGACACTCTTACTTCTCTATGTTCCTGTTCTCTGAATAAGCTGGTAAAAGATCTCATCTCTATATTTCTGTCCCATTTTTAAGAAATGAAAATTACTTATTTTACATAAAAAAATAAAAAGATGATCACTTGATTAAAACAACTTTTTGGGTTGCCCTATGACAAGTATCATGTTCAACCCTTCAGATTTAGTGGTCGCCCTATGGACTTACGTGCCATGTTCAATCTCATTTTAGCTACAATAAAGAGATCCACAACAGATAAAACAAATGTTTCAAAGTTACTAATAATTTATACAACTAATTTTGGGCAACCATTTATGGATGTTCCAGGGTGCCATGGGGTTAAGTCTCCATGCCTTCTCTAGACATAATCGACTCCCGAACCCAAAGCTTTTCTTAAAAGGTTTTCCAACTTCCTTGAAATAAAATAAAGTTGGTGGCGACTCCATGTTTTCTCTCCAAGAGCAAATACTGTCTTTTTTTTAGGTCACTACAGATGGTGACTCCACCGGGGACCCCTTTCATTTAAGAGAGTCATGCCCATAAAAATTGGTTTTGCAAATTTTTGGTAACTTGTAGCTTATTTGTTTTACCTTTTATGGCTATATATTACCGTTTTTTTCTCCTTGCGATAATTAAATGGTAAAACATGTTTTTTACAGTGCTGTTTGTTTAGATTGTCCTCTTGGTTGGTTTTTTCCTCTTATTTAAATAAAAAGAGTTAGTGGTGCAGGCGTTTTAACTCATGTTACTATTATATATGATAAACTAACAGTGTTTTTGTTTCCTCCTCCTTTCTTTTCTTTTCCCATGTTTTAACAATAGGATAGAGGACTTGTAACCATTTTTATATATCTCTATGTTGGTGTCTTGCAGATTTTTCTTGTCTTCTCTTTTTATTTTTACTTTTAAGTGTTACAGGTTTGTATGCCCCCTTTCACACACATCACTATCACATATTTCACACACCCTTAGCTCTATACCCGAGCTTGCTCAAAAACCCAAGGATTAGGCGGTGCTCTGACGTTGTTATTGAAGAGGTCTTGTACCTCCCTAATATTGGTCAGTTCACCACTCAGATTGCACATGAGATCGTGGAATAGTCATATTGAGAGGGTTTATCCCTACTTGAGGCTATATTCATAAACCATACTCTTATGAGGGCAATCTGGGGACCGTGACTTTTAGAGGTCTAGACCCGTCCCAACTCTCACTAATAGAGCAGACCTAGTGGCCAACCTGTTTAGAGTTCTAACCTTAAGGCGTGTCCATCCTTAGGTTTTACCTGGCTTAGGGCAAAAGGGGGCCTACTTTCTTTCCCTCCTCTATCATCATAAGCATAAATTGTCATGCATGCTCATTGTGAATATTCACAAAACTAGGGGCATCACATTGCTGCCCCAAGCCTGAATGACATATTCGAATATTATTGCACACCTAATAGGCGTTATGTCATAATGAAGGTAATGCATGCCCATCGGGGTTTTCAACCCCATTGGGTCCATGAAACATGAATCATGCAAGATATATTTGCTTCACTATGCTCATTTTTTTGTATGTCTCTTTATTTGATTTGGTATTCACCTTATAGCAAGAAAATGGAAAAGCTTGGTTCAGATAAGAGTACTAGCAACGCGAGTTGCCCCAAGAAAAATATCAAGATCGATGTGACCCTCAATGACGTGAAGAGATTATGTGAACTCAGCCAGCAAATGCCAGAAAAAGCATCTAACATCCCTGGCTGCTTTATGGATTGAAAACTGTCCCCACAAACCAACACGGGTCTTTTCAGCGTGCTTTGTACTCACATGCTTTCGGGGAAAACTTCCCAGGAGGTCACACATCCCAGAATTGCTCCAAGTCAAGCTCGCTTAACTGTGGAATTCTTAAGTGGTGGGCTACCGAAAAGAAGATGCATCTTATTGGTATAGGTAGTACCAATCAATTCATATAAGCCATCCTCAACTGTATAGTCCCATACCTACACAGTCTCGGGATCCCTCTCATTCGGGTGTTTAATAGGTTCATTCATGTGTCCCTCCGCCTAGAAGCCTGCCAAGAGCCGCTCCTTGTCCGTGCCTTCTTGCACCGGCGACCACTCCCCACCCTCGTTGGCACCCGGGTGTTACATGCCCACCAGCTTTCGCTTGGTTCGTCCCCGAACCACACCGTACTGGGAGAGGTGTCGCTCTGATACCATTTCTAACATCCCTGGCTGCTTTATGGATTGACAATTGTCCCCACAAACCAACACGGGTCTTTTCAACATGCTTTGTACTCGCACGCTTTCGGGGAAAACTTCCCAGGAGGTCACCCATCCCAGAATTGCTCCAAGTCAAGCTCGCTTAACTGTGGAGTTCTTAAGTGGTGGGCTACCGAAAAGAAGATGCATCTTATTGGTATAGGTAGTACCAATCAATTCATATAAGCCATGCTCAACTGTATAGTCCCATACCTACACAGTCTCAGGATCCCTCTCATTTGGGTGTGTAATCGGTTTATTAATGTGTCCCTCCGCCTAGAAGCCTGCCAGGAGCTGCTCCTTGTCCGTGCCTTCTTGCACCGACGACCATTCCCCGCCCTCGTCGGCACCCGGGTGTTACAAAGCACGCTCAGACTTTGCCAGCAAGTATGGTAGAATATTAGACCTGTTGCGTGTTCCAGTGGAAGCTCCCGCTCTGAGTGCATTGGCCCAATATTGGAACTCAACTTTGAGGTGTTTTGAATTGCCTAACTTGGACATTACTCAAACCATGGAAGAGTATGCTTATATGCTAAGACTGCCCATTCAAAAGAAGACTCGCTTCTACATGTATTATGGCCAATATGTAACAGATTGGAAGATAGCAAGTATGTTGGAGCTTCAACCGGAGCAGATAGAGAAAACAGAAAAGGGAACCACCAAAGGGTTGAAGAGGCGGTTTTTGGAGGTGTATCTCAACAGGCTGGGCCAGCAAGAACGATGGGTTACTTTCAACAAAGTACTAGCCTTCATGATATATGGGTTGGTGCTCTTTCCTTTTGTACCAGATCTGATTGATCAGTTAGCCATGGATGTTTTCTATAGGGTCGAAGAATATGGTGTGAACCCGGTCCCTGCTATCTTAGCTAAAACTTTTCTCTCCCTACAGGTTTGTCATCAGAATCAACACGGCAAACTGCGATGTTGTGCATCAATATTGTATGTCTGGATCATGACTCACTTGTACGCTTGTGATAAAATTGATAGAACAGATGACCCGCTGAAAGGATTCACTTGCATGCAACTGAAGTCACGTAAGTTGTATGAGTGGAAGCAAGAGTTTGATCAGATCGATCCGCGGTCATTTAGTTGGATGTTTCCATGGTATAACAGAGATTCAGTTGTATTCAGCTGCGGAAGTTTCTCAAATGTACCGTTGATGGGTCCCAGTGGTTGTGTATCATACTCACCAGCTTTGGTAATGCGTCAACTCAAGTGGACGCAGGATGAACCCCCCAAAGAACTGCTCGATGGGATATTCTTCCTATACCGAGAAGGTGAAGGCATCAAGAGCCAAACAATAGCAGTAAGGTCAGCATGGAATGACATTCGTATAAAAGGACCGGAGGAATTAGGAAGGAGAGTCATAGCTCACATAAAAAGATATGAGGTATGGAGAGAAACAAGAAGAGGTCTCCCTCCAAGACCCGCATCCCCTCTCCCTAAGGAAAATAATCCTCTAGCCAAAGATCAAATGTTGAAAGAGATCGAAGTTTTAAAAGCTCAAATGATGGTTTTTGATGAGAAAGACCAAGCTGCCGAAGTAACCATTACCACACTCCAAAGACAAGTGCAGAAGCTGAATTTATAGATAAAGCATTTGAAGGATGAATGCGCCAATGCCCACGAAGCCCCGAGTCGTGCAAAAAGGGCAAGAAAAGACAAAGAAGCAGAAATTCAAGAGCTGCTGGCAAAAATACGATGTCAAGAGAAGATGCTTGTCAAACTTCAAAAGAAGAAAAAAGAGCTCGAGACAAGTGTAGGGGATTACGCTGAGACGATACATATAGTAGAAGAGAGGGTTGAATCCCTGCAGGAATCCTTAGCCCAAACAGAAGTGTACTCTGATCAAGGATGGAATGAAGCAGTCAAGTATCGCGAGCCATCGCGAAGCTAACATGAGAGAAAATTGGCTCAGAAACAAGGTAAAAGACTCTGAAAGGGTTGAATCTCAACGTCACGCAGAATGGGTAAAGGGATGGAAATTAGTGGTGGAGGATGTAATGAATGAAAAGGAAGCATGGAAGAGAAAATACGAGGACGTGATGGATAAGCTCCAATATCACACTTCCCAGCTGGTGGAACGGTTTGAAGAGGCGTCCGTCCATATGCGTATGAACCATTTCCTTCAGTTACCACCAAATGTGACCGAGTTCTTCAATCATTTTGGGAGACTTGCCAGAGGGTTCAGAAAAAAGAAGATGAGGCTCTTAACATAGAACCTTGTGGACCTTGGAGAAGGATGGAAACCATCAATATGTTTCTTTTATTTTGGTCAAAGACTCATGGTTTGTATCAGAATATTTATAATGAAATGGAAGTTTTCATCCATGTCCGTCGAGCGTTTTTAGATGATATCTATCGAGGAGTGCATTCTCCCTTAGATACGTCATCAACTGTATTTTTACCCTAAAAACAACGAGTTTTGTTTAAAAATAAGGACGTTGCTAGTACGGGTGTGGTCTATCGAGGAGTAGATTCTCCCTTAGACTTGACACCAATTGCGTTCAAGCTAGAGGGAAGCATACCACTAGATTTGATTACAGGATGAGTCTTCTTGCTATTAGGGAATACCCTCACGATCGAATAAAAGGATGATAACTTGCACATGCATGCGTGCACACACACAAAATTTTTGATTGACTAATGAGTCGTTCTTATTCGCCCCACAGAGTCTCATCCTTCCGAGGATTCAGGAACCATTGTGCGACCTAGGAAAGGTAATACCAACCAAACCCGAGTTCACGATACCCGATCTCGGACCAGGATGGCTGCCAATGCGTCTGAGGAAGGAAGAAATCTAAGCTATGAGATAGATGATGTGAAGGGAAGAATGAGCGAGATGGCTGAAACCCAAGTAAGATTAGAATCCATATTACAAGATATGAGGGAATCTCTCAGCATGCTCAGTGCGAACAGAGAGATAATTGAACCTGGTAGGCAGCAAATTTCCTCTGTGATAACATCACCGATATTTTCAAACGTTGACACCGGTCTTATTCAGGGGGTGTCTGGACCCGACCAGACACATCACACGGCACCAATAACACTTCCTATTGGAGAAGGATACCCTCATTTTGAAAACGCCTATCATGAAGCCCCAGGCTACACCGCGCCAACATGGGAACAACCACATGTGTCTACTCACAGCCAGTCAGCGGCAGTCCAGGCTGGTAAGGATAAGATGAGAGATGAATGGATGGAGAAAATGGAAGAACAGATAAAAGCGATAAAAGGCCCAAGTACTTACGGCCCTCTCCAGATAGAAGATCTCTGTCCTGCCACAGATCTCGTGATTCCTAAGGATTTCAAAATTCTTGATTTTTCCAAATATGACGGAAGTGGGAACCCACGATTCCATTTGATTAGCTATGCCACCAAAATGGCCATCTGGTCTAAGGATGACAAGTTCCTCATCGGTTTTTTCCATGAAAGTTTGACCGGAATCGCACTAGAGTGGTACCTTCAGTTAGACAATTCTAAGATCTCTCGGTGGACAGAATTAGCCGATTTGTTTATGGATCAATACAAATTTAATTTGGACGTAGCTCCGACCCGTGAACAGTTGACTACAATGCAGAAGAAGAGTGATGAATCCTTCAAACAGTATGCACAAAGGTGGAGAAGTTTGGCTGCTCAGGTTCAGCCGCCGCTGATGTTGTCCGAAATGTGCTCATATTTTTTGGGAACCCTAGGATCCCCCTTTATCGGAGCAATGGCAGGAGTAGCTTATAGGGATTTTTCTGACTTAATTGCTGCAGGGGAAAGAATCGAAATCCTAGCCAGTGCCAGGAAGTTTCCAATTGACATGGAAGACAGTGCATCCAAGAAGGGATTCCAGCCCAAGAAGAAGGAAGCAGAAGCAAATTATGTACAACACCAGCAAAACTTTGGACCTCGTCATGTCCCTTCGTACCCAAGGTACCAAACACCATATCATACCCAAACACCGTTTCACCCACCTCAACAGGCCTCGCCAACCATCACCCAGCCGCAAAACCAAGTAAATAACATCCCTACCTCTCAACCACACAACCCCACTCGCCGAACATATACTCATTATCCACCTGCACCTCAACAAAACTATCCAAGATACCCTCGACCTCGCCCAAATTTTCCAAATCAGGGACGCTCCCAACATCAAAATCTGCCACCCTTCCCAAGACTGTCTATCTCCAATGCAGATTTGTTCAAACAACTATTTGATCGTCACCTAATCGCTGGAAACCCTGTACAGCCTATGGAACCACCTTTCCATGCTTGGTACAATCCAAACTTGACTTGCAAATATCACATGGATGCCCTGGGACATTCCATTGAAGAATGTGAGGCCTTCAAGACAGCAGTAAGAAATTGATTGCTTGTGGAAGATTGGGTTTCGAAGAAGATTCTGGGCCTAGCATTGTTAATAACCCAACCCCAAACCATAATGCGGGAAATAGTGTGGCTAACTTGGAAGTGAAAGGGCCTCAAATTAAGAAGGTTTTGGAATTATGAACCCCGATGCAAGAAATATTTGCAGGACTCCAGAAAGCAGGATATGATATTGTTGCACCGGTGAAGCTGATCAAGGAAAAAGAGAAGTATGATGGTGATTTAAGTTGTGATTATCATCATGGACAGATAGGGCATGATATTGAAACTTGTTGGGACTTTAAGGTCCGAATCCAAGGATTACTTACCTTGGGGGTGATCCAAGCTAGGCAAGCTACGACTAAAGAAGTTAATGTGGTTGAAAAAGTTGTGCTCCGGGTACCACCTATGAATGATGCGTCGGTGCCAGAAAAAGTGATTGTAAAGGTGAAAAAGTCAACTCCTTTTGCTTATGATGATACACACATTGTACCATGGAATTATGAACAGAAAGTTGAGCTAGTAGGAGGGGCAGGAGAAACTTCGAAGGCCCAGGTTACTAATATTGTGAGAGTTGGAGGCATTACAAGGAGCGGGCGGTGCTACACCCCTGCTGAAGAAAAACTGATGAAGGAAGCCGAAGAAGATAAAACTGTGGATGAAAGAAAGGGGAAATAAGAAGAAGAGTTTCTGAAGATCATGAAGCAAAGTGAATATGATGTGGTAGAAAAGTTGAAGAAAGCTCCGGCAAGGATATCTCTTTTGTCGCTTGTCTTGACATCAGAATTGCATCGCAAGGCATTATTGAAGGTGTTGAATGAAGCATATGTCAAACCTGACGTCACTCCAGAAAATGTGGTAAATATGGTGGACCCAATCAGGCATATGTTGTGACTCCGGCAAGTGTACCGGGTCGTCGCAAATAATAAAAACACGGTAAGAGTCTACCGAGGTCGAACACAAGGATTGGGTTACCAATTCGACTAAATTGTCAAGAAATCCGATACGTTGGTTAAGCAATAGAAGGTGGTTGAGAGAAAGAGATTGAGATCGCAATTTCAAGAATCAAATCAAATAACGCTACGGTGATTAAATTCAGAAATAAAAGCATCTAAGGTTTCGAATCCACCTACCCAATCATGGAAAGTACCCAAGTGATGATATTCTCCTCCCTAAGTTCAATTTTTAATGTCAACCGGGACCCCTAAATTCTCCTAAATCCACTTTCGTGCTCATTAGGACGTATTCGATGATTTGAGTTAATTACTTGCTAGGTCTCTTAACCCTAATCTCGAATTCTATTAATTCTTGTTCCCTATAGGTTGCATCGATCTCCTACTCACTCTCGTGCAATACTCGACCGATGTTCCCAATTCAAGTTCTAAAACGCGAATCGCCGCTAGGCCTCAACACGCTTAACTAGTCGATCACGCTAGCATATAATCGACACAATGAAAACAGAATTGGAAAACCATAATTGAATTAAAGGAGAGAGAGTTACATTACATGAACACTATGCCGCCATGGGTGGCTTCATCGATCCCCTAGACAAGAGGATTAGTTCCTCATGTCCGTAACAACAACGCACGTACAATCGGAATTCATCCTAAGCCTAAGAATTAAGAGAGAAGAAAAGGAGAAGAAACCCCAGAATAAGGATTACAAAAAATCTCTGAAAATTCTGATCCAAAAAGTCCTCTTTTCTGTTCTGATTTGCTCTATTTATAAGGAGGCCACGCGTCACGGCCGTGATGGCTTCTGCTTCTGGCGTACTTCTGGAATTTGAACATTCGCGACGCGAAGGATGTCTCACGACGCGAGTCCTCTTGTCACGGCCCGTGATATGAATCACGGCCAAGCCGTGATGTTCTCTGTCTTGTGTGGATTTTGGGTCACGGCCGTGATACACATCACGGCTAGGCCGTGATGGTCTCTGACTTGTGTGGCATTTAGGTCACGGTCGTGATACACATCACGGCTAGGCCGTGATGGTCTCTGTCTCTGGTGCTTTTCTGGAGTTCACACACTCGCGACGCGACGGACGTCTCGCGACGCGAACATTCCCTTCACGGCCCGTGATGTGAATCACGGCTAGGCCGTGATGGTCTCTGTCTTCCCGGGTCTTCAAACTCTCGCGGGGCGAGCTTCCTCTCGCTGGGCGAGAATCTCCAGAATGGCAATCTCCACTATTTCTTGACTTTCCTTAACTCTTAGAGCTCACTTATGGACCTGAAAACAACACAAGCAACCACAAGCGTAATTCTATCCAAAATAACCTAAAAACTACACAAAAGACGCAAAACGAGTCAAAGTCCAACTTAGGAACAAAACAAGGCAAATTTGGGCGAAAACGAGAGTGAACTCGAATAAATTGGCACATAAACCCTAGTTCATCTAGTCATAAAACTAGATAAGCCAGAGGCTTATCAAAATACCCCAAACTGAAACCTTACTTGTCCCCAAGCAAGCTTAAAACTCAAAAATGACTCAAGACTTGGCAAGCCTAAAGATCTAATCAATTTCGCACAAATTTCATGCGACTTTACAAAACAATTTTTCTTCTTTGATTCCCCCCTTTTTCATCAATGTAATCCCCACATTCATCTACTTTAAACAATTGAGAAATTATCATTTATGCAATCATTAGTCTAAGTTGAGGATCAGGGTCACACACAAAAGGAAGATCACCAATTTCAACCGCCTTCCTCACAAAGGGCATTTAGTATTTCACTCATTCGCTCAAGTTTGTCTAGGCTTTCAACTTTTTCACTCAATTTCACTTATCAAGAGCACTTCCCATGAATTTGATTTTCATCTCAAACATAGTTCCCACGAAAACATGCATGCAACATCAAAAGGTCTTTTAAAGGTTGTAATGGGGCCTGGCTGAGAGTAGGATAATCAAGGATATTTAGGCTTAAGTCCCTAGGAACTAAGAGAGCATGAGCATTAAACACATTTTCCACTCCAATTCCTTTCTTTCCATTTTTCATTTGGGCTCGGGTGACTACAACCTTTTCCTTGATATTATTTTTGTTTTGCCCCTTTGCTTTTTGCAATTTTTTTTTTGTTTTCTTCTTTTCTTTTCTTTTCTTTTTGCCTTGGGTCACCCTTTATTTTCTTTTTCTCATCCCAATATGACACATACCTTGTAGCCACCCCAAACTTAGTTTCTCACAACCTTTCTCTTGCTCATTTCCATGCTCTCCTAATCCTAAGATTGGGTTAACATGGTTTTTCAGATTTTGGCTCGTAATGTAGGGTCATCAAGAAACCATAGGTCAATTGGGCTCAATTTGGCTAACTAGGGAACATGCATTAGGGATGGTTCTTTTCAGGCCAAGTAGTTATTCAAAGAAAATTGCCTAAATCATTTGATGCAACACATAATCATGCAAACCATATAGAGATTCAAGCAAATTCGGGAAAGTGCAACTTAACAGTGATTCACACATTCAAAAACAGAGTTGGAGGCTCAAATCCTCACCTGGACATTTTGCAAATTGTTTGACCGAGATACGATTCCTAGTGTGTGCACCCCCTCACCCCAAACTTATCATAAATCAAGCAATCATAATAAAATTCTCCAAGTTCAGTTTTCAATTTTTAAGTGGGGATCAACTTTTCTATTACTAGAACCTAGGGGAAATCATCAATGGTTAATATAATTCATGCAATCCATCTATGCTCCATTTAATCAAAATCCAAAAGGCTTGCCGACACGACATTCATACAACAACTCTTGATCTTCTCAAATTATTCAAGAGTGACAAACAAAAACAAAACAAACACAAAAACAAAAACAAAAACAAGAGTGAGGGAAGGAGAGGGTACGTAGCTTGGGTTGCCTCCCAAGTAGCGCTTGTTTAACGTCCCGAGCCTGACTCAAGTCGCCTCTCAGGGTTAATCCGGAGGAAGATCCTGCTTGCCATGCCATTCCTTGGCCCGTTCTTTGTAGGTTTGTGCACTTTGATATACTCGCAAGCTGTTCCCGGACAGCTCATTGAAGTCCAGCATCCTTCTATAACCCGCCCGCACTCTCCACTCCGCGATGGTCTTTTTTTGGATCAACTTGTTGTCTTTATTGACCACCACGGTTGTACTACCCTTCAACCTTGGTGCTTTACCCTTCTCTTTCATTCCCTTGCTGCTGAGTTCTTTCCTTGCACATTCTTCCCTTGGGAGACTCGGTATGGGTTCCATGTCTCGTAGCCACTCAAGTTAGACCTCATCCCCCGAAGGGCGGCCTTTTTCCTCACCGTCTTCCTCATGAGATTCTATCGATACTGTTGCAAGTGAAGGATCATGGTCTTCTCGAGTTGCCTTTACCTTTTCAGTTGGGTCCACCACATCCACTCGATACACAGCTGACTTCTCTTCCGGGTGCTTAATCGCTTCAAAGACATTGAAGACCACCTTATCATCATTCACCCTTAAAGTGAGTTTCCCTTGCCGCACATCTATCAAGGCATCCCCGGTGGCCAAAAAGGGTCTACCCAATATGAGAGGGATCTCAGTATCTTCATCCATGTCGAGCACCACGAAGTCCACTGGGAATATGAACTTGTCAACTTTCACGAGCAAGTCTTCGACTACTCCATAGGGATATTTGATAGAACGATCGGCCAGTTGGAGTGACATTCGCGTATCCTTTACCTCTTTGATCCCTAGCCTCTTCATCATCGAGAGGGGCATCAAGTTGATGCTTGCCCCTAGATCACATAATGCCTTTCCGAAGGTAATTCCCCCAATGGTGCATGGTATCAAGAAGGAACCAGGATCCTTCAACTTCGGAGGCGAGTTTCGTTGAAGAATGGCACTACACTCCTCGGTCAAAGCAACCGCTTTCTTCATCCACAATCCTCCGCTTCTTAGTGAGAAGTTCCTTCATAAACCGAGCATATGATGGCATTTGTTCCAAGGCTTCCGCAAATGGAATGTTAATCAAGTTTTCGGAAGACATCAAGGAACTTATTGAATTGCTTATCCTGTGGAGGCTTCTTCAATCTTTCCGGATACGGAACCTTCATGTAGGGCGGGAGGTCTTGGGGTTCAACCCACTTCTTCCTTCGGAACTCTTCATCCACAAGTTTCAGCCTTCCCCCTTGCTCCGGTCCCTTGTCACTTGCCAACCCTTCTTTATCTCGGTTTGCTCTTCCTCAATCGGTAGTTGTTCCGGGCCCTTGTCATCCCGAGAACTAGTGGTACCCTGCTAGGTTCCAACACCCTTCCGCTTCTAGTAGATATGACATTGCATTGTCCCTTGGGGTTGTTCTCGTACTACCGGAAGAGTGCCCGGAAGACGCTCATTAAGTTGCTTCGCGAGCTGCGCTATTTGTGTCTCAAGATTCTGAATTGCTGAACCTGTATGAGTCGCCAACTTGTCAATGGCAGTGTTCGTGTTAATTGACAATTTCTCCATTGCTGTACTCATCTTCTCAAAAGCCAGCTCCCACGGTTGTCTTCCACTATCTGTTATTTGCAACTGATTAGGCCCCGGAAGAGCTCTTTGGTCTTGCTCTCCTGAATTCCAATGTTCGGCCTTATACCCCGTTTGAGGTTGCTGCCCGGCTAGACCACCACTAGCATTACTCCATGCGAAGCCCGGATGGTCTCTCCTCATGTACCCCCTATTTTGATTCTGATTGTAGTCATTTTGTCTGTTCCTCTGATAGTTATTCTAGGGCACAGTGTCATAAAAGTTGTGGCATGAGTCCACATGTTCCTGAGGGAAGTTGAATGGACAGTTTCGAGTGTCATGATCTCCATTACAATTACCACAACCTGGAGGCATTCCCTCGTGTATCACATTAACCCTCTTGTTCCCGGACAAAGCCTCATTCTGCATCTTCAAAAGTCTGTTTTGCTCTAAAATGGCTTCCATTGTCCGTAACCGATTCCACTCGAGGTCTCCCTACCACGGTTGTAATCATTATATGACATCTTCTACAAAGTGCCCATCCATCCTCGTAGATAAATATACAAAAGAACCGCCAGCTGCGGCATCACAGTTCATCTGATAGCGTCCCCTCAACCCATTAAAGAAGTGCTGTACTTTGGAAACGGGGTCAAAGAATGCAGAGGGACATCTTCTCAACAAACCATTGTACCTCTCCCAAGCTTCATTATATGTTTCATCCTCCGTTCCCCGAATGAAGTGACGGCTATTCTTGCTTGTGCCGCCTTATCGAGGAGGAAAGTATTTGGTTAGGAACTTGTGCCATTTGCTCCCAAGTTCTGATGCTGTTCCTATCCAAACTGTCAACCCAATCGCGAGCGACATCCCTAAGAGAAAGAGGGAAAAGCCGCAAGCGAAACTCATCCTGAGAGACTCCCCTGGTCATCTGCAAGTCACAAGCTTCCAGGAAGCGAGTGATATGTCTATGCGGGTCCTGTTTGCCACTCTGATGAGCCTCTGGTTGACTGGTTTTATAACTAATAAAGACCATGGCTTTGTGCTTATTTTATATCATTTTTCACCCAAATTAGACTTGATTGTCCTTAAGCAGTATTTTGAGTCTATAAAGTATTTTTAGGATAATTTAGTTGATTTAGAGTTGAATAAAATACTTATGCTATTTTCTTGTTTTCAGGTAATAAAAAGGAAGCCCAACAACTTTCATGAAGAACTCAGATGCTGAATTGGATGTATAGTGGGTCACATTGGGCCTAGAAGTCAGAACATAATTGCTGTCACTGGAACCTGAACTGGTCATGAAGATTGGGCCATAACTTGGGCTGTAGATGTCGGTTTGAATTGAAACCGGTGGCAAATGAAAGATCAAACAAAGAGCTTTAACTCTCATGAAGACCATTATTCCAAACAGAGCCGTTTTGAAGGGCTTTAATCCATGTGAAGGCAGAGACGTTTCAGCTGCCCTATGAGTTGAATGTGGACATAACTCCCTCATCTTAATTCATAATTAAGCAAATTAAGTGGTTTTGGAAAGCTAAGAGGCAGAGGTTGAAGTTAATAAAAGGAGCATTCAGATATTGAGAGAAGAGTTAGTCATAGTTAGTCATAGTTAGTCAGAGAGTTAGCCAGTTTTGGCTAGTCTTTGATAGTCAGTAGTAGTAGTTTATTTTCCTTCCTTTTCTTTTATGTTTATTTTTGTAATGGAGAGTTAGTCTCCTAGATTAATCTACTGGGATTGGTTTCCATTTACACTTGAGGTTCTTGTATTCCTGTTTTGTATGCTTTTCTCTTTTCAATGCAATGCTATATGTTTCTGTTTGTTATTTCAGGAATGTATAGTGTTGTATTGGTTCATTTCGGTGATGTTATGTTTCTATACTTAATCGCGTTTGTTATTTCGCGTGTGTTCGTTCATGTTCGTTTGTTCATGAGAGCTTAACCCCGTTTGTTATTTCGGGAATAGGAACATACATCCGTAGTAGTGATTGCGTTGTTAATTGTTGCTACAACCGGGAGGGGATTAGAATCCGCTTAGGGCTTGGATTTATTTGAACCAATGATAGTGGGAAACCAAGAACAGTAGGTTAATCGTTCTGTAGTTTATTTGATAATATTTTAACTGCTTTGTTTTCTTACTCTGTTTTTATTTTGTTTTCTTTATTTTATCTCAATCCAAAACCCCCAAAACTAACTTTTGATTTTCTGTTAATAATAACAACAACTAAAGAGTCCTTGAGAGACGATATCCGAGTTGTCGCTCTATACTACATTATTTTTGTAAACGCTCGTTCTTTTTGGCGCGTGGCGACAGCGCGGCCAAAAATTGGCGCCGTTGCCGGGGACTCTGGTTTGTTGTTATTAGCAGAAAATAATTTTTGAAAAAAAAAAAAACTTTTTGCTTTGCTAATTAGTTTTGTCTGCTTTGTCTGGATGTTTGATTGCCATGGATAATTACATGTATGGATATTTGCCTAATGTTTATTATGAACCACCACCTTGCATGTATTATCCTAATTTTAGTGAGCCACCACCATACTATCCTAGCCAAGTGACCACCTCTGCACCTTCCGAACCTTCACAGAGCACCTTGGATGAGATTGCTTCAATGCTACAACAAATGGAAGAGAACAATCAACGGATGGCATACAATCTTGAATTTCAACAGAGGATGGAGGCAATGAAGGCAAGTAATCTTGAAGCCCAACAGAGGGACCAAGCTGAATCTCAAAAGTTGTGGGCTCTAATTGATCAAGTTACCGCCAACTCGGCTGCGATGCTAACTCCACAGCCCCTTGAGGAACATAAGGATTCACAGATGGTTATTCCTGAAAATACTTTTGCAAATAATTCTGATGATAATGTTTCTGTTGATGATGATTTATGTGTTGAATCCCCTGATCCTAATGCTTGTTATTGTGATGGAACTACTTTATGTGTTGAATGTTTTACAGGTTTATACTTTTCAGGAAAAATAGAAAATGCGGATCGTTTTGCAGGTTTGTTCTGTTCAGGAAACTTAGAAAAAGAGGATCAAGAGGGCAGCTGCTCCCCCGTGCTTGAGGATGATGAAGAACCTTTGGGAGTAGATGATGCAATTAAACCAGATGCATGTGTTGAGAGTAATGGGGTGGATGCACTGTGTGAAGAATTCCCAGACATTCTAACTTTTTCTGATTCATTTTCTTGTAATATATGTACTAACTCTAACCTTTGTGTGGTGTGTGCTGAAATTTCTGCCTGTATAGCAGGTGATGAATTTGTTAATGCAGGAAATGAAGAAAAGGCAGAAGTAACACTTTCTAACTGTTTGCCACCTCCCCCTGAGGAACCAGTGATGGAGTTTAAACCCTTGGATTTTGCACCCTTGGATTCTGCACCATGGCCAGTCCAAGAGGTTGAAACCCACTTCTATTGGGGAGATTTTATTGAGAAAGAGGTCATCTGTGACCCCAGAGGAAGTGAAAAGTCCGCCGCACTGGGCGAGGTTACTATGATTGTCAAGCACCCACTTCCGTATAAAGGCTGCAAGTTAGGGAAGCATGGAATGAATTTCAGTTCTTTGGCCACCACGTGGGCCTTATGCTACAAGCAATGGGATCCTGGTGAAACCGTCCTTCAATGAGTTTTCTTTACCTTTCTTCTTTTTAATTTTCTTTTCCTTATTTTATTTCTGTTTTATTGTCAATAATGCTCCTGAATAATTTGAGAAGCTTAGGAGTTGTGTTTGTGTCTTGGTTATGGCAAGTTTACTGGATTTTATTAATTTTTGCATAGATTGATTGCATGTTATGTGTTGACTGTTTTCCCCCTAGGACTTGAAAATTTTAGAAAAATGATCCCCGTATGATTGAAAACTGAACTTTGAGATTTTGTTATGATGGCATGATTTATGATAAGTTTGGGGTGATAGGAAGCACACACTAGGGATAGAATCTCTGTCAAGCAATTTGCATAAATGTCCAGGTGAGGTTTTGAGCCTCCAACATGTTTTAAATTGTGTGAAAATCTCTTTTAAAGTTGCACTTTCCTGAATTTGCTTGAGTCTCTATTTGGTTTGCATGATTATGTATTTGCTTCAGATGATTTAGGCATTTTCTTTGTAAATAGCTACTTAGCCTAAAATAACCATCCCTAATGCATGTTCCCTAGTTAGCCCCATTGAGCCTATTAGCCTGTTAATTCTTGATAACCTAATGTTATAAGCCCAAAAATCTGGAAAACCATGTTAACCCGATCTTAGGATTAGGAGAGCATGTAATCTTAGAATGGGTGCAAGAAACCCAAGTTTGGGGTGGCTACCCGGTGCAATGTGCTGTTTGGGATTGGGAAAAAAAAAAAAGAGAGAAGAGAAAAGTGTAAAAATGAAAAAAAGAAATAGAAAAAAAAATATAGAAAAACAATAAAAATAAAAAGTGTTGAAATAAAAAGGCTGTAGCCACCCAAGGCATAAAGAAAAATGGAAAAGGAACTTGAGTGAATTTCAAAGTGTAAATAAAGTTCATGCTCTCTTAGTTCCTAGGGTCTTCAGCCTAGTTTCCTTTGTATATCCTACCCTTAGTCAGGCCCCATTACAACCTATAAAAGACCTTATGATGTTGCTTGCATATTTTCTGTGGGAACTATTTAGAGATGAAAATCAAATTTATGGGAAGTGCTCTTAAAAGTGAAATTGAGTGAATTGTTGATAGCCTGACACAAATTGAGCGATTGAGTGAACACAAATTTCCCTTGTGAGGAAGGCAGTTGTTTGAATTTGGTGATCTCCCTCTTGTGTGTGACTTGGATCCCCTGCTTAGATTTCTGATTGTCTGAATGATTAATTTCTCAACTGTTTAGAATAAATGAATGTGGGGATTGTTTTGTTTGAAAGGGGGGAACATTGAAAAATATTTTGATAAATTGCTTGAAATCTGTGCGAAAGTTGATTGAATCTTTTGAGCTTGCCAGGTCTTGAGTCTTTTTAATTTTTTGAGTGTAGTTTGCTTGGGGACAAGCAAAGTTTAAGTTTGGGGTATTTTGATGAGCCTCTGGTTGACTGGTTTTATAACTAATAAAGACCATGGCTTTGTGCTTATTTTATATCATTTTTCACCCAAATTAGACTTGATTGTCCTTAAGCAGTATTTTGAGTCTATAAAGTATTTTTAGGATAATTTAGTTGATTTAGAGTTGAATAAAATACTTATGCTATTTTCTTGTTTTCAGGTAATAAAAAGGAAGCCCAACAACTTTCATGAAGAACTCAGATGCTGAATTGGATGTATAGTGGGTCACATTGGGCCTTGAAGTCAGAACATAATTGCTGTCACTGGAACCTGAACTGGTCATGAAGATTGGGCCATAACTTGGGCTGTAGATGTCGGTTTGAACTGAAACCGGTGGCAAATGAAAGATCAAACAAAGAGCTTTAACTCTCATGAAGACCATTATTCCAAACAGAGCCGTTTTGAAGGGCTTTAATCCATGTGAAGGCAGAGACGTTTCAGCTGCCCTATGAGTTGAATGTGGACATAACTCCCTCATCTTAATTCATAATTAAGCAAATTAAGTGGTTTTGGAAAGCTAAGAGGCAGAGGTTGAAGTTAATAAAAGGAGCATTCAGATATTGAGAGAAGAGTTAGTCATAGTTAGTCATAGTTAGTCATAGTTAGTCAGAGAGTTAGCCAGTTTTGGCTAGTCTTTGATAGTCAGTAGTAGTAGTTTATTTTCCTTCCTTTTCTTTTATGTTTATTTTTGTAATGGAGAGTTAGTCTCCTAGATTAATCTACTGGGATTGGTTTCCATTTACACTTGAGGTTCTTGTATTCCTGTTTTGTATGCTTTTCTCTTTTCAATGCAATGCTATATGTTTCTGTTTGTTATTTCAGGAATGTATAGTGTTGTATTGGTTCATTTCGGTGATGTTATGTTTCTATACTTAATCGCGTTTGTTATTTCGCGTGTGTTCGTTCATGTTCGTTTGTTCATGAGAGCTTAACCCCGTTTGTTATTTCGGGAATAGGAACATACATCCGTAGTAGTGATTGCGTTGTTAATTGTTGCTACAACCGGGAGGGGATTAGAATCCGCTTAGGGCTTGGATTTATTTGAACCAATGATAGTGGGAAACCAAGAACAGTAGGTTAATCGTTCTGTAGTTTATTTGATAATATTTTAACTGCTTTGTTTTCTTACTCTGTTTTTATTTTGTTTTCTTTATTTTATCTCAATCCAAAACCCCCAAAACTAACTTTTGATTTTCTGTTAATAATAACAACAACTAAAGAGTCCTTGAGAGACGATATCCGAGTTGTCGCTCTATACTACATTATTTTTGTAAACGCTCGTTCTTTTTGGCGCGTGGCGACAGCGCGGTCACACTCCCATCAAACTGATTCTCACGGATCTGGTATGTGACACAGGCTTCCACTCTGAAAGAGTCTGTGTTCAGGTTGCCCCTTACAATAGAAGAGTCACAATCTACCAAGCTTGGTAGATCGTACTCAAAGAGAGGCTTGTAACGAGGAGGAGGAGGAGGAGGATTTTCTTCAGCCATGCCTTCTATTTTAATTGCTTCCAACCTCTTCCTTTCTTTGGCCTCTTTTCTTAACTGCCTCTCGGTCCTGGTGATCTCTGAATCGAATAGCAAGTCCTCTTGTAGAAGAGTACCTCGCATACAAAAACAGGCAAAGACCAAGTGGAATCAAAGAAACAGAGAAAAAATAATGGCAATTAAATAAAAGAAAATAAAGCTAAAAGTCGACTAACCAAACAGCCGAATTTCCTAAAAATCGGGAAAATTGGTTGTGCCAATCCCTTAAGCTGGCGCCAAAAACTTGTTGTGACTCCGGCAAGTGTACCGGGTCGTCGCAAATAATAAAAACACGGTAAGAGTCTACCGAGGTCGAACACAAGGATTGGGTTACCAATTCGACTAAATTGTCAAGAAATCCGATACGTTGGTTAAGCAATAGAAGGTGGTTGAGAGAAAGAGATTGAGATTGCAATTTCAAGAATCAAATCAAATAACGCTACGGTGATTAAATTCAGAAATAAAAGCATCTAAGGTTTCGAATCCACCTACCCAATCATGCAAAGTACCCAAGTGATGATATTCTCCTCCCTAAGTTCAATTTTTAATGTCAACCGGGACCCCTAAATTCTCCTAAATCCACTTTCGTGCTCATTAGGACGTATTCGATGATTTGAGTTAATTACTTGCTAGGTCTCTTAACCCTAATCTCGAATTCTATTAATTCTTGTTCCCTATAGGTTGCATCGATCTCCTACTCACTCTCGTGCAATACTCGACCGATGTTCCCAATTCAAGTTCTAAAACGCGAATCGCCGCTAGGCCTCAACACGCTTAACTAGTCGATCACGCTAGCATATAATCGACACAATGAAAACAGAATTGGAAAACTATAATTGAATTAAAGGAGAGAGAGTTACATTACATGAACACTATGCCGCCATGGGTGGCTTCATCGATCCCCTAGACAAGAGGATTAGTTCCTCATGTCCGTAACAACAACGCACGTACAATCGGAATTCATCCTAAGCCTAAGAATTAAGAGAGAAGAAAAGGAGAAGAAGCCCCAGAACAAGGATTACAAAAGATCTCTCAAAATTCTGATCCAAAAAGTCCTCTTTTCTGTTCTGATTTGCTCTATTTATAAGGTGGCCGCGCGTCACGGTCGTGATGGCTTCTGCTTCTGGCGCACTTCTGGAATTTGAACATTCGCGACGCGAAGGATGTCTCGCGACGCGAGTCCTCTTGTCACGGCCTGTGATATGAATCACGGCCAAGCCGTGATGTTCTCTGTCTTGTGTGGATTTTGGGTCACGGCCGTGATACACATCACGGCTAGGCCGTGATGGTCTCTGACTTGTGTGGCATTTAGGTCACGGTCGTGATACACATCACGTCTAGGCCGTGATGGTCTCTGTCTCTGGTGCTTTTTTGGAGTTCACACACTCGCGACGCGACGGACGTCTCGCGACGCGAACATTCCCTTCACCGCCCGTGATGTGAATCACGGCTAGGCCGTGATGGTCTCTGTCTTCCCGGGTCTTCAAACTCTCGCGGGGCGAGCTTCCTCTCGCGGGGCGAGAATCTCCAGAATGGCAATCTCCACTATTTCTTGACTTTCCTTAACTCTTAGAGCTCACTTATGGACCTGAAAACAACACAAGCAACCACAAGCGTAATTCTATCCAAAATAACCTAAAAACTACATAAAAGACACAAAACGAGTCAAAGTCCAACTTAGGAACAAAACAAGGCAAATTTGGGCGAAAACGAGAGTGAACTCGAATAAATTGGCACATAAACCCTAGTTCATCTAGTCATAAAACTAGATAAGCCAGAGGCTTATCAGCATATCAACATGATTACTTTCTCGGAAGATGAAGTGGCCTCGAAATCCCGCGGTAGCCCTAAAGCCTTACACATCACCCTAAAGTGTAAGGGGTTTGTGATTGCAAAGGTGCTTGTAGATGGTGGTTCGACGTTGAATGTGGTTCCAATGACCACACTCAAGCAGCTGAATATAAGCACGGCGGATTTGACACCACAAGAAATGATTGTACGAGCCTTTGATGGGGCAGCAAGAGGAATCTTAGGAGAGATAACTCTGTCCCTTGAAATAGGGCCTAGTTCTTTCCCTGTCCTCTTTCAGGTCATGGAAATCCAGCCAGCTTACACCATGCTTCTGGGGAGGCCTTGGATCCATGAGGCAGGAGTGGTCCCCTCGACTCTGCATCAGTGTTTGAAGTATATTCAAGATGGATCCGTTATTATTGTCCATGGTGAAGAGGATATCATGATGGCAAAGCCCACCATAGTACCTTATGTGGAAAGCACAGAGCAGTTGGAAGATGACTCACTGCATAGTTTTGAGGTATTGAAGTCAGAGAACAAGAAAAGGGAGCCCCCAATGAAGAATGTGAATGAGATAGTAGTACGCATCATGGAGAAGAGCGGGTATCAAAGAGGAAAAGGCCTAGGGCCTCAGTTGCAAGGAATCTCTCGGTCAATTGAAGCGGCTGTGAGGGAAGGAAGGCGCGGATTGGGGTATCAGCCCAACCTGACAGAAGGGATGAAATTCATGACTTTTGAGGACAAGGAAGAAGAAGAGCGTGAGAGAAAGTATATTCCCCTCCTGATGGAGACTTTCCCAGTAGCTGCTGGAGTTATCAGTCCCGCAAAGTCATTTTCCCATCACTTCACTATCAGCACACTTGAAGAGGAGCTGGACGAGAACCATGTCATCTATCTCCCTGCTAGCAATGAAGTTCTCAACAATTGGCAATTTGAACCGTTTGTTGATGTTATTTCCATGAAGTAATTATCTTATTGTACTAATTATGAACTGATGTTTACTTTCTTTGAGACATGAATGTGAATATAGCACTTTGTCTGGTGTTATCCTTTTGATTCCATCGTTTCTTTTCCCTCTTTCATTTCCTTACTTTGTTTAAGCTTTTCTTTCATGAATAAAACCCTTGCTTATACTTCTCATATTCCCGACTTTCTCTTCCAGGAATGCTTCTTCCACTAAAGATTTACCTCAGGAGAGGAACTTTGAAAGTTCATTTATTGATTCCCTCGCGGCCGCTGATGAATACAATCTTGAATCTGATGAGGAGGAAGAAGACATTGAAGAGTTCATAAAAGTGGTGAAACGGTCAGAGGAAAGGATTAGCTCGAATGATGAGGTTGTAGAAGTGATCAATATGGGAGCCGAGGAAGATAAGAAGGAGTTGAAAATAGTGGATAACCCAGAGCGAGAAGAAATGGTTGCACTATTCAAAGAATATCTGGATGTTTTTGCATGGTCCTACAGAGATATGCTAGGTTTCGATCCTGAGATAGCATCGCATAAAATTCCCTTATACCCAGATGTGGCTCCAAAGAAGCAAAAATTAAGGAAAATGCACCCTGAGATGTCGCTAAAGATCAAGGAAGAGGTGACCAAGTAGCTGGAGGCTGGCTTTCTGGAAGTAGCCAGACACCCGGAATGGGTAGCTAATATTGTTCCGGTACCAAAGAAAAGAATTTAATTCAAAGCTAATCTTTAATCAATTACCCCAAAACTATATTCAGAAATCACATGATAAATCCCTCATAAAGCAATCGACCCCTACAATCAAATGTCCAAGAAATTAATAACCCAATTAGATCAAACTATAAATGAACTAGGCACAACAATATCACAGAAAATGCCTTCTTTTAATTCTCCTATGATGATAACCCAAAATCCAACATATGAAAAGGGTATGAAGTATGAAGGAGATGATCCAGTCCATTACCTATATATGAAATGGAAATCCCTGCTAGTCAACCCAGATAAGCAGTGACAACTACGAGCTAGGGAGAAATAACACCTACTATCATTGATCAAAACTTTATGCATCTATAGACGCAAGTATATATTTTAAAGGAACCTGAGACTTAATATTATACTGTTGGGACCTTCGACACTCAAAAATCAATATCTAACCTACGTGTCGGAGGATACTTAGTACATAAATTATGTACCAATAGTTGCCAGTAAATAATAAAAAATTAATAAGCAAAATACCACCTTAATTGGAATTTCATATTTGAAAAGGATAAAAGATAAATCAAATCAAATCTTTAGCAAATAGAATTTTACTAATTCCAATCTTCATAGGTTCCTCATGAAATTGATGTCAAATACATCCAGTCAGCAACTTCATACATACATTTTAAGTTATTCATTCATCACCTTCAGCTTCAAGCAATCAACTAATGGAACCTGGCACTTTGAGTTTATACACGTCAAAGTTGTTCTTTTCCAACATTCAACTACAATAAAAATGAGAAATTATGGTTAAAAGAAAATCGAATCCATACTAAAAGAAGAAACAATATCATAAAAAAGCAGACTTCTAGCACCTACTTACTTTCTTTAAGCTCGCGGGATATGTATCTAGGTTATTACAAGTTGATCTTAGTGACAAAAGTGAAACAACTCCATAGTGACAAAAGGCACAAACAGAGTCCAAAATTCTTTTTTTTTTTTTTACTTTGGAGCAAATCAAAATAATTACATAAGGTCTCATTATAGTAAAAACACTGACTTAAAGGGGAAAGCATGTGAAAAATCTTCCTGACACTGACTAGCATCTGAGATCAAGGTCTAACTTATGTTTTCATCACACAGTTTAGTTTGAAATGTGATCATAACATAGAACATTGAATGGAATCAACTTATAACGTGTTGCTTTAATGCATGCACTGCTGCAAGGTCTTTTTTTCATCCTTGTTATTATTATATATAAAGCATTGTACTTCAAATTTTTATAAACTCATCATGCAAGAGATTAGAAGATCACCTTTACTTTAAGTTCATCAATTTCAGTCTCATCACAAACCTCTAATACCAAATCCTGGTCATAAGCAAACCAGACATAAGTAGGGGTTTATAAGATTCACATTCAAACATGGTTGTTAATGAATGTAATTGAGTAGACTTGGTCAAAAAGAGAGCAATAATAAGTAAAAAAACACCTTGTCATCGTTTTTTCTAATAGCCAACATAACGTATTTGGATCCTTGGACATACTATTGCTAATTCTTACCAAAGCAACAATTATCAATAAAGTGACGAAGCTGGGGGAAGAAAAGGAGTACCAAGGTCAGGACCCTTGGGGGAAGAGAGGGAGTACAATCAAATCACATTCTTTGCAAAAAAAGAGGGAACGCCCAGGTTGCAAAAATGAAATGGGTTACCTCTGTGATGAGAACTGGGGATGGGTTGTGTTGATGGGGAGCTTGAGTGGTGAGAACCAACGTGAAGAGAATGGCGAACAAAACACCTGTGATTGCTGAAAGCAGAAAACGCAAAATGGCGACGATGGACGGCGCAAGACGATTGACCACCTTTGCTATTGCTCCAACCTCTACGAACGGTGCACGACGGAGCAAACGGAGCAAGGCGACGGCGAGCACGGAGCAAAAGTAATGGCACGACGAGCACGGAGCAGAAGTAATGGCACGATGTACACGATTTAGGTTTAGGAAGCCAAGATAAAAGAAAGGGCGCGATGATAATGGAGGGAAGGAATAGAACAAAATGGGTATTGGGGTATTACACATCGGTTCAAGAAACACCCAATGTCCAAAGTAACACAATTTTAATATTCCTTTTTGTTTTAAGACATTAGACATCGGTTACTCGAGAACCGATGTTAAAAGTAATGCAAAATTTTGATTTTGATTTTTTGTTTTATTATTAAACATCGATTGACAAATCAAACCGATGTGTAAAACTTTTAACATCGGTTAATTTAGTAACCGATGTCAAATGTTTTGACATTAATTTTAAAATTGGCACCGCCTCATTTTAGACATCGGTTAAAATGGAACCGATGTTAAACCTGACGTTTAAAGCATATTTTGCACTAGTGGTTCTTCCTTATACTAAGGGTAATTTTCTCATATGAATCTTTTTACAAGTTTCATCTTTTACTTCTTAGTTTACTTTATGTGTTCTTTATATGCTTTAAACTTCTAAAATCTCTCTAAAATGGTAGAAAACTCCTTTTGAGTTGAAACCACTTTCTATAGTCTTGTATTAACTTATATTTTCACATACTAAGAGGTTGTGTAAAACAAAAATCTCTACCCATCTCTTCCAATGAAGCCCGAATGCTTGCATTTGTGACCTAGGAGGTTTTGTTTCAACTTTTGGAATATGATCATGTGTTTGAGTTTCTAACTATCCATTGATCTTAAATCTATAAATCTTGTAAATTTTGATAGCTTGTTCCTATGATGGCCGAAAATATGAATAAGTAGACCTAGGATACTATGTTTCAACTTTCCAAGTATGATCATGGATTTAGAACTCTTAATACCTTGTGATTCTAAACCTAAGAGTTATTGTTAAACAAAGAATATTTTCCTCATCATCCTATGATGGCCGAAACTTAGAGTTTGGGTGCTAGGATGTTTGAGTTTTTATATTTCCAAAATGATCATGGACTTGAGCTCCATAAGATATTTGGATGCTAAGTCTAAGAGATTGGAAAGTTTAAGGATTTCTAACTTGTTTATTCTATGTTATTAAAGCTATGATGTATTACTTTCATTTTTTCAAGATGATCATGGACTTGAGCTCCATATGATATTTGGATGTTAAGTCTAAGAGATTGGAATGTTTAAGTTTCCATTGTTTTCCAAGATGATCATGGAATTGAGCTCCATAAGATATTTGGATGCTAAGTCTAAGAGATTGGAAAGTTTAAGTTTCCATTGTTTTCCAAAATGATCATGGACTTGAGCTCCATAAGATATTTGGATGCTAAGTCTAAGAGATTGGAAGTTTAAAGATTTCTAGCTTATAAATCCTATGAAAGCCAAACCTAGAAGGTTATGGACCTAGGATACTTTGTTCTTATTTTTCCAAAATGATCATGGGTTTGAGCTCCTTAACACATATGGATGCTAAACCTAAGAGATTGGAAAGTTTAGTGAATCCTAGCCTATTTTACTAGCCTTGGCCGAATACCCTAAGTTTATAACTTAGTGGGATTTTAATTCAACTTTGTTAAATGATCATTGTTTATGAACTTCTATTACTTAAGGATCATAAATCTATGAGTTGTATAATTTTTGGGAATCTCTAACCCTAAGAACTAGTCTTGGCCGAACCTATACCTTATGGTTTAGTGTTCTTGTTTGATTTTAACTTGTGATTTTGTGTTCATAACCGTAGACATCCACCGTGGAGAAAACAAAGACATTCGTGGTATACCTCTCTAAGCATCTAATCTCCTTACCTTCACAGAAAGTAAGTGATCAGCCTCTGGTTGACTAGTTTTATAACTAGTAAGACTATGGCTTTTGCACCAATTATTCGAGTTTCAATCTCGTTTTAGCCCAGATTTAGATTTGATTGTCCTAAAGCAACATTTTGAGTTTCTTAGGTAATTTTAGTTAATTTTGAGTCAAATAAAGCATTTACTGCTATTTCATGTTTTCAGGTTAATAAGAGAAGCAACTCTGGAAGTTTTCGCCCCGCGAGAGGTTGCTAGCCTCGCGAGCCTAAAGGCCTGACTGTGCCAGAGAATGTCACCCTCTCGGTCTCGCCCCGCGAATCATCAACTTGCCTCGAGAGAACTCAATTTTGATCCCGCGCCACTTTTAATATTCGCCTCGCGAGCGGGCGCAGATCCTGCAGGTTATAAAATGCTGTTTCAGGGGAGATTGGAGAGTTTCATCTTATCTTTTTTATATATTGATGGCTGCAAATTAGGTTTAGTGTTTTATGTTTCCTTTGTAATGGAGAACTAATCTCCTTGGATTAATCTGCCGTATTTGGTTTCCATTGCCACTTGAGGTTCTTTAATTCCCAATCTTATTGCTTTTCTCTTTCAATAGTTATGCTATATGTTCTGTTTGCTTAATTCAGGATTGTATAGAATTGGTATTGATTTATTTCAATGATTGTGTGTTTCTATACTTAATCGCGTTTGCTTAATTCGCGTGTGTTCAATCGTGTTTGCTTAATTCACGAGGGCTTCACCCCGTTTGCTTAACTCGGGAATTAGGAACATACGTCTCGTAGTACCAGTTTCGCTTGTTAATTGTTGCTACAATCGAAAAGAGATTAGAATCTGCTTAGGGCATGGAATTATATGAATCAATGATAGTGGGGAAACCGAAAATAGTAGATTAATCGTTTTTAGCTTATTGATAATCATTTAGTTTGCATTGTTTTTCTTAACAGTTTTCTTAATTGAATTTCAAATCCAAAACCCCCCCAAAACTGACTTTTCTGCGAATAACAATCCAAGAGTCCTTGTGAGATGATACTCGAGTTGTTGCGCCCTAATTGTAGTTTTTCTTGAAACCACTCGCTTTTTTACCCGTGTGCGACAGCGTGTCAAAATTGGCGCCGTTGCTGGGGAATCTTGTTGTTATTAACAGAAAATAAATACTAAAAAAAAAAGTTGTATTGCTGAATTAGTTTTGGCTACTAGGTCTGGTTGTGAACCTTAGTATGGATATTTATATGCAAAATTATATGCCTTATGTTGATTTTGAACCATCATGCATATATTATCCTGGCTTCACTGGTGGTTTTGTGTTTAGCAGTGATTTTGGCATGAACGGAGTGAATGATTTTTCTAGCCAACATAGTGGAGGACAGGGCATCTTGGATGAGATTGCCTCCTTGGTGCATCAAATGGCTATATGCGAGCAGTAATATCAGCCTGACCCTACACTAGCCCAACTCAGTCTAGAAGAATTGGTGCAGCGGATGGCAGAACACAATTTTGAAGCCAAACGGAGGGCAGAAGCAGGTTTTCAGAAGTTGGCCACTCAAATTGGTCACATTGCCTCCACCTCGGCTACACTGCAAACTCAACATCTCCTTGAGGAACATACAGATTCACAAATAGTTGTTCTTGACGATACTTCTTTTGAGCATGATTTTGATAATAATGTCAAGAACAATATTATCGATGAACTTTGTGTTGAATTTCCAGACATTCAAGCCTTTTCTGATTCTGTTTATTGTACCATATGTGCTGATTGTACTAACACTAACCTTTGTGTTGTTTGTGCTGAGATTACTGCATGTATAGCAGGTGATGGATTTGCTAGTGCAGTGAGTGAAAATCGTGCAGAAGTTGAAGCAGCACCAGAGATCCTCTCTACTTGTTTGCCACCTCCCACTGTGGAACAACCAGCGATGGAGTTCAAGCCTCTGCCTGAGAGACTGGATTTTGCATCCTTGAATATGAAGGCACTATGGCCAGTCTAAGAGGTTGAATCCCATCTTTATTGGGAGGGCTTTGTTGACAAGAAGGTCATCTTTGACCCAAGAGGGAGTGAGAAGTCCGCCGCACTTGGCGAGGTCACCATAGTTGTCAAGTGCTCACTTCCATATCAAGGCTGCAAGCTATGGGACCATGGAATAAGCTTCCGTCCTTTGTCCATCACTTGGGCCTTATGCTACAAACAATGGGATCCAGGCGTGAGCCCCTCAATGAGTTTTCTTAACCCCTCTCCTTAGTCTATTTTCATTTTCTTGCTAGTTTGTGTTTTTCTTTTCCTTCATTTGTTTTTGAATTTATCTCTTGAATAATTTGAGAAGATCAAGAGTATGTGTGTGAGTCTTGTGTCGGTGAGCTTGTTGGATTTTATTCAAATTTTGCATAGATTGATTGCATGATATGTGTTGACTGTTGATGATTTCCCCCTAGGTTTTGAAATTGAAAATTGATCCCCATATGAAAAATTGAAAATTGAACATTGAGATGTTCTATCGTGATTTCATGATTTATGATAAGTTTGGGGTGAGGGGATGCACACATTAGGGATTGAATCTCGGTCAAACAATTTGTGAAAAATGTCCAGGTGAGGATTTGAGCCTCCAACATGTTTTTAATTGTGTGAATCACTTTCAAGTTGCACTTTCACGAATTTGCTTGAGTCTCTTCATGGTTTGCATGTTTATGTGCTTGCATCAAATGATTTAGGCAATTTTCTTTGAATTAACTACTTGGCCTAAAAATAACCATCCCCAATGCATGTTCCCTAGTTAGCCCCTTTGAGCCTAATTAGCCTATTGTCTCGTGATGACACTATATTATAAGCCAAAAATATGAAAAAAAACCATGTAAACCCAATCTTAGGATTAGGAGAGCATGGAAGCTTAGCAAGAGAAGGGTTGCAAGAAACCAAGTTTGGGGTGGCTACAAGGTGTGGTATGTCATTATGGGTTGAGAAAAAGAAAAAAATAAAGGTTGGAGCCAAAGGCAAAGAAAAAAAAAGAAAAGAAGAAAAGAACAAAAATGTCAAAAAAGGGTATTGAAAGAAAAAGGTTGTAGTCACCCAAGGCAAAAAGAAAAATGGAAAAAGGAATTTGAGTAAAAGTTCAATGTGTCAAAAATGCTCATGCTCTCTTAATTCCTAGGGACTTAAGCCTAGTACCTTTGAATGTCCTACCCTTAGCCAGGCCCCATTACAACCTTTAAAGACCTTTTGATGTTGCATGCATGTTTTCGTGGGAACCTTGTTTGAGATGAAAATCAAATTCATGGGAAGTGCTCTTAAAAGTGAAATTGAGTGAAATGTTGATAGCATAGACAAATTGAGCGAATGAGTGAAACACTAAATGCCCTTATGAGGAAGGCGATTGTTTGAATTTGGTGATCTCCCTTTTGTGTGTAACTTGGATCCCTTGCTTAGATTACTGATTGCATGAATGATGGAATTCTCAATTGTTTAAAGTAAATGAATGTGGGGGTTACATTGTTGAAAAGGGGGGAGAGCATTGAAGAAAAATTGTTTTGTTGAAATTGCATGAAATTTGTGCGGAATTGATTGAATCCTTTAAGCTTGCCAAGTCTGAGTATTTTTTGAGTTTTATTTTGCTTTGGGACAAGCAAAGTTTAAGTTTGGGGTATTTTGATCAGCCTCTGGTTGACTAGTTTTATAACTAGTAAGACCATGGCTTTTGCACCAATTATTCGAGTTTCAATCTCGTTTTAGCCCAGATTTGGATTTGATTGTCCTAAAGCAACATTTTGATTTTCTTAGGTAATTTTAGTTAATTATGAGTCAAATAAAGCATTTACTGCTATTTCATGTTTTCAGGTTAATAAGAGAAGTAACTCTGGAAGTTTTCGCCCCGCGAGAGGCTACTCGCCTCGCGAGCCTGAAGGCTTGACTGTGCCAGAGAATGTCACCCTCTCGGTCTCGCCCCGCGAATCAACAACTCGCCTCGCGAGAACTCAATTTTGAACCCGCGCCACTTTTAATATTCGCCTCACGAGCGAGCGCAGATCCTGAAGGTTATAAAAATCTTTGTTTTTTGGGGCAGATTGGAGAGTTTCATCTTATCTTTTTCATATTGATGGCTGCAAATTAGGTTTAGTGTTTTGTGTTTCCTTTGTAATGGAGAACTAATCTCCTTGGATTAATCTGCCGTATTTGGTTTCCATTTCCACTTGAGTTTCTTTAATTCCCAATCTTATTGCTTTTCTCTTTCAATAGTTATGCTATATGTTCTGTTTGCTTAATTCAGGATTGTATATAATAGGTATTGATTTATTTCGATGATTGTGTGTTTCTATACTTAATCGCGTTTGCTTAATTCGCGTGTGTTCAATCGTGTTTGGTTAATTCACGAGGGCTTCTTCCCGTTTGCTTAACTCGGGAATTAGGAACATATGTCTCGTAGTGCCAGTTTCTCTTGTTAATTGTTGCTACAATCGAAAAGAGATTAGAATCCGCTTAGGGCATGGAATTATATGAATCAATGATAGTGGGGAAACCGAAAACAGTAGATTAATCGTTTTTAGCTTATTGGTAATTATTTAGTTTGCATTGTTTTTCTTAACTGTTTTCTTAATTGAATTTCAAATCCCAAAACCCCCCAAAACTGATTTTTCTGCGAATAACAATCCAAGAGTCCTTGTGAGACGATACTCGAGTTGTCGCTCCCTAACTGTAGTTTTTCTTGAAACCACTCTCTTTTTGACCCGTGTGCGGCAATGTGTCGATAGAGGGGATTGCCTAGGTATATTCAATGACTATATGCATGTGTGTATGTGTTATTTGAGTGATTTGAATATTATTATGACGTGGAGCAAATACTTGAATGACTTGTTTACTTGAACTATTGTGATTATCACTTGAAGTTGATTATTACTTGCCTTAAAGTATTGTGAGTTGTATATATGTGATGAATTATCGTTAACTGTGATATTATTGTTGAGAATATATTACTGTTGATTGAAGTTTGAGAAGCTGGACTTGAGTCTGTGCCCTTAATAAGCCTTGAATAGAACTTTGAAAGTATTGGTTTCATTTCATTTATAAAAGTTCCTTGTTTAAAACACTTACTTCAAGAGAATAAGATTCTTGTTTTGAAAAGAAACGTTGAAGTGTTTTTAAGTCAATAGAAACTACATTTTTATAATCCAAAGTTTGTACGAGAGAAAACCTTTTTCGAACTATGTGTTTTATGATGGAAAAACCCTTTGAAAATATTTGATTTTATTCCGTCAAGGATTTCAAAAGCAAACGAATTTCCTAATTATTTTATAAAAGAATTTGTAAAGGAAAATATTTTCTCCTAAATGATTTAAAAACGTTCTGGTTACTTGGATAAGTGACCGAGGTTTTGTTTTGGTTTTTCATTTTCACAGAGCGAAAAGTAAGTACATGTGAAAGAGAATCTACTTCGCGAGACGTCGCCTCTAGCATTTAGTTTATGCACGTGATCTGGGATCCGTGTCAAGAATTATGGGCCAATGGTCCTAATCATGATATTATGGGCTAGGAGTCCTGATCTTGGAATTGAGGACTGTGTGTCCTAATTTCGTTGTTATGGGCTAGGAGTCCTTATCATGTTGAAATAAAACATGGATAAAATTATAATTGTTTCTACGACCACAACCTTAGACTGCGGCATCGGTCTAAGGTGTTGTGATTGAGCACTCGGATTGCGCGTCCTATGTTATTGATTTTCAAGTAATGAAAATTGTGAATAGTCGCTAGCTTTGGGCTTCGACAACGGAAAAGAGTGAACACAAAGAAAAGTATTGATAATGAAAAGTATTTTATTCACATGCATTTCCCTTTAGCAGACGTGCTTGAGTTAACCGAATACCCGTTTAAGTTGCGGTATTCGATGAGGTATACATCCGAATGGCCGTTATAAGGGATTCGTGATGATGTTGATCCGGGTGCATGAGGTGACGGAGACAACTTGCCAATGCGGCATACGAGCCTGATCAATCCTTTCTTTCTTAATGATAAAACGGTGATGGTATCTCATGAGATTAAGTTTAGAGCCTGATGATTGAAGTGTCATGCATTATCTTTATAAAACTGATTGATTCGGGTATGAGACCCACTGATATAACACTTGTTGTGTTATCTATGAATAATGCTTAAATGCTAATATGCCAATGTGTTGTATGTATCATGTATATGGTTGTTGTATGATATATCCATTTACCGGTGTCTCACTCTTACAGTTATATCAGGTCTCTTCGGGTTTTGCTGTAGTACCTTGGTACTCTAGTACCGATGTTGCAGAGGAGTCTTTCTAAGTCACTTGAAGACCTAGTGTTAGAGGTTGGGAAAGTATTCTGATTGGAGGTCTCTCCAATGAATATTTGATAGAATGACCAGCTTAGGAGTCTGAGTTGGGTTGTATATCTAAAAAGGTCGGTAAATGTAGTGTTATATACATCCATCTATAGTTCAACTTTTCTTTCGAAAGTGGAAACTTAGAGAAATGTTGTATGCCATGGTAACTTTGTTACGAACGTGACTTTACTTTTTAAATGTATGTATGATGGATTTCAGAGTTATCCTCAAAGAAAAATTTTATACCCCGGTTTTCTGACTTAAAAGAAAACAATTTTCCGAAAGCAACCAACAAATTATCTTTTAATTTACTTCCGCCTGTGTTACATAGTAATACCCAAGGGGGGTGTTACACCGAGCCTGACGAAAGTCACTCCCTTTTATGGGTCAGCCAAATTGACCTTTTGGTGGTTTGCTGGAACTGGTCCCCCATGATAGTGCTTAATCCGCTGGCCATTCACTTTGAAATTTTCTCTTTGACCCTTTATCTCCACCGCTCCATGTGGAAGAACATTAAGAATCTTGAAAGGTCTAGACCACCTTAATTTAAGCTTTCCAGGGAAAAGTCTCACCCTTGAGTTGTAGAAAAGTACCCATTGTCCCAGCTCAAACTTCCTATGCAAAATGTGCTTGTCATGCCATGCCTTAGTCCACTCTCTGTAAATTCTTGCATTCTCATAAGCTTGCATGCGGATTTCATACAACTCATTCAAGTCTAATAGCCTCTTATCACCGGCTTTCTTCAAATCATAGTTGAGCTCTCTGATTGCCCAATACGACTTTTGTTCCAACTCTACCGGCAAGTGAGACGCATTTCCAAACAACAAGTTGTAAGAAGATCTTCCAATTGGTGTCTTGAAAGCGGTTCTATAGGCCCACAAAGCATCATCTAACCTATTTGACCAATCCTTCCGTGAGGAGTAGACGGTTTTCTCAAGAATGTGCTTCAACTCACGATTTGATATCTCCGCTTGCCCATTGGCTTGTGGATGATAGGTGGTTGATACTCTATGTTTGACCCCATATCTCGAAAGTAGATGGTTCATTTGTTTGTTGCAAAAGTGAGATCCACCATCACTAATCAAGACTCTAGGAACCCCAAACCTTGTGAAAATGTTTCGCTTTAAGAATTCCATGACTACCCGCGTATCATCCATTGTTGTTGGAATTACCTCCACCCACTTTGACACATAATCTCTGCTTTGCCAAAATGTATTGATAGGAGAAGGAGGGTGGGAATTGTCCCATGAAGTCTATCCCCCAAACATTAAATAGTTCTACTTCAAGCATGCAATTAAGAGGTAGTTAATGCCGCCTAGATATGTTTCCAACTCTTTGGCAACGATCACAATTCTCAATAAAAGTGTGTGCATACTTGAAGAGTGTTGGCCAATAAAACCAGTTTTGGAGGACTTTTTCCGCGGTCTTCTTTCCCCCAAAATGCCCACCGTAATCCGAGCTATGGCAATGCCACAACACGTTTCCAGTTTGGTCAAGAGGAATGCACCTTCTTAAGATCACACCCGAACATTACTTGAAAAGATAAGGGTCCTCCCAGACATAGTATTTTGCGTCCAATAAGAACTTCTTTCTTTGTTGCATAGTCCAACCTTGCGGAACCATATTGGAAGACTTGAAGTTTTCCATATCCGCGAACCAAGGAGAAACTTTTTCAAAGATTGCAAATAGTTTCTCATCAGGAAATTCTTCCTTGATGTCTAGCAATTTCTCCTCAGTGTCGGGATTAACCAACCTCGACAAGTGGTCCGCCACACCATTTTCTGACCCATTATGGTCCCTAATCTCAAGATCAAACTCCTGCAAAAGAATAATCCATCGAATTAATCTAGGTTTGGCCTCTTGTTTTGTCATCAAGTGTCTTATGGCCGCTTGATCAGTGAAAACAACAATTATAGACCCTACAATACAGGATCTAAACTTGTCCAAAGCAAAAACTATAGCTAAAAGTTCTTTTTCAGTGGTGGAATAGTTAGCTTGTGACTCATTTAAAACCTTACTTGCATAGTAAATCACATGGGCTAACTTTTCCACCATTTGACCTAAAACCGCCCCCACCGTATAATCACTTGCCTCACACAATATTTCAAAAGGTAATTTCCAATTAGGTGCAGTGATTCACTACAAAAAACAGGTCATTTAGCGACCGAAAATAGTGACCGAATTTGTTGGTTGCTGTTTGCGACCGAAATGGCGACCGATTGTAGGATCTAAATCAAACACTGATTAGAGTTGATACTGCGATCGAAATAGCGACCGAAATATAGCATAGCAGAGTTATCGCTCTCTATTTCGGTCGCAAAATAAAGGAAAGTAAAAGCCAAAAATTGCTGACTTTTTAGCGACCGAAATGGCGACCGAGTTAAATGCAACGGTTAAATTTTATCTATCTTTGCGACCGATATTAAATCGGTTGCTAAACGACGCGCAAAAAATTAAAATAGAGCGTGTTAGCGACCGATTTTAATGAATTCAGATTTCAAATTAACCCATTTAGAGACCGATTTAGCGACCGAATTATTCGGTCGCTAAAAATGAAATCCCTAAAACCGGTGCAGCCCCCTTTCTTCCTCACTCACCCGAATCTCTCCTTCTCTCTCACCGTTTCTCTCCTTCTTCCTCACTCGCGAGCTCCGGCCACCATCTCCTCCTGCTCCTCTCCGACCACTACCTCCTCCACACGGTAAGCATACATCTCTCTCTCCCTCTCCTTCTCTCTCTCACTCGCGTCTCTCTCCCTCTCCTTCTCTCCTTCTCTCTCTCACTCACGTCTCTCTCTCCCCCTCTCTCTCTCTCTTTGCAGGTTTGATTCGGTTTGCAGGCTCTGTTTGCAGGTTTTGCAGGTTTTCTGTTATGCTGAGTCACTACACTAGTCACCAATTCTATTTTGCATTTGTTATTAGATTCAGTTGCATATATGAACCTCTTGATTAGGCTTGTTTTCTGTTATGCTCAGGGTACTATATATATGTAGATATCTGATGAATGAATAATAGAGAAGAAAGATGATGAATGAAATTAGTATTTTTCAATAATATCTTAGCTCTTACATTTTCCTAAGCTTAGCTAGTAGATATTACTTCCCATTACATTAGCATGTACAGCCACGAGTAGATATCTGATATGTAATGAAAATGTTTTGTTTATACTTTCATGAGTGGCAAGTGTGCAAGTAGGCCAATGATTTCCAAGTTTATACTTTTATCACAAGAGCCTTTGATGATGTTATTATTTTTTCTTACAGTTTTCTTTGTCGATTGACAACCGCTCTAGTCGTCACCCATTTTCACTATTTGCTTGGAGTTGAGGTAGGTCAAATACTCTATCTTTTTCTTTGTTGCTAGTGGTGCTTGAAGACTTTGAATTGATTTGTTGATTGTTAGTGAAGAGCTGAGCTCAATAAGATTCTGGTTGTGTGCTGGTAGATTAGAAATGATGCATGTGGTTGCAATTGAATATGTTGTTTGTTAGTGGAGAGCTGAGCTTAATAGTGTGAACACCCATTTTTGTCTGTCTTCATTTTATTCTAACTTTTATGATAGCATGTTTCAAGGAGACTAATAATATGAAGAAAAGAGGGAGTGATCCCTTCCAGTCCATCACATTTCCTGTTGGACGGGGAGGCCCGGTCCATCACATTATTAATTTGTTGTTGGACGCGGTTCAGGCCAGTCCATTGCACTTGCTGAGGACGGGATGGTCTCGTCCATTGCGTTGGACTTGCTGTTGGACGCAGTCCAGGCAAGCCCCTTTAAATTGCTGTTGGACGCGGTTCAGGCCATTCCATTGCACTTGCTGTGGACCAGATGGTCTCGTCCATTGCGTTGGACTTGCTATTGGACGCGGTCCAGGCCAGCCCCTTTAATTTGATGTTGGACGCGGTCCAGGCCAGCCCCTTTTATTTACTGTTGGACGCGGTCCAGTCCACTACCTTGAACTTGTTGTGGACGGGATGGTCTCGTCCATTGCGTTGGACGCAATCCAGTCCATTGCATTGGATTCACTTGTTGGACGAGGTGGTCCCATCTAGTCCACTACCTTGGATTGGCTGTTGGATGCTGTCCAGTCCATTGCATTGGACTCACTTGTTGCTGGAAGGGGTAGTCCCGTCCATTGCTTTACACTTGCTGTTTGACGGGGTGGTCCCGTCCAGTGCCTTGCACCTGCTGATGGACGGGGTGGTCCCGTCCACTGCTTTCCACTTGCTGATGGACGGATTGGTCCCGTCCATTGCTTTCCACTTGCTGATGGACAAGGTAGTCCCGTCCAATGCTTTCCACTTACTGTTGGACGGGGTAGTCCCATCCATTGCTTTACACTTGCTGTTGGACGGGGTGGTCCCGTCCAGTGCCTTGCACCTGCTGAAGGATGGGGTGGTCCTGTCCACTACTTTCCACCTGCTGATGGACGGGGTGGTCCCATCCGCGGCTTTCCACTTGCTGTTGGACGGGGTGGTCCCGTCCATTGCTTAACACTTGCTGTTGGACGGGGTGGTCTCGTCTAGTGCCTTGCACATGTTGATGGACGGGGTGGTCCCGTCCACTGCTTTCCACTTGCTGATGGACGGGGTGGTCCCGTCCACAAATTTCCACTTGCTGATGGACGGGGTGGTCCCGTCCATTGCTTTCCACTTGCTGATGGACGACTTAGTCCCGTCCAATGCTTTCCACTTGCTGTTGGACGGGGTAGTCCCGTGCATTGCTTTACACTTGCTGTTGGACGGGGTGGTCCCCTCCAGTGCCTTGCACTTGCTAATGGACGGGGTGGTTCCTTCCATTGCTTTGCACCTGCTGTTGGTCCCGTCCAGTCATGTCCCTTTTTATTTCTGTTGGATGGGGGGTTCCGTCCACTTCAATTATTTTAATTTTTGTTGGACGAGGAGGTTCCGTCCACTACAATTATCTTTTCTTGTTGGACGAGGAGGTCCGTCCAGTGTATATCTACTTTTGCATATATAATTTTGGGACGAAGAGATTCTGTCCACTGCAATTTTATTTTCAGGCTGAAGGCTAAAGAATAAATAAAGAAGAAGGAGAAGATAAGGAAGAAAGGAAGAAGAAAACAAGGAGAAAAGACAATCTGTAAAAAGGAAAGGAAACTGAGCTACGCCTTCTACCCACTTTACATACCAGGTAAGACCTCTTTTCCTCCTCTACCCATTGGTCATCCTTTTTCCTTACCTCCTCCTTTGTTTTAACCTGGTAACCCCACTCCTAACCCTAAAAAGCCTTCATGCACATCAGACAAAAACCCCCATCTCCTTTCTCTTTTCAAGCGTGCAACCCTCACATCAAATCACCACCTTTTTGCTACTCATGTCACCCTGTCTAGGCACACGCTATTTTTGCTAAAAAACCCCCATCTCTTTTCGAGCGTGCAACCCTCACATCAAATCACCACCTTTCTGCTACTCATGCCACCCCGTCTGGGCACACGCTATTTTTGTTCAAAACCCCCCATCTCTTTTCTCTTTTCGAGCGTGCAACCCTCACATCAAATCACCACCTTTCTGCTACTCATACCACCCCATCTGGGCACGCGCTATCTCCGCTCAGAACTCCCCTTTTTTCTGCACCTCCTCTACCCATTGGTCTTCCCTTTTTTCTTCCATCTCCTCCCTCGCCTTAACCTAGCAGCCTCACACCTAACCTTAAAAAGCCTTCATACCCATCAGACAAAAACCCTTATCTCCTTCCCTTTTCAAGCGTGCAACCCTCACATCAAATCCCCTCCTTTCCGCTGTTCAGAACGGCCCAAGCCTTGGGCATTCGTGCAAGCCAACCTTGAAGTCAACGGAGAAGAAGCAAGAAGCCCTCTCCTCCGTCTATAAAAGGAGAAGAAAAAGAGAGGAGAAGGGGGGATTTTTTTGAGAGAAGGACTTACGATCTGATATTTCCTTAGTGAGAAAAGAGAAAGGAAGGGAGAACACTGTTCTTGAGAGGAAACGAAAGATCAGAGAGGAAAGATACAAAGAAAAGAGAAAAGAATGAGCGACTTTTGTTGTGAGGAAGAGAGATCAGAAATCTTGGCTTCCTTTTCTCTTCCCTATTAATAGAAGTGGTTAAGAAGGAAGAGCTGAAGGAGCCAGGGAGATTGAATGTAAAGTCTTCGAGCTTAAAATCTTACCACTGGGAGTAAACAAAGTGATTCTTATTCTACTCCCGTTCGGTAAACTTTGTTCTTTTCGTTGATATTGTTAATAAATTTATCTTGACACTCTTACTTCTCTATGTTCCTTTTCTCTGAATAAGCTGGTAAAAGATCTCATCTCTACATTTCTGTCCCATTTTTAAGAAATGAAAATTACTTATTTTACATAAAAAAAATAAAAAGATGATCACTTGATTAAAACAACTTTTTGGGTTGCCCTATGACAAGTATCATGTTCAACCCTTCAGATTTAGGGGTCGCCCTATGGACTTACGTGCCATGTTCAATCTCATTTTAGCTACAATAAAGAGATCCACAACAGGTAAAACAAATGTTTCAAAGTTACTAATAATTTATACAACTAATTTTGAGCAACCATTTATGGATGTTCCAGGGTGCCGTGGGGTTAAGTCTCCATGCCTTCCCTAGACATAATCGACTCCTTTCTTTTCTTTTCCCATGTTTTAACAATAGGATAGAGGACTTGTAACCATTTTTATATATCTCTATGTTGGTGTCTTGCAGGTTTTTCTTGTCTTCTCTTTTTATTTTTACTTTTAAGTGTTACAGGTTTGTATGCCCCCTTTCACACACATCACTATCACATATCACACACACCCTTAGATCTATACCCGAGCTTGCTCAAAAACCCAAGGATTAGGCGGTGCTCTGACGTTGTTATTGAAGAGGTCTTGTACCTCCCTAATATTGGTCAGTTCACCACTCAGATTGCACATGAGATCGTGGAATAGACATATTGAGAGGGTTTATCCCTACTTGAGGCTAGATTCATGAACCATACTCTTATGAGGGCAATCTGGGGACCGTGACTTTTAGAGGCCTGGACCCGTCCCAACTCTCACTAATAGAGCAGACCTAGTGGCCAACCTGTTTAGAGTTCTAACCTTAAGGCGTGTCCATCCTTAGGTTTTACCTAGCTTAGGGCAAAAGGGGGCGTACTTTCTTTCCCTCCTCTATCATCATAAGCATAAATTGTCATGCATGCTCATTGTGAATATTCACAGAACTAGGGGCATCACATTGCTGCCCCAAGCCTGAATGACATATTCGAATATTATTGCACACCTAATAGGCGTTATGTCATAATGAAGGTAATGCATGCCCATCGGGGTTTTTAACCCCATTGGGTCCATGAAACATGAATCATGCAAGATATATTTGCTTCACTATGCTCATTTTTTTGTATGTCTCTTTATTTGATTTGGTATTCACCTTATAGCAAGAAAATGGAAAAGCTTGGTTCAGAGAAGAGTACTAGCAACGTGAGTTGCCCCAAGAAAAATATCAAGATCGATGTGACCCTCAATGATGTGAAGAGATTATGTGAACTCAGTCAGCAAATGCCAGAAAAAGCATCTAACATCCCTAGCTGCTTTATGGATTGACAACTGTCCCCACAAACCAACACGGGTCTTTTCAGCGTGCTTTGTACTCACACGCTTTCGGGGAAAACATCCCAGGAGGTCACCCATCCCAGAATTGCTCCAAGTCAAGCTCGCTTAACTGTGGAGTTCTTAAGTGGTGGGCTACCGAAAAGAAGATGCATCTTATTGGTATAGGTAGTACCAATCAATTCATATAAGCCATCCTCAACTGTATAGTCCCATACCTACACAGTCTCAGGATCCCTCTCATTCGGGTGTGTAATCGGTTCATTCATGTCTCCCTCTGCCTAGAAGCCTGCCAGGAGCCGCTCCTTGTCTGTGCCTTCTTGCTCCGGCGACCACTCCCCACCCTCGTTGGCACCCGGGTGTTACATGCCCACCAGCTTTCGCTTGGTTCGTCCCCGAACCACACCGTACTGGGAGAGGTGTCGCTCTGATACCATTTCTAACATCCCTGGCTGCTTTATGGATTGACAACTGTCCCCACAAACCAACACAGGTCTTTTCAGCATGCTTTGTACTCACACTTTCGGGGAAAACTTCCCAGGAGGTCACCCATCCCAGAATTGCTCCAAGTCATGCTCGCTTAACTATGGAGTTCTTAAGTGGTGGGCTACCGAAAAGAAGATGCATCTTATTGGTATAGGTAGTACCAATCAATTCATATAAGCTATGCTCAACTGTATAGTCCCATACCTACACAGTCTCAGGATCCCTCTCAATCGGGTGTGTAATCGGTTCATTAATGTGTCCCTCCGCCTAGAAGCCTGCCAGGAGCTGCTCCTTGTCCGTGCTTTCTTCCACCGGCGACCATTCCCCGCCCTCATTGGCACCCGGGTGTGACAAAGCACGCTCAGACTTTGCCAGCAAGTATGGTAGAATATTAGACCTGTTGCGTGTTCCAGTGGAAGCTCCCGCTCTGAGTGCATTGACCCAATATTGGAGCTCAACTTTGAGTTATTTTGAATTGCCTAACTTGGACATTACTCCAACCATGGAAGAGTATGCTTATATGCTAAGACTGCCCATTCAAAAGAAGACTCGCTTCTACATGTATTATGGCCAATATGTAACAGATTGGAAGATAGCAAGTCTGTTGGAGCTTCAACCGGAGCAGATAGAGAAAACAGAAAAGGGAACCACCAAAGGGTTGAAGAGGCGGTTTTTGGAGGTGTATCTCAACAGGCTGGGCCAGCAAGAATGATGGGTTACTTTCAACAAAGTACTAGCCTTCATGATATATGGGTTGGTGCTCTTTCCTTTTGTACCAGATCTGATTGATCAGTCAGCCATGGATGTTTTCTATAGGGTCGAAGAATATGGTGTGAACCTGGTCCCTGCTATCTTAGCTGAAACTTTCCTCTCCCTACAGGTTTGTCATCAGAATCAACAAGGCAAACTGCGATGTTGTGCATCAATATTGTATGTCAGGATCAAGACTCACTTGTACGCTCGTGATAAAATTGATAGAACAGATGACCCGCTGAAAGGATTCACTCGCATGCAACTGAAGTCACGTAAGTTGTATGAGTGGAAGCAAGAGTTTGATCAGATCGATCCATGGTTATTTAGTTGGATGTTTCCATGGTATAACGGAGATTCAGTTGTATTCAGCTACGGAAGTTTCTCAAACGTACCGTTGATGGGTCCCAGAGGTTGTGTATCATACTCACCAGCTTTGGTAATGTGTCAACTCAAGTGGACGCAGGATGAACCCCCCAAAGAACTGCTCGATGGGATATTCTTCCTATACCAAGAAGGTGAAGGCATCAAGAGCCAAACAATAGCAGTAAGGTCAGCATGGAATGACATTCGTATAAATGGACCGGAAGAATTAGGAAGGAAAGTCATAGCTCACATAAAAAGATATGAGGTATGGAGAGAAACAAGAAGAGGTCTCCCTCCAAGACCCGCATCCCCTCTCCCTAAGGAAAATAATCCTCTAGCCAAAGATCAAATGTTGAAAGAGATCGAAGTTTAAAAATCTCAAATGAGGGTTTTTGATGAGAAAGACCAAGCTGCCGAAGTAACCATTAACACACTCCAAAGACAAGTGCAGAAGTTGAATTTACAGATTGAGCATTTGAAGGATGAATGCGCCAATGCCCACGAAGCCCCGAGTCGTGCAAAAAGGGCAAGAAAAGACAAAGAATCAGAAATTCAAGAGCTGCTGGAAAAAATACGATGTCAAGAGAAGATGCTTGTCAAACTTCAAAAGAAGAAAAAAGAGCTCGAGACAAGTGTAGGGGATTACGCTGAGACGATACATATACTAAAAGAGAGGGTTGAATCCTTGCAGGAATCCTTAGCCCAAACATAAGTGTACTCTGATCAAGGATGGAATGAAGCAGCCAAGAATCACGAGCTACTGGCAGAAGCTAACATGAGAGAAAATTGGCGCAGAAACAAGGTAAAAGACTCTGAAAGGGTTGAAGCTCAACGTCACGCAGAATGGTTAAAGGGATGGAAATTAGTGGTGGAGGATGTAATCAATGAAAAGGAAGCATGGAAGAGTAAATACGAGGACGTGATGGATAAGCTCCAATATCAAACTTCCCAGCTGGTGGAACGGTTTGAAGAGGCGTCCGTCCACATGCATATGAACCATTTCCTTCAGTTACCACCAAATGTGACCGAGTTCTTCAATCATTTTGGGAGACTTGCCAGAGGGTTCAGAAAAAAGAAGATGAGGCTCTTAACATAGAACCTTGTGGACCTTGGAGAAGGATGGGAACCATCAATATGTTTCTTTTATTTTGGTCAAAGACTCATGGTTTGTATCAGAATATTTATAATGAAATGGAAGTTTTCATCCATGTCTGTCCAGCGTTTTTAGATGATATCTATCGAGGAGTGCATTCTCCCTTAGATACATCATCAACTGTATTTTTACCCTAAAAACAACGAGTTTTGTGTAAAAATAAGGACGTTCACTAGTGCAATAAGTGCTTTTTACGTCAGTTAAAATTGATTTTTTACGTCAGAATACAGACTGACGTAAATACAGCTGACGTTAATAGTTAATATTTTAAAGTCAGTTGAGAACTGACGTTAAATATAACACTATTAACGTCAGTTCCTTAACAAAACCGACGTTAATTTTGTAAGCATTAACGTCGGTTTTTTAAACAACTGACGTTAAACTAAAACTATTAACGTCAGTTCTTTAATACAACGGACGTTGATTTTGTTAAAACTAACGTCAGTTGTTATAAAGAACTGACGTTAAAGGTTTAATTTTAACGTCAGTTGTAATAAACAACTGACGTTAATAGTGTACTGTATATTTTATAAAATACTATTAACGTCAGTTGTTTGATACAACTGACGTTAATAGGTTTTTTTTTTAAATTCAGTTTTAAAATATCACTCCCCTCAGCTATCCCTGCATTCAGTCCCAGTAACACAGAATATCACACACATTACAGAATTGCAAAGGAAAATTGAACAATGGGGGGACTTAAAACCAAAACCCATGTATATATATAAATAAATTTTAGTTCCAATGCCTAAAAAACAAAACTATCTAAGTATATATATATACATGTTATTAATTTGTTTCTAAAGTCTAACAAAAAAACTATTTATCTAAGTAGTGCGGAGGTATGTTGTCAATTCCTTTTTCAGCCGCATACTTGAAGAAGAATTCAGCGAAGCACATCCTCAAGTCTCTTAACTCATCTTATTGAATAGGCGATTGGTCGATAAATGCCTAGACACGTTCAAATAATAACAATAACATCAATGCAAGTCATCTTCAAAACTATAATATATAATTTAACAAGTTGTTTAAATATTACCTTCTTCCATCCATCCGTAATAGATGCGGAGACTATGTTCAGCATATGAAGCATCACATAATAGCCGCATGACCAACTGTCAGGTTGAAATCGAGACTACCAACAAAATTAATTTCAACGTCAGTTGAATATACACATAAATTATTAATTATAATAATTATTATTTGATAAATAAACTACCAAACCTTGAGGATGTTCCATACAGGATTTGCTTTAGCCTTAGAAGTCCTACTTCTCCCGTTGGCGCAACTTATGCTACTCACCTTCAGCGCGCTATCATAAACAAATAATCATGTCGATCAATTAACAAACTCATTTATCATGTGTGTAATAAACTAAAAACAACTGATATTAAAACTTAAATTAAATTTAAGATTAGTTACTTACATATTTCTGACTTCCACCACCTTCGGTGGCGGATCATGGTGGAGAGAGCAGAAGAATATGACAGTATGCCTAGACGGGTGAAGTACCAACAACTGCCAATGGTCATCCATACAGTAGGGAGCTAGATATAATTCTTTCGGATTGTCTCCCAACAATTTCCCTATGTATTTACTCAATGCATTGCCAGCAAAGAACTCGGGCAGAAGGATTGACGGATCTAAGAAACCGTAAACTGATGCAACGCCCTTATCAAGCTGAAGACGATGGAGATACCTAAGATATGAAAAGGGTGTGGATGTTAATTACATAATATATATATTGAAATTAAAATAAATTATTAAATGGAAAAATACCAAAAATAAATAAGTTATAAAATTAAAATTAACTTACGTGCACGCGTAGACCGATGACATTGCTTTGTTCATCCAGACGTTATTTACGCAGCGTTCCGAGATCGTCACCAACGAAGGAAAATATCCTATGTTGATCTGGGCGTGCCACCCATCCATCGTGATCCAATGGACATTGAAAAATCTCATACGCATAATCCTCACCAAGTGAGAACAAACGAGTGATAGGTGACAGCGACACCGACGTCGACTTGGCCTTCAGTTTAGGAAAAATAAAATATATAAGTTTTTGATAATTAAAAAAAACACAAGTAATTATTTGACTAATTTGGACATTAATAATGAATAAATACATTTGCTAACATTTCGAGCTCATGTCGTTTGGAGTCCAACTCAAGCTCACGCCTTTTCGTTTCCAACTCATGCTCATGGCGCTGGACTTCCAACTCCCGCTCCCTAGCTGCCAACTCATCGTCCTCCACATGTGCCATACTAAAACTCTCTTTTGTGCTCACATGTGAAGCGTTGGCAAGCCTTGCGGTGTCCGGGGATGTACCGACGGAGGAAAGCTCTCTAGCAAGCGCCTGCTTGAATTCTGGGTTGGCTATTAAGCCTTGCATCAGATGTGTTGTAATATCTGGGTTGGTCATGAGGTGTTGAGTAATGTCAGCCAAAATTGATGCTTCATTGACCACCCGCTTTCGTGAAGCAGACTTGCCATAATATTGTTTGATGGTCACGTTCCCAGGAACACCGATAACCCGACCAAGATGGTCTTTCTTGCCTAGAGCAGTCATCAAGACGTCCTGCCGTCCAGAAGGGACGAATGCGCCCTGGGAGGATTTTGCTTTAAGATCCATCTACAATGAAAAAAATGAAAAAACGTGCAAGTGAAAAGTGTTGCAAATATCTATACAAATATCAATTGAAATCAAGTTAATTATTTACTTACAATCTTATCTGCCACTTCGCGAGTGGCATCAGCTTTAAAAGATCCCGCCTTTGTCATGCGGCCGGCTAACCAGACATCCTCGCGGTCGATGTCCGACGGAGGACTTGATGGTGTGCCCTCAGGCACCTCTCCTCTTTCAATCCTAGCAGAGTGCTCTTCCTGCTTCACCCTCAGCCTATCCGCCATCATCTGCTGGATCCGAGTATGGTACCCACCCTGAGACATGGTGTGGCGGTGGACGTTCTTCGCCTGATTCTGCCGACCCTTATTTGCCTTAGCCTATTCAAACAAAAACACATAATTAAATACAGTTAAATGATCTATAATAAGCATACAAAATTAACTTAATCAACCAACCTGAAATTCTCCATCCTGTCGACTCCTGGCAAACATATCCCAAGTATCCTGATCAATCCAGGGATAATCCGAGAACATTTTATCAAGCCACTTCTTCCCAGATACATAGTACCTGGTAAGATCATGCTTGAACCCATTCCAACGCTTTGATGCCATTTTCATACATTTATGACGATGATCCTCGTCATTTGGCACAGTCCAAGCTACCTACACATTAGATACATATATAACAACTGGATGGATTATAACTCGGATAATTATCTAATAATGTAAATCAAACGAATGTAAAGGTAAAATACCGTGATAGCCTCCCAAATCCCGATCCTTAACGTTACGCGGGAACGTCATTCCAGATGGTTGTAGTTGATGCTTACGTCTTTGCTTCGCTTGTAGAAACACCCACTTATTAAATTCTTTAGCACGGGGTCCCTGGGCATTTAGATTAGCATCGAAGGACACCTCAAGCTTCTGTCCGCTCTGTCTGTCCTTCTCTAGTTTCTTCAACGAGGTGGCTCCTCTACCCCGTTTCCTATGAGCCTGTGATGTCTGTATGGACAAAAAAATGATAAAATATGGGGTTGTAACATTATAAACTTACATTAACAAGAAGGCTAAAGATAGTATATAACATGCATGTAAACTTACACTAGAATCAGCAGGCGTAGGCGTGATCGGGTCCTGCGAAACCCCCACAGTGTCCTCCCGTGCATGTGGGCTATCCGACTGATCCATATGTATGCCTGTTCAGAAACAATATATATGTATTAACATAGGTTATAACTCAAAATAATACAGAAGTACAAATAAAAATAACTAGATAGGTCCTGTAGATGTACAAAACATCTATATATCCAATATAAGGACAATACGGGAGATTGAAAACTATAGTTTTTGAAGATTGCCAAGCACTGGTCACGACCTGGCCGTGATGTCCATCACGGCCATAACGTGCCAACTGAACCAGACCCTCATAGGCAGAACTGATCACGGCCGTGACAGATCAACCAGCAGAGCAACATGCACTCAAAACCAAAAATAGAGACATTCCAAACAACTCAAACTCACGGTTTAAAGTTACAACTACTGAGACTACAGTTTCAACATACACTCAAAACCAAAAATAGAGACATTCCAAACAACTCAAACCCACAGTTTCAAGTTTCAACTCATCGAGACTACGAGTTTCAAACCAGCAGAGCAACATGCATGCACTCAAAACCGTGAATAAAAAAATGTGCCCTAATTAAAGACTCACCGAGAAATAGGCGCTCGCGTGGTGGTGGGGGGAAGCTCGAGTGGTGGCCAACGTTCGATGTGGTTAGCGAGAGCGAGAGGGACAAGGAGAATTAGTGCGCGGGAAGGCCAGGGGAAAGAGAGATGTCAAGTTATTGCAAAGAAGGAGCGGGAAAGACAGAGTTAGGGGTTAAGAGTGTACCTCACGGTGGTGGCGAAGAAGCCCTCGCGGTGGTTGCGGTGGAGATGAGCTCGCGATTAGGGCAGAGTGAGAGCGAGAGTGAGGGTTGAGCGTGATGAAAAGAGAAAAGACGTAGAGAAGTGGAGAAGGCGCGCGGGAGTAAACGTTATAATTAAAATAAAACAACATTTTACGTCAGTTTTTGGTAAAACCTGACGTTGAAGATCATATATTTAACGACAGTTGTATTAATAAACGGACGTTAAAAACTCTCACACTTATTACGTCAGTTGTTAGTATTAACTGACGTTAAAGGTCATATATTTAACGTAAGTTGTATTAAGAAACTGACGTTAAAAACACTCACAACTTCTTACGGCAGTTGTATTACACAACGGACGTTAAAGGTTTATTAGTTTCTGCAAAAACACTCATTCCCTTGACTACGTACTGTGCTACTTACCCATTCACCTTTGTACCTAATCCTCTTAATGAGCATTAAGTTTATAGATAAGTTTTCAAGAAAATCAGAATAACTTAGTAACTTCATCCACTGCTCCTGTAAATAGCTTCCTAGCTTCCATCTCCTTTTAATTAATTTTCTGCTTCACAATATGGCTCTGCCGTGGAGATTAACTTCATCACTCTTTCTTCCTATTCCTAGACTCAAAGGTCTTTGTCTTAATGGTCAAACAACTTCTGATTTTGAGTAAATTACATTGCATGGATATTAAGGTTGGGTGAATCACGTAATGTGATTCTCTCACTTTATTTTATCCCCGTCATCCCTTTCACTTTGCTTTGGAAGCAAGTGATTGTGGATTCAAGATGATGCATCAAGGAACTCCACTGAAGAAGAAAGATGCAAAGATCCACTTCACTTTGCTTTATTTGCTAGTGACCGAGGATTTACTTTGCATCTTGGAATTCAAGTGAGGGAGGTGATGCATCCATTGGAGTTTCTGATGACAGGACTGAGAAGAAAATGATGTTGATGCAGAAACTTTTTTATATTTTAGGGCTATGTTGCAGAAATTTTTTATCTTTTAATCATGTAATTTTAACTTATGAATCGCTTCAATGTCATACGATTTGATTATACATATAACTTGTTTTATGTTAAGTGTTTATTTATTTTAATTTGCACAATAATTTGTTTACTAATTCAAGCTAATTAATAAAAATTAAAAATAAACTTGTATAAAAAAAAGGTTTAGAAATAAACTGCAGTACTATATGGAGTGATCTGCGTTAAGAGGGACAACAGGGACATGACAACCAATGAAATGAGTTTCATAATTATTTACGTCAGTTATTTATAGAACTGACGCAAATAGTTTACCCACCACCTCATTTTTAACGTCAACTTAATTGATGACTGCCAAGTTCATTACATTATTTCCAATATTCATTCTGCACGTTTATAATATATAGGATTATTTACGTCAGCTATTTATTTAACTGAAGTAAAAATCAAACTTTTAACGTCAGTTGTATAAAAAACTGACGTTAACAATTAATATTTTTTATTTAAAAACACTTTTAACGTCGCTTTTTTAAAAAGCGGCGTTAAAAGTGTATAGATATCTGCAAAAACATTTATTCCTTTGACTGTACTGTGCTACTTACCCATGCACCTTGTAACTCAATCCTCTTAATGAGCATTGAGTTTATAGGTAAGTTTTCAACAAAATCATAATAGCTTAGTAACTTCATCCCCTGCTCCTATAAATAGCTTCCTTCCATCCTTTTAATTTTCTGCTTCACAATATGGCTCTGCCGTGGAGATTAACTTCATCACTCTTTCTTCCTATTCCTAGACTCAAAGGTCTTTGTCTTAATGGTCAAACAACTTCTGAGTTTGAGTAAATTACATTACATGGGTGATAAGTCTGAGTAAATTACATTATGTGAGTTGCTCACCTTATCACCTTCCGGAGAATCAGCTGTTGGAGGGCTAATCAGGTGCTCGGGAGTCACAGTTCCAAAACCTCAGCTTTGGCAGCAAGTGACCGTCTTGGAAGTCTCTGGAACCACTGCCTTTGATTGAAACGGATCTGGTGCACCTGTTTTTGCCTCTCTCTTGAGCTCTCTCATGCCCCCCAGTTTTATGAGGTCTTCGGAGTATATATAGTTTTCCCTTTGGCATATTTCATAAAACTCTCTGATGGGATGTAGCTTTAATGTTTAGGATTTTAAACCCTTTAATGTAACTTTTTATAGGATTTTAAACCCTTTCAATATAACTTTTTATAGGATTTTAAACCCTTTCAATCTTTCAGTATCGATCGATCATGTATTACACTTCATGAATGAGATCCGGTTTGGGTTATTGATTCAACTTATACTTCGCACATATATTTTAGTTTTCAAAACAGAAACACAAAACATCAAAGCAATTCATGTGAAACTGAAACTTTGAGGAAGGCAATGCGGAAGGAACCGTATACTAGATAAAAAAAATTATTAAAATAACTTTTAACGTTTGTTGATGTAGGGACTGACATTAAAAGTGAAGAGACTTACTTCTAACGTCAGTTCTTTATCGAACTGACGTTAAAATGTTCACTTTTAACGTCAGTTCTTTATTGTACTGACGTTAAAAGTGAGTCACTTCACTTTTAACGTCAGTCATTAAAACAACTGACGTTAAAATTGAATTAATGAAGCCTGATATTTACAAAACTGCCACCGCCTCCTTTTTAACGTCTAGCTTTTGGTTAACTGACGTAAACCTTTACCGTCTAATGTATATTTTCCACTAGTGCTAGTACGGGTGTGGTCTATCGAGGAGTAGATTCTCCCTTGGACTTGACACCAATTGCATTCAATCTAGAGGGAACCATACCACTAGATTTGATTGCAGGATGTGTCTTCTTGCTATTAGGGAATACCCTCACGATCGAATAAAGGATGATAACTTGCACATGCATGGGTGCACACACAAAATTTTTGATTGACTAATGAGTCATTCTTATTCGCCCCACAGAGTCTTATCCTTCTGAGGATTCAGGAACCATTGTGCGACCTAGGAAAGGTAATACCAACCAAACCCGAGTTCACGATACCAGATCTCGGACCAGGATGGCTGCCAATGCGTCTGAGGAAGGAAGAAATCTAAGCTATGAGATAGATGATGTGAAGGGAAGAATGAGCGAGATGGTTGAAACCCAAGTAAGATTAGAATCCATATTACAAGATATGAGGGAATCTCTCGGCATGCTCAGTGCGAACAGAGAGATAATTGAACCTGGTAGGCAACAAATTTCCTCTATGATAACAGCACCGATGTTTTCAAACGTTGGCACAGGCTTATTCAGGGGGTGTCTGGACCCAACCAGACACATCACACGGCACCAATAACAGTTCATATTGGAGAAGGATACCCTCCTTTTGAAAACGCCTATCATGAAGCCCCAGGCTACACCGCGCCAACATGGGAACAACCACGTGTGTCTACTCACAGCCAGTCAGCGGGAGTCCAGGCTGGTAAGGATAAGATGAGAGATGAATGGATGGAGAAAATGGAAGAACAGATAAAAGCGATAAAAGGCACAATTACTTACGGCCCTCTCCAGATAGAAGATCTCTGTCCTGCCACAGATCTCGTGATTCCTAAGGATTTCAAAATTCCTGATTTTTCCAAATATGATGGAAGTGGGAACCCACGATTCCATTTGATTAGCTATGCCACCAAAATGGCCATCTGGTCTAAGGATGACAAGTTCCTCATCGGTTTTTTCCATGAAAGTTTGACCGAAATCTCACTAGAGTGGTACCTACAGTTAGACCATTCTAAGATCTCTCGGTGGACAGAATTAGCCGATTTGTTCATGGATCAATACAAATTTAATTTGGACGTAGCTCCGACCCGTGAACAGTTGACTACAATGCATAAGAAGAGTGATGAATCCTTCAAACAGTATGCACAAAGGTGGAGAAGTTTGGCTGCTCATGTTCAGCCGCCGCTGATGTTGTTCGAAATGTGCTCATATTTTTTGGGAACCCTAGGATCCCCCTTTATCGGAGCAACGACAGGAGTAGCTTATAGGGATTTCTCTGACTTAATTGCTGCAGGGGAAAGAATCGAAATCCTAGCCAGAGCCGGGAAGTTGCCAATTGACATGGAAGGTAGTGCATCCAAGAAGGGGTTCCAGCCCAAGAAGAAGGAAGCAGAAGCAAATTATGTACAACACCAGCAAAACTTTGGACCTCGTCATGTCCCTTCATACCCAAGGTACCAAACACCATTTCAGACCCAAACACCGTTTCACCCACCTCAACAGGCCTCGCCAACCATCACCCAGCCGCAAAACCAAGTAAATAACATCCCTACCTCTCAACCACACAACCCCACTCGCCCAACATATACTCATTATCCACCTGCACCTCAACAAAACTATCCAAGCTACCCTCGACGTCGCCCAAAATTTCCAAATCTGGGACGCTCCCAACATCAAAATCTGCCACCCTTCCCAAGACTGTCTATCTCCAATGCAGATTTGTTCAAACAACTATTTGATCGTCACCTAATCGCCGGAAACCCTGTACAGCCTTTGGAACCACCTTTCCATGCTTGGTACAATCCAAACTTGACTTGCAAATATCACATGGATGCCTTGGGACATTCCATTGAAGAATGTGAGGCCTTCAAGACAACAGTAAGAAAATTAATTGCTTGTGGAAGATTGGGTTTCGAAGAAGATTCCGGGCCTAGCATTGTTAATAACCCAATCCCAAACCATAATGCGGGAAATAGTGTGGCTAACTTGGAAGTGAAAGGGCCTCAAATTAAGAAGGTTTTGGAATTATGAACCCCGATGCAAGAAATATTTGCGGGACTCCAGAAAGCAGGATATGATATTGTTGCACCGGTGAAGCTGATCAAGGAAAAAGAGAAATATGATGGTGATTTAAATTGTGATTATCATCATGGACAGATAGGGCATGATATTGAAACTTGTTGGGACTTTAAGGTCCGAATCCAAGGATTACTTACCTTGGGGGTGATCCAAGCTGGGCCAGCTACGACTAAAGAAGTTAATGTGGTTGAAAAAGTTGTGCTCCGGGTACCACCTATGAATGATGCGTCGGTGCCAGAAAAAGTGATTGTAAAGGTGAAAAAGTCAACTCCTTTTGCTTATGATGATACACACGCTGTGCCATGGAATTATGAACAGAAAGTTGAGCTAGTAGGAGGGGCAAGAGAAACTTCGAAGACCCGGGTTACTAATATTGTGAGAGTTGGAGGCATTACAAGGAGCGGGCGGTGCTACACCCCTGCTGAAGAAAAAATGATGAAGGAAACCGAAGAAGAGAAAACTGTGGATGAAAGAAAGGGGAAATAAGAAGAAGAGTTTCTGAAGATCATGAAGCAAAGTGAATATGATGTGGTAGAACAGTTGAAGAAAGCTCCGGCAAGGATATATCTTTTGTCCCTTATCTTGACATCAGAATTGCATCGCAAGGCATTATTGAAGGTGTTGAATGAAGCATATGTCAAACCTGACGTCACTCCAGAAAATGCGGTAAATATGGTGGACCCAATCGGGCATATCAACATGATTACTTTCTCGGAAGATGAAGTTGTTGGTGTAAGCCCTAGAGGCCAATGAATTTCTTTAGACTTACATTTGTATCTTGCTATTTCATATATATATATGATATGAGGCATTCCAGTTTATTGTGTTACTTGTTTAAACATAATAAAGTCCTTAGAATAGAAATTTATGTTCAATAGAATATCAAGTATATGACTTGATCGTGAGACACTATTGAACAATGAAATCCTATTCTTAAATATCCGTAGTCAAGTATTTTATTAATAAGGACAATAATAATACAATTGAGACTATTATGTGTGTAGACTGATGACCACATCTCACGGGTCATAGATATGAGATATCGAGTTGCCACATAGGTACGCATTAAGGTAATGATGTACTGGATTGACCCACCATGAGAACACTACATGGAGCGTTATGTGAGTGTCATAAGTAGTTCTCATAGTGACAATGGTGTATGTAATCCTTCGACCTGAAATCACTACGATCCCTACATGAGGAGTCGTGTGCTTTAATATCGTCAAACGTCATCTGTAATAGGATGATTATAAAGACGATCATTGGGCATACCACGAGCCATGCAGAGGGATGTGAGTGACCTAGATGGAATTTGTCCCTCCTACATAACAGGAGTAATATCTGTGGGCCCCCTGATAGAGTGAGACTGTAAAATGCATGGCCCGTACTGAAATGAGTCAATATGAGATATTGACCTCATTTGTTGTTAAGTCTACTCGGGTATCAGGGAACATGATATTGAACCATACAAGGGTGACACATTCTATGCCTTGTGTTCAATATAGATATATGGACAAAGGGATAACAATGCACATGAATATTTGTCACAGAAAGGTTTCGTCAAATCACTGACTTTCTCACTACTTAGGTAGCAGTGATGTATTGCTAGATACCGCTCACTGTTTGTAATATTAAATGGGATTTAATATTACTGCTAACGTATTGGGAACCTATAGGGTCACACACAAAAGAGCGGATTAAAAGAAGCATTAAAAGAAAGTTGGACTTTCCTATTGGGCCTAGCGCATAGTAGATGGGCTTAGGTCAAATGTTGCTCACTAACTCACTTAAGGAGGTGATACTATAAGTAGACCACTTAAGTTGTTGTGCCCACACGGTTGATAACCTAGCCGCACAAAAGAGAGTAAGAGTGAACAGCAAAGTCTCGGTTTTTAAGCTAGCACTGTGAGACAGAGACGTTTCGGTTCGTGACGTTGGACGCTCACGGAATCCGCTCGTGTGGATACCTCTAGAGACACTGTTCGTGCGGTGTTCGTGATAGACGAATTTCAACCAACAGCCATCGCTTCAAGAGGTAAACTTTCTAATCATGAATCATGACCATTCGCAAGGATCCTTCGATGGGAATTTTTCCGCTGCGTTTTAATTTTGTTTTATACGCAAATTCCCAACAGAAGTGGCCTCGAAATCCCGCAGTAGCCCTAAATCCTTACACATCACCCTAAAGTGTAAGGGGTTTGTGATTGCAAAGGTGCTTGTAGATGGTGGTTCGGCGTTGAATGTGGTTCCAATGACCACACTCAAGCAACTGAATATAAGCGCGACGGATTTGACACCACAAGAAATGATTGTACGAGCCTTTGATGGGACTGCAACAGGAATCTTAGGAGAGATAACTCTGTCCCTTGAAATAGGGCCTAGTTCTTTCCCTGTCCTCTTTCAGGTCATGGAAATCCAGCCAGCTTACACCATGCTTCTGGGGAGGCCTTGGATCCATGAGGCAGGAGTGGTCCCCTCGACTCTGCATCAGTGTTTGAAGTATATTCAAGATGGATCCGTTATTACTGTCCATGGTGAAAAGGAGATCATGCTGACAAAGCCCACCATAGTACCTTATGTGGAAAGCACAGAGCAGTTGGAAGATGACTCACTGCATAGTTTCGAGGTATTGAAGTCAGAGAACAAGAAAAGGGAGCCCCCAATGAAGAATGTGAATGAGATAGTAGTCCGCATCAGGGAGAACAGTGGGTATCAAAGAGGAAAAGGCCTAGGGACTCAGTTGCAAGGAATCTCTCGGCCAATTGAAGCGGCTGTGAGGGAAGGAAGACGCGGATTGGGGTATCAGCCCAACCTGACAGAAGGGATGAAATTCATGACTTTTGAGGACAAGGAAGAAGAAGAGCGTGAGAGAAAGTATATTCCCCTCCTGATGGAGACTTTCCCAGTAGCTGCTGGAGTTATCAGTCCCGCAAAGTCATTTTCCCCTCACTTCACTATCAGCACACTTGAAGAGGAGCTGGACGAGAACCATGTCATCTATCTCCCTGCTAGCAATGAAGTTCTCAACAATTGGCAATTTGAACCGTTTGTTGATGTTATTTCCATGACGTAATTATCTTATTGTACTAATTATGAACTGATGTTTACTTTCTTTGAGACATGAATGAGAATGTAGCAAAGAAGTTAGGGGTTTTGTTGGAAGATTGAACTACATTGCGCGCTTCATTGCAAATCTGACTAGCACATGTGAACCAATCTTCAAACTCCTCAGTAAGAATAATCCAGGAAGATGGGATGATGATTGTCAAGAAGCCTTTGATAAGATAAAGGCATATCTGCTGAATCCCCCAGTGTTGGTACCACCTACCCAAGGTCGTCCATTATTACTCTACCTCACCATATTGCTAACCTCAATGGGGGCAAAGCTAGGACAACATGATGAATCTGGCAGGAATGAGCAGGCAATTTATTATCTGAGCAAGAAGTTTAACGCCTGTGAGGCTCGTTATATGGCAATCGAGAAGACTTGTTGTGCACTAGTACGGGCTTCCAGAAAACTCAGATAATACATGTTATATCACACCACTTGGCTAATTTCTCGAATGGATCCTTTGAAGTATATCTTCGAAAGTCCTTATATCTCCTTAAGGGTTTCGAAATGGCAAGTGATATTATCAGAATTCGACATCAAATATGTGACACAGAAGTCCATCAAAGGAAGTGTAATTGCTGACCATTTAGCAGAGAATCCTCTTGAGGATGGACGGCCTGTCAATTCTGAGTTTCCGGATGGAGAGGTAATGTCCCTTGAGGAAGACGAAGAACGGGAAGATGTGTGGAAAATGTATTTTGATGGAGCAGTAAATATGCATGGCAGTGGTATAGGAGCAGTGGTTATCTCTCCAAGCGGCAAGCAATACCCGATGGCCGTAAAATTGAAATATGAAAGTACAAATAATATTGCAGAATACGAAGCATGTGCTGGTGGATTGAAAATGGCACTTGACCTGGGTATAAAGTAGTTGAAAGTCTTCGGGGATTCGGCTTTAATCATTTATCAAGTCAATGGTGAGTGGCAGACCAAGGACTCCAAGTTGATTCCATATCAGAAATACCTGACTCAGTTGATTGCAAGGTTCGATGAGATTACTTTCTCGCATTTAAGTCGAGACAAGAATCAATTTGCTGATGCTTTAGCCACACTAGCTGCCATGACCAAATTGGATATCCATATCAATGTCCAACCCATCCAAGTTAGAGTGCAGGATGAACCAGCATACTATGCTCATGTGGAAGGAGAACCTGATGGTAAGCCTTGGTATCATGATATCAAGCGATATATTCAGACCAAGGAATACCGGTAGGCGGCGAAGTAAATAAAAAGACCATCCGAAGACTGGCCATGGCCTTTTTCTTAAACAAGGAAGTTTTGTACAAAAGAGGATATGATGGTACCCTACTCAGATGTGTGGATGCTCACAAAGCTAAATGGATCATGATTGAAGTTCATGAAGGAATCTGTGGGACTCATGCCAATGGTCACATGATGGCTAGGAAGATCTTGAGAAGTGGCTATTACTGGTCTATTATGGAGTCAGATTGAATGGAGCATGTTCGTAAATGCCAAAAATGCCAGGTGCATGCAGACCGGGTTAATGCACCTGCGTTTTCACTGCACAGTTTAGCATCCCCATGGCCTTTTTCGTTGTGGGGAATAGATGTCATCGGTCCCATTAATCCCAAGGCTTCCAATGGTCATCGTTTCATTTTGGTGGCAATAGACTATTTCACTAAAAGGGTAGAAGCTGCTTCATATGCCAGCATAACTCAAAGGGTGTTTCTCAAATTCCTCAGAAAGGACATTGTCTGTAGGTATGGGATCCCAGAGAGGATAATCACAGATAATGCTGCCAATCTTAATGGTATCGAGATTCAAAAGTTTTGCGATGGTCTCAAAATCAAACACCACAATTCGGCTCCTTATAGGCCCCAAATGAATGGTGCATTTGAGGCAGCAAACAAAAGTGTCAAGAAGATCGTTGCCAAGATGGTTGGAAACTAGAGAATTTCGTGCGGGAGACCTGGTCTTAGGAAAGTCCTCCCTAGTCAGGAAGACCCCCGAGGAAAATGGGCACCAAATTACGAAGGTCCTTATATTGTCAAACAAGCTTTCTCGGGAGGTGCTTTGATTCTGCAAAACATGGATGGGGAGGAGCTACCAAGGCCAGTAAACTCTGATGCTGTGAAAAAATTCTACGCCTGAAGGCCCGCTAGGTTGAAAACCCGAAAAGGCAGCCTAGGCAAAAGTCAGGGCAAAAGAATAATGAAAACAAAAGGAAAACAAAGGCCCGCTAGGTTGAAAACCCGAAAGGGCATCCTAGGCAAAAGTTAGGGTAAAAGAACAATAGAAAAGTAAAGGCTCGCTAGGTTGAAAACCCGAGGGGGCAACCTAGGCAAAACTTAGGGCAAAGGAACCTTAGGTTGAAAACCTACAAGGGCAGCCTAGGAGGAGGATAGGGTCCAACACTTCTGCAAGCACCCACCATACTGGGGCAATTTTATCTGGCTGAGTATACTGGGGCAAAACTATTAAGGAGTGATCAAAGAAGGTGTGTTTGAGGAATCAGAAACATGAACCAAGATCTGTATCATCAAAAGGCTGTGGGGAATCAATTAAATGAAAATCAAGGGACCAACACTGGGGCAAATTTTATGTGATTTTTGTAATTTTCTATGCTTATCTTTGTTTTTTTAATCTTCATGATCCCTTTTGTAACTCTGTTCTCATTGTTATTGTCTCTTAACAACATAAATCCTCATATTAAGGCAAGAGGTTTCCTTCCACACTCCCCTATCATGTTCACTCTCATGTCTCAATAAAAGTAAATATAAGTTTAATAGTACGATTTGATAACTCTAATGGTAGCACCAATGAATGGTCTAAACCAAGAGGGCTCAATACTTCAGATTCAGTGGAAGAGGTAGCGTACACTGGACGACAAAAGAATGATGCAGATAAGCCTACATAACATCCGGAGTTTGTCAGATTCTTGGTTGACCAACGCCTCGTCCCACAGTAGCCGGTGAACAATTGGTTTCGTTGTCCTCAAAAGGAAAGGATTCTCATTGGTTTCAGATCACTAATAGTTTATTTTCGATCTCTAAGGCTCACCACACCTTTATTTTCGAGCTCTAAGGCTCATTGCATATTTACTTTCTGTTGGACGAGGAGGTTCCGTCCATTGCATGTTTATTTTCTATTGGGCGAAGAGATTCCGTCCATTGCATTTAATTTTCTGTTGGACGAAGAGGTTCCGTCTACTGCAAGTTTAATTTCGAGCTCTGAGGCTCACTGCATTTCTTTATTCTCGAGCTTTGAGGCTCACTGCAACTTTATTTTCGAGCTCTAAGGCTCACTGCAATTTTTTTTTGAGCTCCGAGGCTCGCTGCAAATTTATTTTCGAGCTCTGAGGCTCATTGCCAGTTATTTTCGAGCTCTGAGGCTCACTGTACCTTTTATTCTCGAGCTCTGATGCTCATTGCAAGTCTATTTTCGAGCTCTGAGGCTCGCTGCATATTTACTTTCCTGTTGGACGAGGGGGCTCCGTCCATTGCATGTTTATTTTCGAGCTCTGAGGCTCACTGCATTTTTTATTTCCGAGCTCTGAGGCTCGCTGCAATTTTATTTTCGAGCTCTGAGGCTCATTGCAAGTTTATTTTCGAGCTGAGGCTCGCTGCATATTTACCTTCCTGTTGGACGAGGAGGTTCCGTCCACTGCATTTTTATTTTCGAGCTCTGAGGCTCACTGCATTTTTAATTTCGAGTTGTGAGGCTCACTGCAATTTCATTTCCAAACTGTAAGATTTTCTTCTGAGCTCCTCATGTTTTTTCGTACAAAATATGTGTTCATTCTTCTTTACTTGTTCATTACTACAATACCTGAAAAGTCACGACTAATCATGTTTTCTAGCATGCAACAAGTAAAGAGGGGAAACTGTGAACACCCATTTTTGTCCGTCTTCATTTTATTCCAACTTTTATGATAACATGTTTCAAGGAGACTAATAATATGAAGAAAAGAGGGAGTGATCCCTTCCAGTCCATCACATTTCCTGTTGGATGGGGAAGTCCGGTCCATCACATTATTAATTTGCTGTTGGACGCGGTTCAGGCCAATCCATAGCACTTGCTGAGGACAGGATGGTCTCGTCCATTGCGTTGGACTTGCTGTTGGACGCGGTCCAGGCAAGCCCCTTTAATTTGCTGTTGGAAGAGGTTCAGGCCACTCCATTGGACTTGTTGTGGACGGGATGGTCTCGTCCATTGCATTGGACTTGCTGTTGGACGCGGTCCAGGCCAACCCCTTTAATTTGTTGTTGGACGCGGTCCAGGCCAGCCCCTTTTATTTGCTGTTGGACGCGGTCCAATCCACTACCTTGAACTTGCTGTGGACGGGATGGTCTCGTCCATTGCATTGTGGATGCAGTCCAGTCCATTGCATTGGACTCACTTGTTGGACGAGGTGGTCCCATCCAGTCCACTACCTTGGACTGGATGTTGGATGCAGTCCAGTCCATTGCATTGGACTCACTTGTTGTTGGACGGGGTAGTCCCGTCCATTGCTTTACACTTCTTTGTTGGGCCGGGGTGGTCCGTCCCGTGCCTTACACTCACTGGCGATGGGACAGGGTGGTCCCGTCCATCGCTTCCACTTGTTGATGGGCCGGGGTGGTCCCGTCCATTGCTTTCCACTTGGCGATGGGCGGGGGTAGTCCCGCCCAATGCTTTCCACTTCTTTGTTGGGACGGGGTAGTCCCGTCCATTGCTTTACACTTGCTATTGGACGGGGTGGTCCCGTCCGAAGGTTTACACTGGCCGATGGACGGGGTGGTCCCGTCCACCGCTCCACTGGCGATGGACGGGGTGGTCCCGTCCATTGCTTTCCACTTGCTGATGGACGGGATCGTCCCATCCAATGCTTTCCACTTGTTGTTAGACGGGGTAGTCCCGTCCATTCCTTTTACACTTGCTGTCGGACAGGGTGGTCCCGTCCAGTGCCTTGCACCTGCTGATGGACGGGGTGGTCCCGTCCCATCGCTTCCACGCCGATGAACGGGGTGGTGGTCACAGATCTTTCCACTTGTTGATGGACAGGGTAGTCCCGTCCAATACTTTTCACTTGCTGTTGGACGGGGTAGTACCGTCCATTGCTTTACACTTGCTGTTGGATACGGTGGTCCCGTCCAGTTCCTTGCACCTATTGATGGACGGGGTGGTCCCGTCCACTGCTTTCCACCTGCTGATGGACGGGGTGGTCCCGTCCGTTGCTTTCCACTTGCTGTTGGATGGGGTAGTCCCGTCCATTGCTTAACACTTGCTGTTGGACGGGGCGGTCCCGTCCAGTGCCTTGCACCTGCTGATGGACGGGGTGGTCCCGTCCACTGTTTTCCACTTGCTGATGGACGGGGTGGTCCCGTCCATTGCTTTCCACTTGCTGATGGACGGGGTCGTCCCGTCCAATGCTTTCCACTTGCTGTTGGACGGGGTAGTCCCGTCCATTGCTTTACACTTGTTGTTGGACGGGGTGGTCCCGTCCAGTTCCTTGCACTTGCTAATGGACGGGGTGGTCCCGTCCATTACTTTGCACCTGCTGTTGGTCCTGTCCAGTCCTGTCCCTTTTTATTTCTGTTGGACGAGGGGGTTCCGTCCACTTCAATTAATTTAATTTCGGTTGGACGAGGAGTTTCCGTCCACTACAATTATCTTTTCTTGTTGGATGAGGAGGTCCATCCAGTGTATATCGACTTTTGCATATCTAATTTTGGGACGAAGAGATTTCGTCCACTGCAATTTTATTTTCAAGCTGAAGGCTAAAGAATAAAGAAAGAAGAAGGAGAAGATAAGGAAAAAAGGACGAAGAAAACAATGAGAAAAGACAATCAATAAAAAGGAAAGGAAACTGAGCTACGCCTCCTACCCACTTTACATACCAGGCAAGACCTCTTTTCCTCCTCTACTCATTGGTCCTCCTTCTTCCTTACCTCCTCCTTTGTTTTAACCTGGTAACCCCACTCCTCACCCTAAAAAGCCTTCATGCACATCAGACAAAAACCCCCCATCTCCTTTCTCTTTTCAAGCGTGCAACCCTCACATCAAATCACCACCTTTCTGCTACTCATGCCGCTCCATCTGGGCACACGCTATCTCCGCTCAGAACCCCGCGTTTTTCTGAATGTCCTCTACCCATTGGTCTTCCCTTTTTTCTTCCATCTCCTCCATCTCCTTAACCTAGCAGCCTCACTCCTAACCCTAAAAAGCCTTCATACCCATTAGACAAAAACCCCTATCTCCTTCCCTTTTCAAGCGTGCAACCCTCACATCAAATCCCCTCCTTTCCACTGTTCAGAACGGCCCAAGCCTTGGGCATTCATGCAAGCCGACCTTGAAGTCAACGGAGAAGAAGCAAGAAGCCCTCTCCTCCGTCTATAAAAGGAGAAGAAAAAGATAGGAGAATGGGGGATTTTTTTGAGAGAAGGACTTATGATCGGATATTTCCTTAGCGAGAAAAGAGAAAGGAAGGGAGAACACTGTTCTTGAGAGGAAACGAAAGATCAGAGAGGAGATAGAGAGGAAAGATACAAAGAAAAGAGAAAAGAATGAGAGACTTTTGTTGTGAGGAAGAGAGATCGGAAATCCGGGCTTCCTTTTCTCTTCCCTATTATTAGATGTGGTTAAGAAGGAAGAGCTGAAGGAGCTAGGGAGATTGAATGTAAAGACTTCGAGCTTAAAATCTTACCACTGGGAGTAAACAAAGTGATTCTTATTCTACTCCCGTTCGGTAAACTTTGTTCTTTTTGTTGATATTGTTAATAAATTTCTCTTGACACTCTTACTTCTCTATGTTCCTGTTCTTTGAATAAGTTGGTAAAAGATCTCATCTCTACGTTTCTGTCCTATTTTTAAGAAATGAAAATTACTTATTTTACATAAAAAAATAAAAAGATGATCACTTGATTAAAACAACTTTTTGGGTTGCCCTATGACAAGTGTCATGTTCAACCTTCAGATTTAGGGGTTGCCCTATGGACTTACGTGCCATGTTCAACCTCATTTTAGCTACAATAAAGAGATCCACAACAGGTAAAACAAATTTTTCAAAGTTACTAATAATTTATACAACTAATTTTGGGCAACCATTTATGGATGTTCCAGGGTGCCATGGGGTTAAGTCTCCATGCCTTCCCTAGACATAATCGACTCCTGAACCCAAAGCTTTTCTTAAAAGGTTTTCCAACTTCCTTGAAATAAAATAAAGTTGGTGGCGACTCCATGTTTTCTCTCTAAGAGCAAATACTGTCTTTTTTTTAGGTCGCTACAAATAGGATACTGGTTGTATGCTGGTACATTAAAATTGATGCATGTGGTTGTAAACTTTATATGTTGTTTGTTAGTGGAGAGCAGAGCTCAATAGGATGGATGTGTCAATTCTATGCCTTGATTGCCATTAGTGGAGAGCAGAGCTCAATAGGATGTGATCCTGTCAAAAAGGCGGGATGCTTGTTATGTGTTGCTAATTTAGAAGTTATGCATATGTTTGACAATTACGTGTTACTTGTTAGTGGAGAGCGGAGCTCAATAGGATGTTTTCTACTATATTTTATCTAAGTTTGTAATGAAATATGCTTCAATATATATTTGTTGAAGTATGTTGCAATCCTTATAAGTCAATGGTTTTATTTTCTGCTAGAGTTAATTATTAAGCTACGAAAGCCTTAGTTTCCTATTTGAGATTCAATATTAATGACCATGCGTACCTTCTCAGGGCACGCATGCTCATTCAATATTTTGGATGTGCTTGAAGGATTCTTGAAGTTTGAGGTTTTTCTTTAATTCTTCCTTAAGGCCAAGGTCTTAGATAATGAAGGATTAAGTATCGGGTTAGATAAAATGAAGGGTGGGGTACAATTTGCCAGGCACATGATGTGCCGTCATCATTCAAACATTATTCACATTAGAAAGCAGCTTTGTACACAATATTATGAAAGCAACTCTGGTTTTCTATTCATTTGTTTCACTAGGCAATGGAGCTTTCCAGAAATAGTTGTTGATGACCATCCTTACTAGGTTATCTAGGCATTTCTAGTAGGAAAAGTTCTCTCTATGACCATCCTTCAAAACGACGTAAAAGCATCTGCTTTCCTGAAAACTACTATGTTTGCTAATCTGTAAAGTTGCATGTGAAGTTGCATTTCTTTGTTCTATTTTAACATGCTAGTATGCTACATGGATCTTTCCATCTTTTCTTATTATCACTTGATGAAGTTTAGACATATGACTTGTTTTCCTTATCGTTTTATCAGAAAATGGATCCGACTAAATGTTTTGAGACAGTCATCCATTTAGATCAGGTATAGTATCTCATCAACTTAAGAATAACGATCAGATTCACGTAATGATGGTTAAGGCATAAACTAATCATTACTAAATTGTTCTTGTGTATTTGCAGGATTTGATTTCAATCCCGCGATCATTCTACTGTCGTTGGGGAAAAGAAATACCACGTGTTGTGACTATTGAAGACAAATGCGGAAATTTGTTCAATGGGAATATAGTAATCCATGAGGATCGCCCATATTTTACAACAAATACAAATGGTATCAGAGAGTTGTATTTGTTGTCCACTGGTGCATTGGCAAAGTTTAAGTACCTTCGAGGTTCTCGCTTCTACATGTTCATCCCTTTGGAAGATTGATGAGTTTTGATATTTTAATTAGTACTTATTGACTGTGGTGTGTTTTTATGTTTTGATCGTTAATTAGTACATTATTAAACTTTTTTTATAAACAATTATTAAACTTGCGTTAATTAATGTATGTGTTTTCTTGATCATATTGACTGTGGTGTTTTGGATCGTTAGTACATCATATTTACGTTTTCTATTTATTCAAAAAAAATATTGGTGTATTTTGTTTATATCAGAAATTAAAAATCAATGGGGTAATAGTTGAAAAACAAAATTTGGTTGGTAGGATTAAGTTACAGGAAAATTTTTATAAAAAAAAATTCAAAATTTGCGACTGAAATTGCGACCGAATATCAGTCACCAAATTCGGCTATCTGAGCATGCGACCAACTATACGGCGACCGAAATATATAATTTTGTGACCAAAATATCGGTCGCAAATTTGCGACCGAAATACAAATTCGGTCGTTAAACATTTAGCAACCAGGGTTTCTGCTACCCCCTTAATTCGGTCGCTACACAATATAGCAACCGAATTATCATGTTTAGCGACCGAAATCTTCGGTCACTAAATAGGTTTTTTTGTAGTGATTATGGGTGCGGTCACAAGAATCATTTTAGAAATATTGAAAGAATTTAAACAAGAAGCATTAAAATCAAAGGATACGTCCTTCATAAGAAGGTCATATAGCGGTTTCGCTATCTTGCAGAAATCTTTGATGAACCTCCGGTAGAAGCCGGCATGCCCTAGGAAACTCCTCACCCCCTTCACATTGGTTGGTGGGGGTATCTTTTCAATCAACTCTATCTTGGCTCGATTCACTTCAATCCCCTTTTTGGAGATTTTGTGCCCCAACACTATACCTTCATTGACCATGAAATCGCATTTTTCCCAATTGAGTACAAGGTTGGTTTCTTGACACCTTTCTAGCACGCAAGTCAAGTTCTTCAAGCAATTATCAAACGAGGTCCAAAGACCGAGAAGTCGTCCATGAATACTTCAATGAATTTCTCCACCATGTCCGAGAAGATGGAGAGCATACACTTTTGGAAAGTAGCGGGAGCATTGCACAATCCGAAGGGCATCCTCCTATAAGCAAAAACTCCATGTGGACATGTGAAAGTCGTCTTCTCTTGGTCTTGAGGATCCACCACAATTTGGTTGTAACCGGAGTAACCATCCAAGAAACAATACTACTCATATCCGGTCAACCTCTCTATCATTTGATCTATGAAGGGAAGAGGGAAGTAATCCTTCCTTGTTGCATCATTTAGTTTCCTATAATCCACACAAACTCTCCATCCCGTGACAGCCCTTGTTGGAATCATCTCATTGTCTTTATTGACCACCAGGGTTGTGCCACCTTTCTTCGGGACTACATGAATTGGACTAACCCAATTACTATCCAAGATTGGATAGATGATTCTGGCATCCAAAAGTTTAATCACCTCATTATGCACCGTTTCTTTCATGATGGGATTTAACCGTCTTTGTGGTTGAACCACCGGTTTGTAATCATATTCCATCAAAATTTTGTGCATGCATAAAGAAGGACTTATTCCTTTTAAATCCGAAATCTTCCACCCGATTGCGAAGATGTGTTCCCTAAGAACCCTTAAGAGCTTGTCTTCTTCATCTTTTTCCAAAGCATTACTAATGATAACCGGGTGATGTCCACCCTCACTCAAAAATGCATACCTTAGGTGAGTGGGGAGTTGCTTCAACTCCGATTCCTTGTTGTCCTCTGACACTCCTTCCTTGTCGAGCTTTTCTTGTTGGCATTCATCCTTGGGGAGATTTGGTAATGCTTCCATGTTCTTCAAACACTCCAAATAATCATCATCTTCTAAGAAGTCCCCATCTTCATCTTCATCATGGGATTTTAACAACACTTTTTCAAGTGTAGAACCATGGGCTTCATGTGTGGCTATAGATTTCACAATTGGCTCCACCACATCCACACTATATGCATAAGATTTCTCAACCGGATGCTTCATTGCTTCAAAAACATTAAAGACTACATTATCATCTTGCATCCTTAGTGTGGGCTTTCCTTATTGCACATCTATCAAAGCATGCCCGGTGGCCAAGAAAGTCCTACCCAATATAAGAGCGATCTCGGCATCTTCATCCACATCTAGCACCACAAAGTCTGCCAGAAAGATGAATTTGTCCACTTTTACTAATAAGTCCTCTGCCACCCCATAAGGGTATTTAATATAACGATCCGCTAGTTGGAGTGATATCATAGTACTTTTGGCCTCTTGAATGCCAAGCTTCCTCATCAAAATAGGGGCATTAAGTTAATGCTTGCCCCTAAATCACACAGTGCCTTCCCAATAGTCATCTCTCCAATGGTGCATGGTATGCTAAAGGAACCCGGATCCTTCAACTTAGGAGTTAGTTTCCTTTGGATAGTTGTACTACACTCCTCGGTCAAAGCAACTATTTCCTCATCCACTATCTTCCGTTTCTTGGAGAGAAGCTCCTTCATGAATCGAGCATAGGATGGCATCTGTTCCAAGGCTTCCACAAATGGAATATTGATTTGAAGCTTACGGAATACATAAAGGAACTTATTGAATTGCTTATCTTGCAATGGCTTCTTCAATCTTTCTGGATACAGTACCTTCATTAATGGAGGGAGATCTTGGATTTCAACCCACTTCTTTCTTCGAAATTCTTCATCCACTAGTTTCAATTTCCCCCTTGCTCCGGTACTTTCTCGCTAGCTACCTCTTCTTCCTCTGCTTGCTCGGTTTCCACTTGTGTTTGTTCCGGAGTTTCACCTTCACGAGAACTAGTTGCTCCCCCATTTGATTCCAACACCTTACCGCTTCTAGCGGTCACGACATTGCATTGATTCTAGGGGTTGTTCTCTGTATTACCTGGGAAAGATCTTGGAAGATGTTCATTCAGTTGTTTTGCAAGTTGTGTTGCCTGAGTCTCAAGGTTCTGAATTGCTGCCCCTGTGTGAGTTGCCAACTTGTCAATAGTTGAGTCTGTATGCACTGTTAACTTCTCAATGGCCACACTAGTCTTTTCAATAGCCAATTCCTATGGTTGTTTCCCACCATTTGTGATCTGTAACTGATTAGGCTTAAGGAGAGCTTGATGAGTATTGTGCTGTTGAATTCCATAGTTCTGCCTCTAATTCTGTTGTTGTTGCCCGACCAATCCACCATTGCCTCTCATTCTGTCTGTTCCTCTGATAGTCATTGCACTGTGGCACCGTGTCGTAGAAATTATGACACGAGTCCACATGCTCCTGAGAAAAGTTACCCGGACAATTTTCACTGTCATGATCACCATTGTAAAAATCATAACCCGGTGGCAATCCTTCCCGTACTGCGTTCACCTTCATCTTGCTATTAAGTGCCTCATTCTACTTCTTTAGAAGTGCGTTCTGCTCAAGAATAGCTTCAATAGATGATGCACTAAGTCCGGATGAATTTTGTTGAGATGCAGTAGAAGAGTGACTACCATTATGGTTGTAGTCATTCCTAGGCATCTTCTCCAATAATGCCAATGCATCCTCCGCTGACTTGCAAGAGAAAGAACCATCAGTTGCGGCATCACAGTTAATCTGATAGCGACACCTCAACCCATTTAAGAAATGTTTAACCTTTGTCACCAAATCAAAGTAGGAAGAAGGACATCTCCTCAATAGCACATTATACCTCTCCCAAGCTTCATTGTAAGTCTCATCCTCATGTTTGATAAGCCTCTGGCTTATCTAGTTTTATAACTAGATGGACTGTGGTTTCTGTGCTAATTATTCGAGTTCAATCTCGTTTTCGCCCAAATTTGGCCTTGTTTTGTTCCTAAGTTAGACTTTGACTCGTTCTAGGAAATTTTCGTAGTTTTTAGTCTATTTTGAATAGAATTATGCTTTTTGTTTCTTTTTATTGTTTCAGGTTATAAGTGAAGCTCCGAGAGTCAAAGAAAGTCAAGAAACAGTGGAAATTTCCATTCTAGAGATACTCGCCCCGCGAGTGTATGCTCGTCTCGCGAGTCTGAAGATCAACAAAGCTGCAACAGTCATCAATTCTGTCTCGCCACGCGAGAGGCTGCTCGCCTCGCGAGAGCCTGAAGACCCTGGAAGACAGAGACCATCACGGCCTAGCCGTGATGAAGGTCACGGCTGTGACAGATTAAAGTTTGAAGACTCGCCTCGTGAACATACTCTCGCCTCGCGAGAGTCCAATTTGAAAGCACGTCATTTTTAATATTCGCCTCGCGAGAGGCTGTTCGCCTCGCAAGCACGCGCAGAATCAGAACTCTATATATTGCTGTTTTAGGGCAGATTGAGAGGGGGGGCTTGGAGCTTTTGGTAGCCACTGTTTAGAGTAGCGTTTAGGACGATTTCTTGTCTCTTTGGAGCTGCGACTCCTCTTTTCTTTTTCTTATTTTACTATGGTGGTTATGTCCGATTGTTTGTCTATGAGCATGAGGAACTAATCCCCTCGTCTGAGGGAACAATGAAGCCACCCATGACGGTGTAGATTCGATGTGATGTATGTCTTTCTCCCTTTTCTCAATTAATGTTTTCCAATTCTGATTTGATTGTGTTGATCATATGCATGCGTGATTGACTAGTTAAACGTGATGAGGCTTAGGAGGCAATTCGCGTTTTAGAACTTGAATTGGGATCATCGATCGACTATTGCACGAGAGTGAGTAGGAGATCGGTGCAACCTTAAAGGGAACCAGGTTTAATAGAGTTTGATGATTAGGGTTATGAGACCTAGTAAGTAATTAATCCAATCATCGAATACGTCCTAATGAGCACGACAATGGATTTAGGAGAATTTGGGGGTCCTGGTTGACATTGTAATTGAACTTAGGGAGGAATTCATCATCACTTGGGTATGCATGATTGGGTAGGTGGATTTGTGACCTTGGACATTTTAATTTCAGATTTTTAGTTAATTATTTTATTAGATTTGTTAATTTAGATTGCGACCTTATATTTTCTCTCCCTCAACCACTCGCCTCGCTTGACCAACTTATAGAACTTCCCGCGAATTGGTAGAATTGGTACCCCAATCCTTGTGTTCGACCTCGGTAAATTCTTACCGTGTTTATTTTATTACTTGCGACGACCCGGTACACTTGCCGGTGACTCAACAATGTTACCTGAATGAAGTAACGACTATCTTCAGTTGTGTCGCTCTCTGAGGAGGAAAGAACCTTGTGAGGAATTTGAGCCATATCCTCCCAAGTAGTTATGCTTCCTCTATCTAAATTTAGATCTAGCCAATCACGTGCTCTATCCCAAAGAGAAAGAGGGAATAGTCGTTAATGGAAGGCGTCATCTGTAACTCCATGAGTCTTCAACATATCATAGATCTCCAAAAAGTGTGCAATATGCCTATGAGGATCTTGGCTTGCACTCCCATCAAACGGATCCTTTTGCACCTAGTTTAGAACCGATGACTTGATCTCAAAAGAATTGGCTGTGATGGTCGGCCTGACAACAGTAGAAGCACAATCATCCAAGTTAGGACGATTGTACTCATAGAGAGGCTTGTAAGATGGAGGATCTCCTTCTGCCATCCCTTCAACATTGATGGGTTGGATTGCTTCAAGTCTCCTTTTCTCTCTCAATTCCTTCCTCAACCGTTTCTCGATCCGTCGAATCTCTGGGTCGTATAGCAAGTCTCCCGGTGGAACGGTACCTCGCATACACAAAAAAAGCCAAGACCAAGTGGATCAAAGAAGTTGAAAAAGATAAAAATTACACAATTTTAAAAAAAAAATTGCTTCATCAAAATTTTGAATTTTCCTAAAATTTAGGAAAAATGGTTATGCCAATCCCCGGCAACAGCGCCAAAAACTTGATGCGAATCCGGCAAGTGTACCGGTTCATTGCAAGTAATAAAAACACGGTAAGCTATACCGAGGTTGAACACAAGGATTGGGAGACAAATTTAACCAAATTATCAAGGAAATTCAAACCGTTGAACAAGTCAATAATGGTTTGTTGAGAAGAGAGAAAATTAGATAACAAAAGATTACGAATGGCTAAGGCTTCTAAGATTACGAATCCACCTACCCAATCATGCAAGTTACCCAAGTGATTATTCTCTTATCCCTATGTTCAAATTCTTTGCCAATCATGAACCCTCAATTATCCTAATGTCACTGCCGCTATTCAAAAGGAAATACCTAAACATGCAATTTGACAATCTGTCGATCCGAACAACCCATAGTTAGATTCATTAAGTTCTTGGTTCCTTATTGTGATTGCTTCGCTTTCCTATTCTATGCTTAGATATATTCAAACGATGTTCTTAATTCAAGTCCTAAGTACGAATCTTCTGCCATCATCAACGCACTAGACTAGTTAACCAATGGACATTATGATTAACGCAAGCAAAACAGAATTAAGAAACAAGAAAAGAGAGAGGGGAATAAGAAAACATCACTTGAATTCACTATGCCATCAAGGGTGGCTTCGTCATTCCCTTAGAATAGGGAATTAGTTCCTCATAATCACAGTAACAACACAAGCAATACAAGAATTCATCCTAGAGGCTAGAAAGAAAGTGTAAAACTCAGCGAGACGCATCTCCAAGGAAACTAGGATTAGCCAAAAGCAACCCACCCTCTCAAAACTGACTAAACAAGCTATTTATAATTTTCAGAATCAGCGCCCGCTCGCGAGGCGAATACTTAATTTTTGCTCCACCAGATTTTGAATGCTCGCGAGGCAAGGACTGTCTCGTGGGGCGAGACAGAGAAGTTGCAGATTCCCTTCGTCTGGTTCGCGAGGCGAACCTTTGCTCACGAGGCGAGCCTGAATATGTGCAATTCCTGCTCAGACTGTAGATCTGGCTAGCGAGACGAGCGTTGTCTCGCGGGGTGAGACTCTCTTCTTTGCCTTTAGCTTGTTTTCTTCAAGTTTCATTGCTTCCTCGAGCTTCACTTTTAACCTGAAATATAAAAATAGTATTTTAATGCTTTATTGACTCAAAAATAACCCAAAAATTCCTAAAATTTTTCTATGAGAATAAAAATGTTGCTTAGGGACAAAATGAGCCAAATTCGGGTGATTAGCGAGGTCAAATCGCTCAATTAGAATAAAACCCTTAACCTTTCTAGCCATAAAACTAAATAAGCTAGAGGCTTATCAGTTGGGTGTCCATAAGGACCCCATACATCACAATGAAGTACAGAAAACACAGAATCAAAAATGTGATTATTGGATGGAAAAGACAATCTTCTAAGCTTTGAAAGTGGACAGATTTGGCATAATGAAGAACTGAAATCAGCAGATATAGTAAATGGAATTTTATTGCTTAATTGTAGGAGAACTTTATCAGAAATGTGTCCAAAACGTGTGTGCCACAGTGTGGCAGTGTGACTAGAAGTATTGCATGTTTTTATTTGTGCAGGACTGCAAGTATTACAAAACTAATTGGTACAGACTCATTATCCTTGCCACTAATACGTACAGAATCAAAGTTTTGAACAGTATTGGAAATACAACTTACAGTATCATAATTGGAATCATATTTTTTGAAAGACAAGACATTGAGGCCTTCAAGAAGACCACCATTGCCAATCTTCTTGCAAGTTTGAATTTCATGAATGACAAATTGATTATCAACAAAAGTGATAGAAAGGTTTCTGTTAGTCAATAGTGCACTTACAGATAGCAAATTGAACTGGAATTGAGGAATGTACAAAACATTGCTAAGTTTAAGATAATGATTTAGTGTGACAGTGCCAACAGCAGTATAAACCACGTTTTTATTTGGTAAAGTCACAAATTTGTTGTACACATTTTGATAAGAATCAAAGAGTGATAAAGAACAAGCAATATGTGCACTTGCACCCGAGTCTATAATCCAAGAAGTAACAGGAAAGGAAAACTAAAATGGATTAACTGAAAGAACCATACCCTCATGTAAGTCTCCTAATGGTGAAGCATGAGCAGTGTGTGATTGCAGAAGATTCACTAATTGGCTATACAGAGCAGCAGTAAGTTGAAAAGCAGAAGCTTCTGAATCACGAGTGACTTGGTTGACCATGGCTGATTGGGATTGTTTGTCCTTTTTGTAATTAGGAGGATATACATGTAGTTTATAGCATTTCTCCTTTGTGTGACCTAACAAACCACAATGAGCACAGAGGAGTCTGTCTTTCTTGGCTCCTCTCTAGCCATTATCAGCATTTTTAACAGCAAAAGCATGATTGGATTCACCATTGTTGTTAATAGAACCTATCTCCCTTTGCTTTTCATCTTGAACACATAATGAAAAAACTTTGGTGATAGGAGGAATGGGATCCATGGCCAAAATTTGTCCTCTAATTGAGGAGAAAGATTCATTCAAATCCATCAAGAATTGCATTACATACTCCATTTCAGTGTATGTAACCCAAGGAGCAATTCCACCACAATGGCAAGTGTGTCCAGGTTTATGTTCAGCTAAGGATTCCCATAGAGATATGAATTTAGCATAGTAGGCACTTACTGAAAGTGACATTGTTGCCAAGATGCCAAATCGCGCTTGAGTTGAAAGATTTATGGTCCATTCGGTTGCTCAAACCTCTCTTTGAGATCATGCTAGAGAGCGAAGGCAGTATTGCAGTGAAGAACTTGGGATTGCATCTCTTTTGTGAGAGAGTTCAGAATCCAAGAAGCAACAACACTATTGGTGTGATGCCATCTTTGGAACAAAGGATCATTAAGAGCAGGTTCAGGAATGGAGCCATCGACAAAACCGATTTTGTTTTTCCCAATCAATGCCATAGTCATGGCCTTTTTCCAAGAAACGTAATTGTCATCACTCAAAGGATGAGAGACCAATACCACTCCTGGATTATCAGAAGGATGAAGGCAAAGTGGATTGGAGTCATCCATGGCAGCCATAGGAGACACAAAAAGCAAGAAATTTGTGAAGAAAGAAGAAGAGATGAAGGTGGTGATCAAAGATCAAAGAGTGCAGAGAAGAATTCAGAGAGTACAGAGAAAAAATTCAACTGATACCATATTGAGAATTGGAATTGTAGAAATGAATTTCATTGAACTGAAATCATGTACAAAGTGAATATCTATACAAGTTCAGATCAACCATTGGTTGCCGTGTTGTGACGCCGGCAAGTGTACCGGGTCGTCGCAAGTAATAAAAACATGGTAAGAAGTTACCGAGGTCGAACACGAAGATTGAGCTACCGATTCTACCAATTCTTGAGAAATTCAATAAGTTCGGTTAAGCGAAGGAAGTTGTTGTGAGAGGGAGAGATTAATATCGCAATTCAAATATCAAAACAAATAAAGCTACGGTTTTAAAAATCAGAAATTAAAATATCTACGGTTTCAAATCCACCTACCCAATCATGCATAGTACCCAAGTGATGATGTATTCCTCCCTAGGTTCAATTACAATGTCAACAGGGACCCCCAATTTCTCCTAAATTCACAGCCGTGCGCAATAGGACATATTCAACGATTTGGATTAATTACTTGTTCGGTCTCATAATCCTAACCCTCGAATTCTGTTAAATCTTGTTCCCTATAAGGTTGCACTAATCGCCTAAATCCACTGTCGTGCTCATTATTCGATTAGTGATTCCAATTCAAGTTCTAAAACGTGAATCGCCGATTAGTCTCAACACGTTTAACTAGTTAATCATGCAACACATATGATCAACACAATCAAGTCAGAATTGGAAAACATTTATTGAGAAAAGGGGAGAAACACATACATCATATGAACACTATACTGCCATGGGTGGCTTCATTGATCCCCTAGACGAGGGGATTAGTTCCTCATGCCCGTGACAACCAACGAACAATCGGCAATAATCTCCATAATAAAATAAAAGAAGAAAAGAAGGAGACGCAGCTCCAAATAGTAACAAGGATTCGCCTAAAACTGCTCTCAAAACAATGGATAACCTCCTAAATCTGATCTGCAACAGCCTTTAAATAAGGATTCTGTTTCTAGCCCGCTCGCGGGGCGAGCCTACTCTCGCGACGCGAATTTTAGTTTTGGCGCGCATTCAAGTTTGGATTTTCGCGAGGCGAGGATGTGTTTGGGGGGCGAGTCTTCCAACTTCAATCTGTCAAAGCCGTGGCCTTCATCACGGCTAGGCCGTGATGGTCTCTGTCTTCCAGGGTTTTCAAACTCTCGTGGGGCGAGATTCTTTCGCGGGGCGAGACTTCAATTCTAGGCTGTGACCTTCATCACGGCTAGGCCGTGATGGTCTCTGACTTCCAGGTCTTCATGATTCGCGAGGCAAGCATATCGTTCGCGGGGCGATCCAGAAATGATGACTTTTGCTGCTTTGTTGACCTTCAGTTTCGCGTGGCGAGCATACACTCGCGAGGCGAGTGTCTCTAGACTTGCAATTTCCACTGCTTTTTGACTTCCCTTGACTCTCAGAGCTTCACTTATTGACCTGAAAACACCAAAAGCAATCAAAAGCATAATTCTATCCAAAATAAGCTAAAAACTACACAAAAGACGCAAAACGAGTCAAAGTCCAACTTAAGAACAAAACAAGGCAAATTTGGGCGAAAACGAGAGTGAACTCGACTGATTGGCACATAAACCCTAGTTCATCTAGTCATAAAACTAGATAAGCCAGAGGCTTATCATGCCGCCAAAATAATAACAGAGTTAACTAACTACCACTAATCAATTAACTGCCAATAACTAACTTAACTGAAATGGAACTAACTTAGCTCAGTTCTAATAAAAAAAAGGAGACTAGTAGCTTTAATTTAATGAGATTGATTTAAAGTAGATTTATCATAAAATTAAGCCTAGAATCAGAACGTTAAAATCAAGGGGGAAATGATATTAATTATTCTAGCTTTTCCTCCTACTAATTAAATTATACAAATCTGTTGTCCCAAAAAATGGTGTATCGGTGTCCCATACCAATCAAAGATTATGAATCCACATAAGTATTAATGTGGTATGATTATATTATAGGTTAAAGTAATATTTTGGTCCCTATACGTGTCACTGATTTTCAATTTGGTCCCTATACGTAAAAAGTTATCAATTTGGTCCCTATACGTGACACTGGTTTTCAATTTGGTCCTCACAGCTAATTGGTCCCTATATAAGAGGACCAAATTGCAAATTATTGTCACATGTAGGGACCAATTCAACAAAAAAAATGAAATCGGTCCCTACATGTGACAATTATTTTCAATTTGGTTCCTATATGTGATAATAATTTGCAATTTGGTCCTCTTATATAGGGACCAATTAGATGTGAGGACCAAATTGAAAACCAATGTCACGTATAGGGACCAAATTGATAACTTTTTACGTATAAGGACCAAATTGAAAATCAGTGACACGTATAGGGACCAAAATATTACTTTAACCTATATTTTATTAAGTGGCAAGTTATGATTGTTGTGGGACAGAAAATGAGAGGAAAGTGGGACAGATGATCTCCATCCCTAAATTAAAGCCACATAATCACAACAAACTGTGCAGAGCAGTGCAATTAATGATCATTAGCACCAAATTAGAACTAAGAATTACCACTATATATACAGTAAAAAAGTTTTAAAAAATTAGAAGAAAAAAAAGCCAACAAATGCTATTAATCGACATGTATTGTAAACTTCATGAAGATAAGATATATAACCGAGAACGCGAAGTATAATTATTGACAATAACACTAATTGATAAAAAATAAAAAATAAAAACATGAAATGGAATTTAGATGATCTTGCCTCTTGATCATCATATCTTAACTCTCTGATATCTCCGGTTGGCCCTTGATCACGTATGTCAAAGAAGGTACGGCATCCGTGAGAAGTTGAATCGTGATTATTAGGAGAAATTAATAAGAGTTGATAATTTTGATCTTGTATGGAAGGACCTGGCGGGTTCAGAGAATCAGGAGTACTCATGGATATAGTATAGTACTATGTTGCTCGGGAAAAAAAAATGGACAGTAGTCACAGTAGGCAGTAGCGTGGGATAGGGTAGGGAAAGAATATCAAGATTATGTAAAAGAGACAGGAGCTAACCACACGGTGGCAGGGTTTTATGAGGGAAATAAAGGGCAAAAAAAAGAGAAGAGGTTGGTGGGAGGCGGATACAAATCTTCTGTCCCAAAAGATAATGTCTTGGTATTTCCTACCAATCAAAGTCTAGGAACGTGCATAAATATTAATGAGTTATTATTTTATTTTATTAAGCAACAAATTATCATTGATGGGAGACGGGAGATGTGATAGGAAAGTGGGACAGATGATCTTCATCCCTGAGAGGCATTCACGTGATGACTTTCATATTATACCAAACAATATACATTAACACAAGAGACAAGATAAAAGGAGGTGTAGACTGCTACTACTAGACCTTCACTCTAACAAAACCCTATTTTTTGGGAAACACTACAAGAAAAATTGAATTTAGCGAGGGCCAAAGGCCGTCGCAAACAGCTTAAATCCGTCGCAAAACACATGTTTCTGATGGATTTGCGATGGCCATAAATCTGTCACATATAAGGTTGTCTCAAACGTTTTCTGATGGTTTTTTTAAATGGCCGTCGCAAATTTGCGACGACATGACTGTCACAAATTATCAGACATTATCGATGGCCTGGCCGTCGCAAATCATTAGACATTAGCGACGGCTTGGCCGTCACAAATCAACAGACATTAGCGATGGCCCAGTCGTCGCAAATCACCAAAAAAGTAGCGACGGCTTGGTGATAACTCATTTTTGAGTTAGCTTTTAGTGTGTACAATTGGCCTAATTAATTGTTATATGTGTTTAATATTGGTGATTTGGCTGAGTTTTATATTATTGGACTTAATTGCTAAACATTGTTAATTCTCGGATTTTTCACTCATCCTGATCTTTTTGCCTTCCGTAGAGCATAACTAGAGCTACAGATATCGAATTTTGGTGATCTTGTTGTCCCTAGAAAGATAAGGAAGAGACCTACAATTTCAGGTATCACAAGAATTGTCAAATGAGGCCAAAATCAAAGCTAAATTGGGTCCCAAGTTCTCTGGCGCAGATCAGCACGCAGTCCATGATGTCCCTTCACTTAAATGGGCCTAACTTACTCATCTTAAGCCCAATTGAGGCATATGATACCTTGTTCAAAAGCTTATTCAGAGGCCCTTAATTTGGTCTAGGGTTAGGTCAGGATTAATAAGCATAAATAGCATTTTACAGACGCACAAGTCAGAGAGACGAAAATTAGACACTTTTGCAATCCTTGTTTTTGCAAGTTTTGGAATTCTCTTCCCCTCTCTTCTCCCTTTTTTAATTTTCTGCACTTTTTTGGATGTTTTGTTGTTAAAGCTTCTCCAATGGTGATGACTATGGAAGGCTAAACCTTTTATCAATCCTAGACATTCAAGTAATTTGGTTTGAATTCCGAGTTCCTTACTTTTAATTGTTTTTCAATTGCTTCTTCTCCTTTTCTCTTCTTTCAATTATGATTTCTGTGTTGTGAGTGTGATTACGCTTGATCTATGTCTGATTAGACGTAGATTCAGTTTTCATGATTGAATTGGAATTAGGAATTAAGATTGATTAATCCAAAAATCTAATAGAGATTAGGGAACCGATTGGTAACCTAGGTTAATTGAATTTGTACATAAATCAACATTATTAGGGATTGCAATTGTGACTCCAATTTTGTTGTTTAAACCCTACATAATCATGTAGTAGATTTCAAATTAACAAAGGAGGAAGGCAAACGAATTTATATCTTTTGGAACAATGACGAATTCTACCAAAGAACTTGACGTCTTGGATTGATGTTTATAATTAATTGAATTTCTTTTTTTCAATTGCAATTTGTTTTCTCCCAACGAATTTTGAAAACCTCCTTTCTCTAACATTCTTGATTGGCTAATAATTTTAAAGATCCTCGTGAGACGACCAAGGTTATTTTGCCTTGTACTACAATTTTTTTAATTACTATATTATTTTGACCCGTGTACGACCACAGATCAAATTTGACGTCGTTGGTCCCATCTTTGATCTCGATTAGCCAATTCAAAAACCCTGCTTACTTTAGTTTATAACTGACATTTTATCTTAGTGTTTTCTCTATTTTTCAGATTGTGGCATTTGAATCGTACAATGATTGGTCTCCTGATTGAGGAGTGACAGTTTTATCCTTCATATCAAAAATTAGGTGTGTAAGCGGATCTGATCCGATCCGCGAACCCGGCGAATCCGAACCAGTTTTGGTGGATTGGTTTAGATCATCGGATCGGATTCCAAAACGTCGATCCGAACAAGATCGGTTCGGGTCTCGGATCCGAGAAATCTAATCCGATCTGAACCCTATAAAATATTTATTTTTAAATTATTTTATATAATATTAATATATTATTATATAGATATTTAATATAATTAATAATTAAATATGTATATTTTATTTTATTTTTCTAATTTTTTATTAATATTTAAGTGTAAATTAAAAAAAATAGGTAACCCGATGATCCGATCCGAACCGATCCGATTGTGATCGGTTCAGTTCGGTTCGGATCCGTAGTTGAAAATTTGACAAATCCGAACCGATCCGAACCGATCAAATTTGATCGGTTCGGATGATGAAACCCCTCAAATCCGATCCAAACCGACTCGATTACACCCCCTATCAAAAATCGATTTTCAATCAACTTCATCATATTGCTCTGAAATTTGCACAGAAAATCTGAAAAAAATCAAGGAACAAGACCCACCTATTAGGGACTAATTACGTGGCTTTGGGTGTAAAAATCCAAAATTCTATCGTTTAGACCACTTTTTCAAATTTTTTATTTTTCGTATTTTTAAAAAAATCCGAAAAAATTTGTGTGCGCTTTATTTGATTTTTAGGGATTTTCTGTAGTGTTTTTGAATATTTTTTATTTTAATTGGTATGGTTTCTCAATTTGTTTTTCATTTTAGCGATTAGGACGTTGTTGGTATTTTCTAAATTGTTGTGCTTCCTTATTCTGTTTGCATTATGCATGACTAGGTCTGATCTAGGTGAATTGTTTGCTTATAACCCTAAAATAGATAGAACATATCATAGATTGAATAGAGTCAATAGGAGGGTTACTAATCACAGTTTTGCACCAAATAATCATGTAGATAGTGACTTAGGTGAATTACGTGACTCTGCATCTGATTCTAGTTCAAATTTTACATATTGGTGATTCTATTTCTGAATTTAGTGCTGATAACATGGCTAATCCAAATAACAGAACACTAAAACAATTGGTTGCACTTGATGTCGCATATCAACCTTTGTGTATTCAATACCCTGATTTGGATGCACCATTTGAGCTTAAATCTGGTTTAATCCATTTGTTGCCCAAGTTTCATGGTCTTGCAGGTGAGGACCCTCACAAGCATCTTAAGGAGTTCCATGTTGTGTGCTCTACTATGCGACCACGAGGAGTTCCTGAAGATCATGTCAAATTGAAAGCATTTCCATTCTCTTTAGATGCTGCAGCAAAGGATTGGTTGTACTACCTTCATCCTGGTTCAATTACTAGCTGGGATGGCATGAAGAGATCTTTCTTGGAGAAGTTCTTTCCTGGATCCAAAACAGCATCAATCAGAAAAGAAATTTGTGGCATCAAGCAGTTTTCTGGAGAGACATTATATGAGTATTGGGAGAGGTTTAAGAAGTTATGTGCAACCTGTCCACACCATCAGATTAGTGAGCAACTTCTCATCCTGTATTTCTATGAAGGACTAACGCCAATGGATAGAAATATGGTTGATGCAGCAAATGGTGGAGCATTGATGGACAAGACACCTATGGAAGCCAAAAGTCTGATTGAAAATATGGCAGAGAACTCCCAACAGTTTGATTCAAGAGCTCTAACGCCAGCTAAGGGAGTGCATGAGGTGAACATTACTACAGATAATCAGAGACTAGAAAATAAAATCACAGAGCTTACTTCTCTTGTTAGACAACTAGCCATCGGACAACACTGATAAGCCTTTGGCTTATCTAGTTTTATAACTAGATGGACTGTGGTTTTTGTGCAAATTATTCGAGTTCAATCTCGTTTTCGCCCAAATTTGGCCTTGTTTTGTTCCTAAGTAGACTTTGACTCGTTCTAGGCAATTTTAGTAGTTTTTAGTCTATTTTGAATAGAATTACGCTTTTTGTTTCTTTTTTATTATTTCAAGTTAGAAGTGAAGCTCCAAGAGTCAAGGAAGCACTTCGAGTCAAGGAAACAGTGGAAATTTCCATTCTGAAGATACTCGCCCCGCGAGTAGATGCTCGCCTCGCGAGCCTGAAGATCAGCAAAACAGCAACAGTCATCAATTCTGGCTCGCCACGCGAGGGGCTTCTCGCCTCGCGAGAGTCTGAAGACCCTGGAAGATAGAGACCATCACGGCCTAGCCTTGATGAAGGTCACGGCTGTGACAGATTAAGTTTTGAAGACTCGCCCCGTGAACACACTCTCGCCTCGCGAGAATCCAAAATTGAAAGCGCGCCAAAACTAATGTTCGCCTCGCGAAAGCCTGTTCGCCCCGCGAGAGGCCGAGAACCAGAATCCTTATTTATAGGCTGTTTCAGATCAGAATAGGGAGCTTTTGGAGATCCGAATCCTAGTAGTTTTTCCACTGTAGAGTAGCGTTTAGGAAGATTTCTTTTCTCTTTGGAGCTGCGTCTCCTCTTTTTCTTTTCTTATTTTACTATGGAGGTTATGTCCGATTGTTTGTCTATGAGCATGAGGAACTAATCCCCTCGTCTGAGGGAACAATGAAGCCACCCATGGCGGTGTAGATTCGATGCGACGTATGTCCATCTCCCTTTTTCTCAATAAATGTTTTCCAATTCTAATTTGATTGCGTTGATCATATGCTAGCGTGATTGACTAGTTAGACGTGTTGAGGCTGAACGGTGATTCGCGTTTTAGAACTTGAATTGGGATCACTAATTGAATATTGCACGAGAGTGGGTAGGAGATTAGTGCAACCTTATAGGGAACAAGAATTAACAGAGTTTGATGATTAGGATTATGATACCTAGTAAGTGATTGATCCAATCATCGAATACGTCCTAATGAGCATGACAGTGGATTTAGGAGAATTTGGGGGTCCCGGTTGACATCGTAATTGAACTTAGGGAGGAATTCATCATCACTTGGGTATGCATATTGGGTAGGTGGATTTGTGACCTTGGACATTTTAATTTCAGATTTTTAGTTAAATATTTTATTAGATTTGTTAATTTGAATTTGATCCTATTCTCTCTCTCTCAACCACTTTCCTCGCTTGACCAAACGTATCGGATTTCCCGCGGATTAGTTGAATTGGTAGCTCAATCCCTGAGTTCGACCTCGGTAAATTCTTACCGTGTTATTTTATTACTTACGACGACCCGGTACACTTGCCGGTGACTCAACAAGTTTTTGGCGCCGTTGTCGGGGATTGGCACAACCAATTTTCCTAATTTTAGGGAAGTTTGATTATTTGGTTAAGTTATTTTTATTTTTATTTTTATTTTTAATTTCTATTATTATTCTCTACTTCTTGATTCCACTTGGTCTTGCCTTGTTTTTGTATGCGAGGTACCCTCCCACAAGAGGACTTGCTATTTGATACGGAGATCTCCAAGACCGAGAAGCGCTTCAGGAAAGAAGTAGAGAGCAAAGAGGCTCGAATGGATGGATGGGCATCATTGGAGGAGATGTCGTACAATGATTACAACTGTGGTTGGGAAACCTCAAGTGGATTCAGTTCTGCAACATTAGAAGCCATTCTAGAGCAAAATAGATTGTTGAAGATGTAGAATGAGGCTTTGTCTTGGAACAAAAGGGGGAATGAGGTACACGAAGGAATGCTCCCGGGTTGCGAATATTGTAATGGAGACCATGACACTTGGAGTTGTCCATTCTACTTCTCTCAAGAATATGTGGACTCATGCCATAATTTCTATGACAGCGTGCCCTAGAACAACTATCAGAGTCAGAATCAGTATTGGGGTTATATGAGGGGAGACCATCTGGGTTTCGCTTGGAGTAATGCTGGCGATGGTCTAGATTGGCAACCACAACCTCAACAGAACTGGCAACAACAACAACCTCAACAAGATGGTGGAAAACAACCTTGGGAGTTGGCTCTTGAGAGGACAAATGCGGCATTTGAGAAGGCGAATGCGGCAGTAGAGAAGTTGGGCCAGCTCGCAAAGCAACTAGATGAGCGTCTCTCATAGACTTTCACGGGTGATACCGAGAACGACCCTAAGAACCAATGCAATGCCACAACAACTAGAAGCAGTGGGGTGTTGGGATCTAACTGGGATGCAACTAGTTCTCAGAGAGTTGAGGAAGACAAGGCCCCGGAACAACCACATGTTGAGGAAGAGCAACCTGAGAAAGAGGAATTGACAAGTGACAAGGCCCCAGAACAACCACATGTTGAGGAAGAGCAACCTAAGGAAGAGGAGTTGGCAAGGGACAAGGCACCGGAGCAAGAAGGGAGAGTTCAAAATGCAGATGAAGTGGTAGAGGATTTCACCATGCTTGCCAAGCAACCTGAAATTACTGCATTGGATAACTATGTTGGCTTACATGCATGTGTGGACATTGGTAAGTTAGACCCTCCCACTTGTCTGGCACACTTCCTCGAGAAAACACCATTTGACCCGAGAGGAAGTGAGTTCATAATTACGGAGGTCAATGGAGTTTTCACACACAGGCCATGTGGGATCATGAATAGAGTCATATTGCTCCTGCAAGGGCCACTTCACAAACCATGGGATCCGGGTGGAGGATCTCACATGATGAGTGTCTCTTGGCCCTTGTACCACAGGCTATGGGATCCATGTGGATGCTTCTTAATAAGTCAAGCTCGGGACATTAAACAAGCGCTACTTGGGAGGCAACCCAAGCTAGGTATCCTTTAATTTTAGTTTCTGTCATTTTCATTGATAAATAAATTTAAAAAAAAAAGCTTGATTCGCCACGCGAATCCACAGTGGTCGCGCGAGACAGAAGCCCTGAATCTCAGAGGCTTGCTTTCATTTCTGTCTCGCGTCGCGAGGTATACTTTCGCCTCGCGATTCTGGGCATCATCATCTGTTGGAATTCCAGATTCGCCTCGCGAGATACTACTCGCCTCGTTATTCTGGAAAGTGTGAAAACAATTTTTCCAGATTCGCCTCGTGAGTGATCTCTCGCCTCGCGAATATGCACTTAAGGTTTTAATTTGCAGGAGTTCTTCCAGGATGCTATGCAACAGAAGGGAGCCCGTGAGACCAATTGGATGAGGAGGCAACCATGGAAACTTGATCAGGGAGCACCCTCTCCTATCCTCACTTTTGTTTTTGTTTTTGTTTTTTTTTGTTTTTGTTTTTTGTTTTTGTTTGTCACTCTTGAATAATTTGAGAAGATCAAGAGTTTATGTATGAATGTGTGTCGGCAAGCTTGTTGGATCTTAATTAAATTGAGCATAGATTGATTGCATGAATTATTTTGACCATTGATGATTTCCCCCTAGTTTCTGAAATTAGAAAAGTTTATCCCCATGTGAAAAATTGAAAACTGAACTTTGAGAATTTTATTGTGATTACTTGATTTATGATAAGTTTGGGGTGAGGGGGTGCACACACTAGGAATTGTATCTCTGTCAAACAATTTGCAAAAATGTCCAGGTGAGGATTTGAGCCTCCAACTTTGTTTTTGATTGTGTGAATCACTGTTAAGTTGCACTTTCCCGGATTTGCTTAAATCTCTTCATGATTTGCATGTTTATGTGTTGCATCAAATGATTTATGCAATTTTATTTGAATAACTACTTGGCCTAAAAAGAACCATCCCTAATGCATGTTCCCTAGTTAGCCCCGTTGAGCCTAATTAGCCTATTGTTTCTTGATGACCCTATATTATAAGCCAAAATCTGAAAAACCATGTTAACCCAATCTTAGGATTAGGAGAGCATGGACACTTAGCAAGAGAAGGGTTGTGAGAAACTAAGTTTGGGGTGGCTACAAGGTGATATGTCATTTTGGGTTGAGAAAAAGAAAAATAAAGGTTGAAACTCAAGGCAATAAAAAGAGAGAGAGAGAGAGAGAGAGAAAAAAAAAGGAAAAAATATTGCCAAAAGAAAATGGGCAAAACAGAAAAAAAATAGCAAGGAAAAGGCTGTAGTCACCCGAGGAAAAAAGAAAAATGGAAAAAGGAATTTGAGTAGAATATGCGTCAAATGCTCATGCTCTCTTAGTTCCTAGGGATTTAAGCCTAGTATCCTTAAATATCCTACCCATAGCCAGGCCCCATTACAACCTTTAAAAGACCTTCTGATGTTGCATGCATGTTTTCGTGGGAACTATTTTTGAGATGAAAATCAAATTCATGGGAAGTGCTCTTGATATGTGAAATTGAGTGAAAAGTTGATAGCCTAGACGAATTTGAGCGAATGAGTGAAATTTTACATACCCTTGTGAGGAAGGCAATTGTTTGAAATTGGTGATCTTCCTTCTGTGTGTGACTCTGATCTTCAACTTAGATTAATGATTGCATGAATGATGAAGTTCTCAATTGTTTAAAGTAAATGAATGTGGGGATTACATTGATGCAAGGGGGGAAATCATTGGAGAAAAACTGTTTTGTTAAAGATTGCATGAAATTTGTGCGGAATCGATTGAATCCCTTAAGTTTGCCAAGTCTTGAGTCCTTTTTGAGTTTTAGCTTGCTTGGGGACAAGCAAGGTTTAAGTTTGGGATGTTTTGATAAGCCTTTGGCTTATCTAGTTTTATAACTAGATGGACTGTGGTTTTTGTGCAAATTATTCGAGTTCAATCTCGTTTTCGCCCAAATTTGGCCTTGTTTTGTTCCTAAGTAGACTTTGACTCGTTCTAGGCAATTTTAGTAGTTTTTAGTCTATTTTGAATAGAATTACGCTTTTTGTTTCTTTTTTATTATTTCAGGTTAGAAGTGAAGCTCCAAGAGTCAAGGAAGCACTTCGAGTCAAGGAAACAGTGGAAATTTCCATTCTGAAGATACTCGCCCCGCGAGTAGATGCTCGCCTCGCGAGCCTGAAGATCAGCAAAACAGCAACAGTCATCAATTCTGGCCCGCCACGCGAGGGGCTTCTCGCCTCGCGAGAGTCTGAAGACCCTGGAAGACAAAGACCATCACGGCCTAGCCGTGATGAAGGTCACGGCTGTGACAGATTAAGTTTTGAAGACTCGCCCCGCGAACACACTCTCGCCTCGTGAGAATCCAAAATTGAAAGCACGCCAAAACTAATGTTCGCCTCGCGAAATCCTATTCGCCCCGTGAGAGGCCGAGAACCAGAATCCCTATTTATAGACTGTTTCAATCAGAATAGGGAGCTTTTGGAGATCCGAATCCTAGTAGTTTTTCCACTGTAGAGTAGCGTTTAGTAAGATTTTTTTTCTCTTTGGAGCTGCGTCTCCTCTTTTTCTTTTCTTATTTTACTATGGAGGTTATGTTCGATTGTTTGTCTATGAGCATGAGGAACTAATCCCCTCGTCTGAGGGAACAATGAAGCCACCCATGGCGGTGTAGATTTGATGCGATGTATGTCCTTCTCCCTTTTTCTCAATAAATGTTTTCCAATTCTGATTTGATTGCGTTGATCATATGCTAGCGTGATTGACTAGTTAGACGTGTTGAGGCTGAACGGCGATTCGCGTTTTAGAACTTGAATTGGGATCACTAATTGAATATTGCACGAGAGTGGGTAGGAGATTAGTGCAACCTTATAGGGAACAAGAATTAACAGAGTTTGATGATTAGGATTATGATACCTAGTAAGTAATTGATCCAATCATTGAATACGTCCTAATGAGCACGACAATGGATTTAGGAGAATTTGGGGGTCCCGGTTGACATCGTAATTGAACTTAGGGAGGAATTCATCATCACTTGGGTATGCATATTGGGTAGGTGGATTTGTGACCTTGGACATTTTAATTTCAGATTTTTAGTTAAATATTTTATTAGATTTGTTAATTTGAATTTGATCCTATTCTCTCTCTCTCAACCACTTTCCTCGCTTGACCAAACGTATCGGATTTCCCGCGGATTAGTTGAATTGGTAGCCCAATCCCTGAGTTCGACCTCGGTAAATTCTTACCGTGTTATTTTATTACTTGCGACGACCCGGTACATTTGCCGGTGACTCAACAAACTCCAGCAAGTTAATGCAACAAATCAATGCCTACCCAAAGGATGCGGCATATGCACCTCAACAGATCCCCCTACAGACATGTGTCCTACACTTCAAGAAACTAATCAAGGTGTTCATGAATCAGCTGCAGTGGCTGGAATGTTCACTGGAGGACAGCCATATAGATCTCAGCAGGAGCAGAATTATGATCCATTTTCTGACAGGTACAATCCAGGATGGAAAGTGTTGGTGTAAGTCCTAGAGGCCAATGTATTTCTTTAGACTTACATTTGTATCTTGCTATTTCTATATATATATATATATATATATATATATATATATATATATATATATATATATATATAGATATATATGATATGAGGCATTCCAGTTTATTGTGTTACTTGTTAAAACATAATAAAGTCCTTAGAATAGAAATTTCAGTTTAATAGAATATCAAGTACATGACTTGATCGTGAGACACTATTGAACAATGAAATCCTATTCTTAAATATCCATAGTCAAGTATTTTATCAACAAGGACAATAATAATACAATTGAGACTATTATGTGTGCAGACTGGTGACCATATCTCACGGGTCATGGATATGAGATATCGAGTCGCCACATAGGTACACATTAAGGTAATGATGTACTGGATTGACCCACCATGAGAACACTACATGGAGCGTTATGTGAGTGTCATAAGTAGTTCTCATAGTGACAATGGTGCATACAATCCTTCGACCTGAAATCACTACGATCCCTACATGAGGAGTCGTGTGCTTTAATATCATCAAACGTCATCTGTAATAGGAGGATTATAAAGACGGTCATTGGGCATACCACGAGCCATGCAGAGGGATGTGAGTGACCTAGATGGGATTTGTCCCTCCTACATGACAAGAGTAATATCTGTGGGCCCCCTGATAGAGTGAGACTGTAAAATGCATGGCCATGCTGAAATGAGTCAATATGAGATATTGACCTCATTTGTTGTTAAGTCTACTCGGGTATCAGGGAACATGATATTGAACTATACAAGGGTGACACATTCTATGACTTGTGTTCAATATAGATATATGGACAAAGGGATAATAATGCACATGAATATTTGTCACGTAAAGGTTTCGTCAAATCATCGACTTTCTCACTACTTAGGTAGCAAAGTGATGTATTGCTAGATACTCACATCGTTTGTAATATTAAATGGGATTTAATATTACTGCTAACGTATTGGGAACCTATAGGGTCACACACAAAAGAGCGGATTAAAAGAAGCATTAAAGGAAAGTTGGACTTTCCTATTGGGCCTAGCGCATAGTAGATGGGCTTAGGTCAAATGTTGCTCACTAACTCACTTAAGGAGGTGATACTATAAGTAGACCACTTAAGTTGTTGTGCCCACATGGGTTGATAACCTAGCCGCACAAAAGAGAGTAAGAGTGAACAGCAAAGTCTCGGTTTTGAAGCTAGCATGTGAGACAGAGACGCTCGGTTCGTGACGTTGGACGCTCACGGAATCCGCTCGTGTGGATACCTCTAGAGACACCGTTCGTGCGGTGTTCGTGATAGACGAATTTCAACCAACAGCCATCGCTTCAAAAGGTAAACCTTCTAATCATGAATCATGACCATTCGCAAGGATCCTTCGATGGGAATTTTTCCGCTGCGTTTTAATTTTGTTTTATACGCAAATTCCCAACAGTGGTATCAGAGCCGCTTGCGAAACCATGATTCATTACGTGGTTTGCCTGTTATGTATGATAACATGTTTATAATGTGAATCTTTTTCTGAAAATTGTTTTTGAAAATCGTTTGCATCCGGTTTGCGAAACCTTGTTTTGTAATTTTCGTATGTATATGATATATGCGTCTATTGCATGTTTGTGTATATATGCGATATGTACGTTGGTTCTGAATCCTTATTATGTTCTGCGATGGCATCAAATGTTGATGTTAAACATGATTGTTTTCAGTTCTGTGTTGGCGGTGTTGAGGGGTTTCAAACATGAAAAGTTCATGTTGTTGTGGCTGAGGTTCCAAGTGTTGAAACCGTAGCCGCCCCCGTGCTACCTTTGCGTAGTGTGTAATTTCGAAATTCAAATTTTGAAATTTTATGTCACCATTTAATAATTATATCAATCACAATAAATGTGATTTATAGTAACATCAATTATAATAAATGTGATTTATTATATATATGTTACGGTTTCAAAATTCAGATTTTGAAATGTGATTTATATCAATCACAATAAATGTGATTTATAGTAACATCAATTATAATAAATGTGATTTATTATATATATGTTACGTTTTCAAAATTCAGATTTTGAAATGTGATTTATATCAATTACAATAAATGTGATTTGTTACAATAAATGTGATTTATGTTAATTGAATAAATGTGATTTATGTCAATTACAATAAATGTGATTTGTGGTAACAACAATTGCAATAAATGTGATTTATGTCATTTACAATAAATATGATTTATAATAAATGTGATTTGTGGTAACAACAATTGCAATCAATATGATTTATAGTAACATCTATTATAATAAATGTGATTTATTATATATATATGTTATGTTTTCAAAATTCAGATTTTGAAATCTCTAATTTATGAAATTAATAATAATAATGATTATGTGTTATTATTGGTTGTTACTATTTATTTGGTGAATGGTTATGGCCTTAGTCCTTTTACCTTTTGGTTTATATTTTGAAATACGGCCTGCGTGCCGTGCCTTTCTCTTAATATTCCATATGTATCTTCTTTTCTCATCTCACTCCCCTCATATGTAAAATGAGGTTTCTGTTTATGTAATGTAATGATGGAGACAAGAAGACGCTATCACGTGGGAGATCTTGCTTGGAGAAGCTTGGACGCTCCTAGGTTTTAGTTTAGATTCTCTCATTGGCTTGGGAGAATCAATGCGTTAGGGGCCATAACCATATAACATTTATTTACCTTATATATGTATGAGATGCATGTATGTATATAGTATGTTAAAAGGTGTTTAACTAATATATGTATGAGATGCATATAGTAAGTTAAAGAGTTTAACAAATGATGAGATCAAGTTTTAATCAAATCCCTCAAAAGGAAATATTAAGTCACATTTAAAGGCCTTCCGATGCATGGCACTCGTCAAGACTACTATCGATTAAGTGTGGGTCCGCCAAAGCGGGGTACCTTTATCTATAATAGTAAGGCGCGATGGGACAAATGTAATGTTCAACTGCCAACCATTGGGTCTGACTTAACTAAGCCAACTTCAATAGGATTGAAAGGCTTAGAGGCTTATAAGTTGGGCTTTAGTCCATGTGATGGATTTGAATAAGAGTTATTCACCCAACTGTCCGAGAGTTGCATGAGATGCAATCGGAAAGTGTTTCCTACCTAAATAACTGAATTTTAAGTGATCACCAAAGTGACTTAAAGCTAGGTGAAATATGGATCTTGGCCCACTAGAAAATCTTCCAACGGGATTTTCCGAATCAATGATGAGGGTCATTGTTTTGAGTAAAATAGTGGGAGGCGTATTTAATTAAAGACCTTATTAAATAACTTCATGGCATGATACTTATATTTTGCATATTTATCTCTGTAGATTACCATGGCATCAAACACATCAAGTAACTTGTCATTGCGATCCGTCCTTGAGAAGGACAAACTATCCGAAACGAATTTTCTGGACTGGTACAGAAACTTGAGGATTGTCCTCAAACATGAGAAAAAGCTGTATGTTCTTGAGGAGCCGATTCCTGAGAAGCCACCGGCTTCAAGTGCTCCTAGGGCTGACAGGGATGCTTATAAGAAGCATCAGGATGACACCTTAGACGTGGGTTGTCTTATGCTTGCTGCCATGACCTCTGAGCTGCAAAAGCAACATGAGACCATGGAGGCGTACGATATGATCGTGCACCTCAAGATGCTCTACCAAGAGCAAGCAAGCAAGAGGAACTTCCCAAAATACCTGGAAGAAAGCAAGAAGAAGAAGGGAAGTGACACTTCCACTTCAGGTATGTTTGTTATAGAAGTCAATTTATCTACTTCTGCATCATGGGTATTAGATACCGGATGTGGTTCTCACATTTGTACAAATGTGCAGGATCTAAACAGGAGTAGACCATTGGCAAAGGGCGAAGTCGACCTACGAGTTGGAAATGGAGCAAAGGTTGCTGCTTTAGCCGTAGGGACTTATGTATTGACTTTGCCCACTGGGCTTACTATTCAGTTAGAGAACTGTTATTTTGTGCCCTGCAATTAGCGGGGAATATCATTTCCGTTTCTTGTTTGGACAAGATTGGTTTTTCTTTTATAATAAAGAACAAAAGTTGTTCTATTTATTTGGATGATATTTTCTATGCTAGTGCACACATGAGTAATGGACTTTATGTCCTTGATCTTGAAATGCCCATCTATAACGTAAATACTAAGAGGATCAAACCAAATGAGTTGAACCCGTCTTATCTTTGGCATTGTCGTTTAGGCCATATAAATGAGAAGCGCATTTCAAGCTCCATAAAGATGGACTCTTGGACTCATTTGATTATGAATCATATGAGATATGTGAGTCTTGTTTATTGGGAAAGATGACTAAAGCTCCATTCACCTAAGAAAGGTGAAAGAGCCAACGATCTTTTGGGTCTTATACATAGCGATGTATGCGGACCCCTAAACACATTAGCTAGAGGTGGTTTTCAGTACTTCATCACATTTACTGATGATTTCAGTAGATATGGATTTGTGTATCTTATGAAACATAAATCGGAATCCTTTGAAAAGTTCAAGGAATTCAAAAATGAGGTACAAAACCAACTTGGTAAAAATATTAAAGCTCTTCGATCAGATTGAGGTGGTGAATATTTGAGCCTAGAGTTTGATGATCATCTGAGAGAGTGTGGGATTTTATCTCAACTCACTCCACCTGGAACACCACAATGGAATGGTGTTTCTGAGAGGAGAAATCGAACCTTGTTGGACATGGTTCGGTCTATGATGAGTCATGCAAACCTTCCAAACTCCTTTTGGGCATACATGATAGATCCAATTGCGGAAAAATTGGCTGGTCTATTCGCAAGGATCCTTCGATGGGAATTTTTCCGCTGCGTTTTAATTTTGTTTTATACGCAAATTCCCAACAGAAAGATCATCCTAATCTGAAATATGGTCCTGGGCATCAAAATGTGCAACAACAGCAAAGATTTCAGGCAGCAGGTTCGAGCAGCAAGTACCAACCACCTCCTTTTAGGCAACAACAGAATATGAAGCAACCTATGCAGAGCACTAGTGTTGGACCTGGAGGATTTGATGAAACAGATGGAAACTAGCAAAATTCAGTTCCAGCAGAATATCAATACCACCATTCAAGACCTGCAAACACAGATTGGACAACTGGCTACTACTGTTAATAAATTGCAGTCAGAAGGATCTGGTCAAATTCCCTCTCAACCAGTTATTAATCCAAAGGGAAATGTGAGTGCCATTACCTTGAGAAGTGGCAAGGAGCTGGAATTGTAGGAGAGTGAATCTAGCAGTAGAAGTAAAGAAGGAAAGAGCAATGCAACAGGCAAAACAGTTGCAGGGAAACAAGTTGAAGAAAAACATGTTGCAGGAGAAAAATCAGAAAATTCAAGTGCTGCAGTAGATTCGGAAAGAAGGCCTTCATTACCTTTCCCAAACAGAATAGCTCAACCAAGGAAAGTACCACAAGCCGAGGTAGATACAGAGTTGCTGGAAACTTTTAGGAAGGTAGAGGTGAATATTCCCTTATTGGATGCCATCAAACAGATTCCCAAGTATGCAAAGTTTTTTAAGGAGTTATGCACCCACAAAAGGAAGCTGAAGGGTGATGAGAAAGTAAGTATGGGCAGAAATGTTTCTGCACTAATTCAGCCTAGTATGCCTCAAAAATGTAAGGATCTAGGCACTTTCACCATCCCTTGTACTATAGGCAACTCCACATTTGGGAATGCAATGCTGGATTTAGGTGCTTCCATAAATGTCATGCCTACATCAGTTTTTAGGTCATTGAAGCTTGGAGAGTTGAAGCCAATTGGTGTAGTGATTCAACTAGCCAATAGAAGCACAACACATCCAGCCGGAGTACTTGAAGATGTGCTGGTTCAAGTTAATGAGTTGATATTTCCAGCAGATTTCTACATTCTGGATATGGAGGATGAGTCCTCTAGTCATGGAACCTCATTGATTTTGGGGATGCCATTCTTGAAGACAGCAAAGACCAAGATAGATGTGCATGCAGGGACTCTTTCCACTACTAGAAAACTTGAATTTTCGGACGGAATTTTCAGACGGAAATGTTTCCGTTTGAAATTTTCCGAAAATTTTGGACGGATTTCAGACGGATTGTGTTATTTTTTATATTTTCCTTAATCCTTCTAAAATCCGTCCGAAATTTCGGACGGATTTCAGACGGATTGTGTTATTTTTTATATTTTCCTTGATCCGTTTGAAATCCATCCGAAATTTCGGACGGATTTCAGACGAATTGTGTTATTTTTTATATTTTCCTTTATCCGTCTGAAATCCGTCCGAAAATTTCGGACGGATTTCACACGGATTGTGCTATTTTTTATATTTTCCTTTATTTATCTTACATCCGTCTGAAATCCGTCCGAAAATTTCTGACGGATTTCACACGGAATTTGTTATTTTTTATATTTTCCTTGATTTATCTTACATCCGTCTGAAATCCGTCCGAAAATTTCGGATGGATTTCACACGGATTGTGTTATTTTTTATATTTCTTACATCCGTCTGAAATCCGGCCAAAAATTCCGGACGAATTTCACACGGAATTTGTTATTTTTTATATTTTCCTTGGCGCGCTTTCAAATTTTGGTCTGTCACGGGTGGACACCGATCCCGCTAGGCCGTGATCGGTTCTGTCTGGATCAGCCTAACATGTCACTGGCCGGACGGGCATCACGGCTAGGCCGTGACGACTTTTCCGACTTTTTCCTTCTGCTCTGCTTGATCATGGTCGTGATGGTCATCACGGCTAGGCCGTGATGGGCTCTGTTTGGCTCATTTTCTTCACTTTTAAAGCCCTATCTTCATCCAAGCTCCATCATGGTCAATCTTGAGCATTTTACCTTAATTTCTGCAAAACAACACCACAAAACCGTCTTACCCGTTCCAAGGTAAAAACTACTAAAAATCAATTTAAATATGCCTAAACTATATGAAAATGCATGCAAAAATGTACATGAAATGTGATGTGAAATCACACTATCAGATAGATCCGAAAATTTACATGTTCCTTTTTTTTTGGATCATATCACCTAACTAGGCCAATTTGTACTTTTTCGGGCATAGTGGAGTCCCAATGGACTTGTTTGATCCTAATAGAGCCCAAATCGACTTGTTAAGTCCTAATTAGGTCAATTGCCCCGTACGGCCCAATTGTACTTTTTTGGTCCTAATGGAGTCCAAATGGACTTGTTTGATCCAAATAGAGCCCAAATGGACTTTTTAGGTCATATAGGACCTAACTAGGCCAATTTGTACTTCTTTGGTCCTAAAGCAGCCCAAATGGACTTGTTTGATCCTAATAGAACCCAAATGGACTGTTTAGGTCATATACGACCTAACTAGGCCAATTTGTACTTTTTCAGGTATAAAGGAACCCCAATGGACTTGTTCGATCCTAATAGAGCCCAAATCGACTTTGTAGGACCTAATTGGGCCAATTGCCCAATACGGCCCAATTGTACTTCTTTGGTCCTAATGGATCCCAAATGGACTTGTTTGATCCTAATAGTGCCCAAATGGACTTTTTAGGTCATATACGACCTAACTGGTCCAATTTGTACTTCTTTCGTCCTAATGGAGTCCAAATGGACTTGTTTGATCCTAATAGAGCCCAAATGGACTATTTAGGTCATATAGGACCTAACAAGGCCAATTTTTACTTTTTCGGGCATAATGGATCCCAAACGGACTTGTTTGATCCTAATAGAGCCCAAATCGTCTTGTTAGGACCTAATTGGGACAATTACCCCGATCGGCCCAATTGTACTTCTTTGGTTCTAATGGAACCTAAATGGACTTGTCTGATCCTAATAGAGCCCAAATGGTCTTTTTAGATCATTTAGTACCTAACTAGGCCAATTTGTACTTCTTTGGTCCTAATGGAGCCCAAATGGACTGGTTTGATCCTAATATAGCCCAAATTGACTTGTTAGGACCTAATTGGGCCAATTGCCCCGATCGGCCCAATTGAACTTCTATGGTCCTAATGAAGCCTAAATGGACTTGTTTGATCCTAATAGAGCCCAAATCGACTTGTTAGGACCTAAGCGTAAGCTCCAAACATGATTTTCTTTGAAAATAACCTTGTTTGGTAATAATATTAAGTGTTTAGATCAAATTAGAATGTGTGTTTGGTCATGCGTAATTGATTTCTTGATTTCTGATTGTTGCGCATTGTTTGATTCCCTCTCTGAGACGTTTGACACGGCTATGCTTGCTTGATGGAGTAGATAATTAAACTCTTGGAGCTAACGTGAGCATTAAGACGAGGATCCTTTACTTGTTTGTTTATTTTCAATTACATGTAATGATTGTTGCAATTACTCATGGACTGATGCAAGATCTAGGAAAACATATGTCCTGTTTGATGGGTGGATGGGTGGAGTTTCCAAGTTTCTTCTTTCATTTTGTTTGCTAATTGCTATTCTATGCAGAGAGAGAAAGTGAGAATGAGTTAGAGAGAGAGATAGGAATAAGAAAAACAAAGAAGGGTTATTGAAGTTTGAAGATAGGTGCTGCAAAAAAATAAAATAAAACAAAAGGAAAGGGATATAAATGAAATGAAAATGGGATAATGTTGTTTCTTTGCTAATTGTAACACCCTAGTTTTTACACATATGATTAATTATTTTATTTGGATGTTTATGTTAATTTTGTTATGTGGTTTAGTTTGAGTAATTAAATTACTCTCTTCAAATTATTTTATTGGGTGCGTTAGCACTGACTTATTTCAGTGAATGCACGCTTACTAGACAATAAGTTACATTATTGTCACTATTATTACCAGTACAGAAAAATATTTTAAATAATAAGATTAAGAGAAAAGCATTTTCATATTTTCATTCTATTTAATTTTAGAGTTGAAAATAAACCGGTTTGACATTTATCGGAGATTAAATTTTGGACTAAGTATTTTCTTAGTTGATCAGTTCAACTATTAATCTTTACTCTAATTTGAATTTCGAAATCATATATTTATCAATCTTTATTTTTAGATTCCAAAAAAGTAAAAACATGATTATTTTAGGCTTAATATTTATCACTCATTTTATACCTATTACTAAATAATTAACTTAAAAACCTAACTTTCTCTTTTCTCTCTCTCTCTCTCAACGCCTCTCCCTCACTTTCTCTTTTCTTTCTATGCTTCTCCTTCTTTCTCCCTTCTTCTTCTTCCCCACTTCTTCTCCCCCCAAACTCAGCTCCTCCCTCTTCCTTCCTGTCTGGTTCGCGCCGCCACTAGGGAGGCCAACGTCCGGCCACCGCTCAGAGCATGGGGTAGGTTGCGTGCTTCTGTTCTCCTCCTATGCATTCGCGTTCTGCGCGCCTCGGTTCGCTCGTCACACGCCACGGTGAGCTCTTTTGGTCGCCGTTTATGGTGTTTCCACCATAGTTTAGGTTGTTGATCCTTCTTTTCTCTTCCTTTGAAGCTTAACTCTTGTTTCTTTTGGATTTTGGTGGCTGTACAGAAAACATGTTGCCGTTCTCCGCCCCTACTGTCGCACCGTCCACCGTCACCACCACCTTGGGCCGTCGTCGTAGTGCCTTTTCCTTCATCTTGGGTAAGTGTTTACCCCTAATCTCTTCTAGATTCAAAAACCCCAAATTGATTTTGAAACCCTAACCCAAATTTACTTTAATTTCAGTTGTTAAACATGAAATTAATTATGTTTTAATCAATTGAATTGTTGAATTAGTGATGTGATAAGGCTTGGTTGTTGTTGTTATTGTTATTGTCGTCGTCATTTTTTTCCTCATGCCCTATACGTATGTCAATGCTTTTATAATGTGCAACTTTCATGTGACATTGATATTGCAAAGAAAACTTACCTCTAGCTCTTCCCATTATTAAATAACCTTAATTAGTGTTGCCTGCTGATTCTGTTGCATTGAGATAATGGACATTTTTTTCTTAAACTGTCGTCTCTTCTGTGTTTGTGTGCACGTGTCTCCTGTGTGGCAGATTGTGACTAAACATAGCCGGAGCATAACCTTAAGACTGCAAAACAAAAGTGGCCATGCTGGTTTAAGAAACCTAGGAGCACTTACTGTTCATGCTGAGGAGACAATTTCTTCAAGGACTGCTGTTGAGATGACATTCCGTTGTACTCACTTGGATAACAAGGACTTTTTTTCTAAAACTGTACATATTCTATCTCTAGCTACATGTTCCCTATTTAAGTGCACGTTTATTTTCTTTTGTTTGTCATTCCTAAAATTTCTCATCTTCTTTTTTTGCATGTAGGATCCTTTTATAAGAATATCAAGAACTGTTGAGAGTGGAGGTTCAGTTCCTATTTGCAAGACTGAAGTTATTAACAACAATTTAAATCCAATGTGGAAACCAGTTTGCCTTAGTTCCCAGCAGTTTGGAAGTAAAGTAAGCTTGTTATCTATGGTAACATTAATTTGATGCAAAATCATGAATTATTATGTTATTTAATTACTTACTAACGTAGCAAGATACTTATCTAGCTTTCAAATTTTTTAACTTCTATGCAGGAGAATCCGTTAGTTATTGAGTGTTTTGATTTCAATGGCAATGGCAATCATGCAACAGAATTACATTTTAGCTCTACTCTTCTTCTTAACCTCACTTCTTAGAATTTCTTCCACATATAGGTTCTGAAGGGTCAACTGTTTGTGGATCAATATCGTGAAAGGGAACATTTCAGTTTTATTGACTACATATCTAGTGGATTTGAACTCAACTTCATGGTTGCTGTAGATTTCACTGGTAAGTAACAATAATTTTATTGATGAAGGTGATTACTATTTTCATCTTTCAACTTTGCTAAGTGCTTCAAAATTTGTCCAGCTTCAAATGGAAATCCTCATCAATCAGATTCTTTGCATTACATTGATGTATCTGGTCGGTTAAATTCATACCAAAAGGTAAGCTTGATACTTCTTCTCGATGAACGATTTTAAACTTCTGAATCATTAACTTGAGAAGCAGAGAATAGAATCAATCTCCTTCAGGGTTTTACAGCTTATGATTCTGTATCATGTCTGGTATTTGTATAAAATCAAGGGCTAATATTACAAACTTCTTTTTGGTATTGACTAGTTTCGATGATAGGGTGATATTATCTGATCCATTCCATATTGTCTTGCCTAATCAACATAGTAATTATTTGTAGGCTATAATGGAGGTTGGGGAAGTTCTTCAATTCTATGACTCTGATAGGCGATTTCCTGCTTGGGGTTTTGGAGGAAAGATATATGATGGTACCGTATCCCACTGTTTTAATCTAAATGGGAGTCCAAGTGGCTCTGAGGCGAGAGTTTTTTTTTGTCTCTTTTTTTCTTCTTCTGTAAAATGGCTCTTTTTTTTTTCTTTATTCTTCACTAATAGAGATGGTAGACAATTGTGTAGTTATGCTACCCTATTCTTAAAAGGGTAGAAAAGTATTAATTCTTAATTGTCATTTTTCTTTAATGAACTCAGCTTCACCTCATTCATCAACTCTACTGATAATATCATTTCTATCAAGCATTAGTTCTATGACAAGTCGTTGAGCCTATAATTATATCTTCATGTTTTCTTATTTGCAATTTTGGGAGTCGGTCCTTGAATTTAGAAACAAAACAGAAATATAATAAGAGAGATTCAACTGCTAATTTATGAGTCCCACATTAGCTGTCTGGAATTTTATCAGGGTAAGACTCTTTCCCCATTGCACATTTGTCATGGGCTTGCCATTATGCTTTTAGGCATTTTATCCTTACTCATCACCCTTTTTTATGTCATCATCATTTCCCAAAAGACAGGTTACTCCCCAGCATAATAGTAGTATGTTTTTCAAAAATGTTTGATGTTTGATGATTCTTATCCCCTTTGAACATAGGGCTTAATTTTCAAAAATCATCCATAGAATGCGCGTATCACGGCCTGGCCGTGACAGCTTCTGCCTTGAACGTTGCTTCACTAAATGGTCTGTCACGGCCGTGATGGGTATCAAGGCCTGGCCGTGACAGATTCTGCCTAGAAGGGGTCTGGCTCAGTTGACATGTCGCGGCCGTGACAGATTCTGACTTTTCATTCTTCCATGGGAAATCCGTCCCAAATCCGTTGGAAAACAAAAATAAATCTGTCCGAAATCCGTCCAAACAATAACCAACAAAATCACAACATCCGTCCCCAAATCCGTTGGAAAACAAAAATAAATCTGTCCGAAATCCGTCCGAACAATAACCAAAATCCGGATTTCCACGTTGTCCATATTCTGTCCGCAATCCGTCTGTAAATATTTTTGGATAGAATTTGGGACGGATTTTATAATTTCCCACGAGGCTTTTTCAGACGGGTGCCATTCCGTCCGAAATGAATTATCCGTCCGAAATTTGTCCAATTTTCGTCCGAAATCCGTCTGAAATTCTGTCCGAAAAAGATGGATTTCTAGTAGTGATTCTATGGAGTTTGGTGATGATATTGTGCAATTCAACATATTTGATGCCATGAAACATCCCATGGAAGATCATTCTCTTTTATATCTTGATGTCATTGATTTGCTAGTTGATGATTATGCAAATTTAAATTCTGAATTTCTTGAAATTAATGATTTAGATTGCTCCCCTTGTACATGTGATGAATCTGATGTGTGTGCTATTTGTGCAGAAATAAATGTTGCTATAGATAATGTTAATGCAGGTTGTGATATAGCAGCAGCAGCAATAGAGGGAACACCGTTGCCTTCTATTGAGCAGCCACCAATTTTAGAGTTGAAGCCTCTACCTGCGCACCTGAAATATGCTTACTTAGAGGCTAATCAAAGCTGCCAGTGATTATAGCCAACAATCTCCAACCAGACCAAGAGGAGAAGTTGTTGCAGATTTTGAAGGGTCACAAAAAAGCAATTGACTGGACTTTAGCTGATATTCCAGGGATTAGTCCTTCTACATGCATGCACCGGATATTGTTAGAGGATGATGCCAGAGCAATAAGGCAGCCTCAAAGGCGACTAAATCCTACCATTCTTGATGTGGTCAAGAAAGAAGTCAACAAGCTATTAGCAGCCGGGATCATATACCCTCTATCAGACAGTGAGTGGGTTAGTCCTGTTCAGGTGGTCCTTAAGAAGACTGGGATAACTGTTGTGGAAAATCAGAATAATGAGTTGGTCCCAACTAGAGTGCAGAATAGTTGGCGAGTTTGCATAGACTACAGGAAGCTTAACCAAGCCACTCGCAAAGACCACTTCCCTTTGCCCTTCATTGATCAAGTATTAGAAAGGTTGGCAGGAAAATCCCATTACTGTTTTCTGGATGGATTCTCAGGATATTTTCAGATTCACATTGCACCGGAGGACCAACATAAAACCACTTTCACCTGTCCTTTCGGTACTTTTGCTTACAGGAAGATGTCATTTGGCTTATGCAATGCTCCAGGTACCTTTCAGAGGTGTATGGTGAGTATATTTTCTGATCTTTTAGAGAGTTGCATGGAGATGTTTATGGATGATTTCACTGTTTATGGTTCTTCATTTGATGCATGCCTACAAAGTCTGTCTAGAGTTCTAGATAGGTGTATTGAAACTAACCTTGTATTGAATTATGAGAAATGTCATTTTATGGTGGCAGAAGGAATTGTCCTAGGGCATTTAGTGTCTAGCAGAGGCATTGAGATAGATAGGGCCAAGTTAGATGTTATTGCTTCTTTATCTTACCCCGTATCTGTGCGGGAGGAGCGTTCCTTTCTTGGCCATGCAGGTTTTTACAGGAGGTTTATCCAGGATTTCATCAAGATAGCTTTGCCCTTGTCCAAGCTTTTACAGAAGTATGTAGAGTTTGTTTTTGATCAATCTTTCCAAGATGCATTCAATGAGTTGAAAAGGCGACTCACCACCACTCCTATCATCCAATCACCTAACTGGAAGCTTCCTTTTGAGCTGATGTGTGATGCCTCAAACTTTGCACTTCGAGCTGTTTTAGTCCAACGAGTTGGCAAGATCTCCCATGTCATAGCTTATGCCTCTAGAACTTTAGATGTATCCCAGGCCAACTACACCACTACTGAAAAGGAGCTTTTGGCAATTATTTTCGCATTGGATAAATTTCGCTCCTATTTACTTGGTTCTAAAGTGATTATTTTCTCTGACCATGCTGCATTGAAATTCTTGTTGAAGAAGCCGGATGCTAAGCCAAGATTAATTCGTTGGATGCTTCTCCTTCAAGAATTTGACATAGAAATCACAGATAGGAGTGGTGCAGAGAACTTGGTAGCTGATCATTTGAGCAGGATAGAGAGAGGTTGAGGTATTACCTATCAGGGATGATTTTCCAGATGAGCAGCTTATGCAGCTGCATGATACTAACCCTTGGTTTACTGATATAGTTAATTACCTGGTTGCGTCTGTTATTCCCTCTCATGCATCTAAATCACAGATTGCTAAACTAAAAAATGATGCAAAATATTATGTGTGGGATGATCCGTATTTGTGGACATTTTGTAGTGACCGGGTAATTCGTAGATGCAATCCTGACCATGAGATCCAGTCTGTGCTTCATTTTTTTCATGCCTCCCCTATAGGAGGGCACTTTGGTTCACAGCCGACAACTAGGAAGGTGCTGGACTCTGGAATTTATAGGCCCACCATTTTCAGGGATGCGCATCAAGTTTCTATGACTTGTGAGCAGTGCCAGAGAGCGGGGATAGCCATCACTCGTAGGCAGGAGATGCCCCAACAACCTATTCTTTTTTGTGAGGTATTTGATGTTTCGGGTATAGATTTTATGGGCCCATTTCCTGTTTCTTTTGGTTATTCATATGTCTTACTTGCAGTTGATTATGTCTCTAAGTGGGTGGAGGCCAGGGCCACCAAGACTAATGATCCTCGAGTTGTTGCAGATTTTGTCAGGTCTAATATCTTTTGCAGGTTTGGTGTGCCTCGAGCTATCATCAGTGACCAAGGGAGTCATTTCTGCAATAGGACCATGGAGGCTTTGCTTCGAAAGTATGGGGTGTGCACAAAGTTGCCACAGCTTATCATCCTCAAACCAACAGGCAGGCCGAAGTCTTTAATAGGGAAATCAAGAGAATTTTACAGAAGGTTGTGCAGCCAAATAGAAAGGATTGGAGCCGTCGGTTTGAGGATGCTCTTTGGGCTCATAGGACCGCTTACAAGACACCTATAGGAATGTCTCCCTTTCGGGTTGTCTTTGGTAAAGCGTGTCACCTACCTGTGGAAATAGAGCATCGTGCATACTAGGCAGTGAGATGTTGTAACTTAGCCTTTGAGCAAGTTGGTTCAGTGAGGAAGCTTCAGTTACAACAACTTGAGGAGCTCCGTTTGGAGGCCTGTGAGAATTCTAAGATCTACAAGGAGAAGACTAAGCATTTTCATGACAAAATGATTTCCAGGAAAGAGTTCTCCATTGGCCAAAATGTGCTTTTGTTTAATTCTTGCCTCAAGCTCATGCCCGGAAAGCTTCGCTCCAGATGGGATGGTCCTTTTGCTGTTCCGAATGTTTTTCCCCATGGTGCAGTGGAGATTAAAAATGAGACCACTGACAAGAGTTTCAAGGTTAATGGCCACGGTCTTAAGCAGTTTCATCAGAGCCCCACATTGGTTGAGGAGCATGTAGAGGAGTTGTCCTTGGACAAGCCCACCTTTCCTGAAGTGCAGATTTTCGTACCTTGATGAGGGAGTCCTTCCCTTTTTATTTTTAATTGCACTTTTTCCTTATCTATTGTCTTTGTGCTTACATTGAGGACAATGTGTGATTTAGGTGTGGGGGGAAGTGTTTTAGTGTTTTAGGATTTTTATTTTGTTTGGTTTCTTGTTTTTAGAGTCTTAAAAAATAAAAATAAGAATAAAATATTATTCGTTTTTTTTTTTTGAGTCTTGTTGCATGATTTTCAGTGAATTTTTAAGTTTGTGTGAGTTGTGAGTGATTTGGATCGGTGTGCAGTCCATGATGTCCCTTCACTTAAAAGGGCCTAACTTACTCGTCTTAAGCCCAATTAAGGCATATGATACCTTGTTGGAAAGCTTATTCAGAGGCCCTTAATTTGGTATAGGGTTATGTCAGGATTAATAAGTATAAATAGCATTTTACAGCCGCACAAGTCATAGAGACGAAAATTAGACACTTTTGCAATCCTTGTTTTTGCAAGTTTTGGAATTCTCTTCCCCTCTCTTCTGCCCTTTTTAATTTTCTGCACTTTGTTGGATGTTTTGTTGTTAAATCTTCTCCAATGGTGATGACTATGGAAGGCTAAACCTTTTATCAATCCTAGACATTCAAGTAATTTGGTTTGAATTCCGAGTTCCTTACTTTTAATTATTTTTCAATTGCTTCTTCTCCTTTTCTATTCTTTCAATTATGATTTGTGTTGTGAGTGTGATTACACTTGATCTATTTCTGATTAGATGTAGATTCAGTTTTCATGATTGAATTGGAATTAGGAATTAGGATTGATTAATCCAAAAATCTAATAGAGATTAGGGAACCGATTGGTAACCTAGGTTAATTGATATTGTACATAAATCAACATTATTAGGGATTGCGATTGTAACTCCAATTTTGTTGTTTAAACCCTACATGATCATGTAGTAGATTTCAAATTAACATAGGAGGAGGGCAATCGAATTTATATCTTTTGAAACAATGACGAATTCTACCAAAGAACTTGACGTCTTGGATTGATGTTTATAATTAATTGAATTTCTTTTTTTCAATTGCAATTTGTTTTCTCCCAACGAATTTTCAAAACCTCCTTTATCTAACATTCTTGACTGGCTAATAATTTTAAAGATCATCGTGAGACGACCAAGGTTGTTTTGCCTTGTACTGCAGTTTTTTTAATTACTATATTATTTCGACCCGGTACGACCACGGATCACTTGGCCATCGCAAATAAGCCGTCGGAAATTGTAACAAATTTTTTTATAAAACATAATAATTTAATTATATTTTTTTTATTAATTAATTATTTAAAATATGAATTATTTTTAATTAATTATTTAATATTTAATATAAAACTCAAAATTAATAAAAAATTTAGTTATTTTTTTATTAATTATAATTTAGACTATAATATGATAAATAAATAATAATTTTAAATGATAAACGAATAATAATTTTAAACAATAAATGAAATTCATAACTAAAAGTAAATTGTTTTGACAGAGTGCGTACATCATATAAAATGAAATCTAATCTTAAAGAAACTAATAATCCAAACTAATAAACCTCTCTATAGCTCTACATTAACAAATCTATAAAGGATTGATCCTCCTTGTGACACCCTGTTGTTATAAAGCATTAAAGGACAAAGATATAAACCAAATATACATTTACTGAATAAAATAAACCTTTAAAATAAAATATTTATCCATGGGTAGAAAGGTCTCACATGAACGAGTTCTCAAATCGCGGAAATAAACACAAGTTTAAAACAATAAAACATAACCATGATAAACAACACAACCCAACCTGATGTCACAACAGATCTGGTATAACCGTTCCAAAATGAAATCCTCGGAATACAACTGAACTAACTAAACATAAGGAAAAGTCCTAACTATGAGTGGTGGCTCCTCAGAGTCACTCCTCTCCTGACTGCTCGCCATCCTCTGCAAGGTGTCAATCAGGCCAAACAAACAAACAAAGAACGGGGAGTAAGAATCATGTAAACATATACGGCATGGAGATAGGAAGCAAGGTAAAACATACAGCATAGCATCATCATAACATACATCAATATATATATATATATATATATATATATATATATATATATATATCAACATCCAATCAACATCATATCAACCAAGTATGCTATGCAGTGTAGTGCAATGCAACACTACTCCACTACTCCAACATGCATGTGGATCCAAGCTAACTCAGGATGAACGACTTCGGAATTAAATATCCACATTAAGACTCGACTCAACGCCGGAGAATCTACTCCTCGGATAGCCAACGCATCAAACCAACGAATGCCTCATCACGGGGGCGCACGGTTACCAAACCTTGGGTAACCTACCGTGGATGACCAGATCGCCGTACTCTAGGACGACCTCCCCTATGTCGAACATCCACCAACAACAACATCTTCAATGATGCATGCAGCATACAACACACAACGGGCAACCGCCACCACCTTAGCTCCAACGGAATCAACCGAAGATAACGGCGGAATCTACCGCAGCGGAATCTACCGCAAAACCTTTAACCAGCGGAATCGACCGCAGCGGAATCTACCATAACACCTTAAACCCAACCGGGTCAAGGCCCCCTTGGAGAAAACTCTCGGCTGCCAAGGTACAATATCAATAACACCTTAGACCCAAACCGCGGGGTCAAGGCTCCCTTGGCCAAAAAACACCAAGGCACAACTCATCAGTGTGCGGTATCCCAACGGGTACCGGCTTATCAAACTCAACACCTCACCATCTCATCATCTTAATCACCTTTGTTAATCATTGACTGAGTTATCTAATCTATCACATTAATTGATTGTGTTATCTCTTCATCATTGGGGAATTGGGGTTAGAAACCCCTTAAAAGTCCTTAATTCCATCTCTTGTCTGTAAGGGAGCACGGGTGTGCTGATCCCCTGCACGGCCGTGCTGGTCACATAAGTGAAGCACGGGCGTGCTTCCTATTAAGCACGGTTGTGCTCATTTGCTGTACAACCGTGCTGAATGCGTGGCCATTTTCTAGAATTCAAACTGGGAGCACGGGTGTGTTCCCTGTTCAGCACAAGCATGCTCAATGCACGACAGTACTGTTCTGGGCAGGGTTAAAACGCAGTTCTTAGCCAATTATTTCAATGATTAAGTCCATTAATCCTAATCTATTTTAAAAACATATTTTCCAGATCCCACATCCTCATCAACTCAATCATAATATCAGCATAGTCATGGCATCAACCATTCAACCAACATAATCAACAACATCAGGAATCAACCAGTATTCAACAGTCATATCTCAACAATCATCCAACATAATCATGACAATAACCAACAATGCAACATCATGTTCATATTAACAATAACAGCAGAACCATTAACAACATATTATGAACATGGGCATGTAAGACAACATATTAACAATCAAACCTATTATCATAGCAAATCAACCAACATAGTAATCATATCATCAAACATAACAAATCGGGGTTATGGGAACCCTTTTACCTTACACTACCCACAATGCCTATGATATACACTACCATTCTCCCCATACATGGATTGAAGGTCGCTCTAACATAAGCTCCTAACAGCAAACTGCCCTCGGTTCCCAAAGCGGCTCAACACAAACTCAACCTTAGCCAAACCAAACACAAACCCATTAGTTTCCTATTCAAAAATTATTAAAGGAAACCACAAGGTAAGGGAACCTTACCTCTAAACTTGAAACAGAACAAACAAACTTCCCAACCGGCTTCCAAAACTCCACTATAGTAATGGATGAAGAGGAAATAGGGAAGGAGGCACACTAGGTCGCAACAGTGGCTGCTTCAACCAACAAAATAGAGCTTCACGTTAACCCTCGGGTTCCGTGCCAAACTTATATAGGTTGGACCTAAGCACAGTCGTGCTCCCCATTGAGCACGGTTGTGCTGGACTTAGCGTTAGTGAAACACGGTCCGCACATTGAGCACGGGCGTGCTCATTGTTGAGCACGGGTTTGCTCAACTTAAAAACTGAAACATGCTTCAGCCTTTTAAGCACAGGCGTGCTGGCTAATGAGCACGGGCGTGCTTATGCACCAGAAAGGGAATTTTGAACCAAAAATCCCACTAAGCCCTTAACTAACCAAACAACTTATAAAAATCACTTAACGAAAAAGCAAGGTGTTACACTCCTCATCACTGGTCTGCCGATGACCCTCAGGCTGGGATGGTGGCGGTTGGGATGACGGCGACTGCGGCTGAGGGGTGTTGTGAAGGTGATGGTCCTGCTGCGACTGTGGCTGAGGGGTGCTGGTTCCAAAACGCATCATGAGCTCTCTCTGTAGCTGCCATCATCTGCATCTCCTCCATCATCTGTGTATGTCACGTAGCCAACTGTCGATTCATCTCCTCTTGAGCTGCCAATCTCTATCGGATCTCGATCATCTCCGCAGACTCCCGAGACTCGGGGGTCCTACTGGACGATGCTCGACTCTGCTGAGTGAAGACGCTGGAGCACCCGGGCCGATAGTTGCCAGCGAGGTTTCCCATACCGTATATGCGACCCTCTTTCTTGCCGCCAGCAACTTCGACCCATGTCTGCAACTCCACTTGGGCTTCCACATCTAGGTCAAGTGTGGTGGTAGGGGAAGATGAGGCTGCCTGAGACCGAACCTGAGATAACTTAGCCTGATAGTCCGCCTGTCATTAAAATTAACGCACATCATCATACAAATGACCATAATTCTTAAATATAAAATAAAAATAATTTCCAATAAAGAGACATGTAAATCACCTTAGTGCGTCTAGAGCGCTCATCTACATATTCGCTGGTACCCTTCCTAGTATGGGTTCGGGCATAAAGCTCATCCGGCTTGACGCTACGGCCAAGCTCCCTAGCCTGCACCAAAAAAAACTTGTTGATATTTGAAGTTACACATTCTAAATATAAAGACATGTAAATGAATTCACAAAATTAATATTTGAACTTACAAGGTGACGAGCATGCTCCTGCTTACTGATGTTGCCGCTAGTGTGCAGGCTCCCACCCTTTTCCGAGGCCCTGTTGAGCTTTGCCTGGGCGGATTTTTTCTTGAATGTAGGTGTAGCCCAGTAAGCAAGTAGCTCCTCCCAAATGGGTGGGAAACACCATTTTGGACGTTCTCCCTTTTTTCCGATATCTCGTCAACAACTCGGAGAGGCATTTGCCCGCTTTATGATGAAAATTTATCTCCAGGTGATCATGATGCTTTACTCTCCAAGCAGCCTTCTCCTGTAAATTAGGAGAACATAATATTTTTTAGGATAATAATAAACTAAAGAAACATTAAAACTAACTAAAAAATGGAAGTAAATTCAAATGTACAAAATACCTTAAAATCCGTAAAGAATCGATCCCGGTCCTCAAGCTCACTCCAATGTTTCCAGGCCTGATCAAACTGATATGTAACCGCATGCATGATGGCCTCTACGGATTTTCTCGACGGAAGGAACCTTATCAATAAAACATTGAGAACAATCAATACACATACATATAAAATCTGCACTCAACAATAAAATGACATTATTTGAGATATTTCTTACCCGTTACCGATCGGGGTAATAATAACTCGGTCGTCAGACATAACCTCGATTTCCTCATCATCTGATATAGGCGGTGTATATCCATGACTCTCCTCGTCGTCACCATCAGGCTGATGATCACCGTCCATGGGCAAATCCACCCCTGATGCATCCCATTGCCTCGGAATCTGTTTCCATGGGTGCAGTCGGAATCCCTGGGGTGGGCATCATCGTGATCCCAATGGAGGTGTCCATGAACTGAGTGGATGGAGCAACAGGTTGGTAGGGAGTTGTCGGAACATGTGTAGGCATGGGTGTGGGCGGTGGACGTGGTGTAGGAGCAACAGGTAGGGGTGCTGGTGCCATATCATGTGTAGGCATAGGTGTAGGTGGTGGGCGTGGTGTAGCAGATGTAGATGGGAGGGACACGAATCCGTCATCGATTGTCCGTGTCACAATGCGGGGTCAACCACGACGACGTGCCCCTCCAGCAGGGGCCTTACCCTTTCCCTTACCATCAGTCGTGTCTATAGTGAAAAATGATGCTAATAATAATTAATTAAAAGTAACCAAAACATAAATTTACAAATAATGGAAATTGATGGTAATAATAATTAACTTGAAGTAATCAAAAACACAAATTTGTAAATAATGGAAAATGATGCTAATCATAATTAACTTAAAGTTATGACAATAACAATATAACTTAATACAAAATATATCACTAAAATAAATAAGCTAATTGTTATTCAGAATTTGAGACAGTGTCATATTCACAATGAAAGCAACGGGGCTAAAAGCCCAACTAAATTCTTATTCTTATTATGTCACGAACAATAATATACGCTTGTACAACTTTGTGACATTTTTTTTTTTAAATGGCTGGGATTTGGATTTTACATCTCTGAAGAGATAGATACAGATATGCGTGAATGGCTTGACTCCTTACTCTTGCTAAAAGAACAAAAAAATCAAACGCTGCCACAGCATGTAACAGCCTCTCGGTCCCCACACCCTCTTGCCATCGATCATCAATGATATACATCTTTTGATCGGTGATTGTTTTCCCTGCACTACCGCCCTTTGTGAAAATCAAGAATATATACCAGGGTCAAGCGATGCTCCATGAGCTGTATGTTTGAGATGTGCATGGCACTGCATGCATGGAAGCGACTCATTGTGTGTGTGAACATTTCATTACGAAATTTAGGACAACTTTATCAAATATCCAAACTAAGGTTTTAAATTTGAGTCCGCAACGGAGACCGCAATATTATATTTTTAGTAGTTTCCAAAATTATAATTATGATTGCATCAACCATATTTTTTTATAAATTTTTTTTTTGGATATACATTTTTCCATAATTATTCATAATAACAAAAAAATGTAATGCAACTATGATCATGACTACAATTTAAAATCTTATTTCCCTCCCACGACTGAAGAGCAAGCAATGACAACGTACTCCCAATTATAGCAGAACGAAATGACCTATAGGGGCAAGCGACTATAGACAAATGGTCTCTCAGGACCACACTGGCTGAAGGCCAAATTACCCAACCTGTGTGTACCACGCTTTTAACTTTTTTGGATAAGTAAGAAAACAGGTTCGCCTCAGATAAGGCAGGTTAATTAGTCTACTCAAAGTCTCTTCTTATGGCAAAATATATACTTATATACTCTAATATAACGCTCTTAACAATTCCTCAAATGTTTGGATATAATTCAAATTGAATCTGATGACATATATGATGCATGGGTTAATTAAGATTTGGTTTAATTAGTCCTCACAGAGAGAAAGTTAAGGAGGTGGGAAAAGATTAGTGATCCCTAGCTAGTAGCTACTGCCATAAGTTATGTTGGTAATTCATGTACGACGATCAGAAAGTGATCCTAATTGCTTTTGGCACCACTCATTAGCGGTGGAAGCTTGTTTAATAGTTTTGGGTTCACCATATAATTACATAAATCTGGTGACTACTGAGCCTAATCTGCAGACATAATTATGATGATGAAGAAAGAATCGACGTTGAGTCATATGAATCACTCCCGTGTTTTGAAGCCCAGAGAAGATTAGATATCTGTTACTGATGGCAACATAACACAGCTGGAAACAGAGTGTGTCCTAATGGCAGCGGTAGTCTTTAATTTTGAGGGGCCATGGACCATGGTATTCTGCAAAATGACACTCTAATCGGTGGCCGAAGGAGATTTTCTGTAGGCGATTCAAATATTTGGATTGTCTCTTTCTCGCGGGGATATAGATCCAACTAGGTATCCTTAAACTTCCAATTTTTGACTGTTTTCGATGGGCTATCTTATTACTACGAAGTAACATTAATTAAGCCACTATAATATCCTGAGTCTATATGTAATCTCAATATTTTAATTGCTATCAAATGTTACGCTATGAGCTTTGTATAGCTGAAAATTCATACCGTAACTAACGGTTGTTAAACACACAGGTTGATTGTTTTATCTTTTCAATAATATGAAGGAAAGTGTTTAAGAAACTTTTAAGAGCTTGTTTGGAAAAGCTGGAAAAAAAAAAGATTATGCTGAGTAATCGATTATTGTGATAATCGATTATAATCAGAATCTGTTTTTGTTTATATATATTTACTGAAAAGTGATTTTAAGATGATTTATTTCATTTGGATAGAACAAAAATAATAACTTTTGTGTAATAAATTACGAAAAAGGACATGTTTTTTATTTATTTTAACATTGAAACTTATTTATTTTTTGTTATCTTGTCATTTTTTTATATAAAAAATTGAATAAAATGTCTAATATTTTTTTATGACTACGGAAAAACATGTAAAAATATATTATTTTTTACAATAGTTAAGATTAACTTGAATATAAGTAAAAAAAGCAAAAAAAAAAAAAACTTGAATATATAAGTACGTTAAAACTTGAATATTTAAGTACGTTAAAAAAACATCAAAACAAAAACTTGAAGAAAGATGGACTTTCAACCAGGTGCCTTGGTCGAGAGTGATGGACCGTGGGCACATAAGAAAATGAACATTAATAATCAAAAGCAAATAATCAAAGCAGTTCAGAGTATGAGATGATAGATTATCACACATTTCAATTATTTTTCCCAAAAACAAGTTTTTTCTAAATTTAAGTTAAACACCCAAACAAAATAATTTTGGGTGAAAAAGCTTTTTTAAGTGTAAAACAGCTGTTTTGGGTGTTCCCAAACAAGCTCTAAATAGATTTTTAAAAAAATCTGTTGTCTATATGTGTGTATAAATCTGTGGGTTGAAAAATCGTCTACATGTATGATATGTTAAACATGAATTTTTTTTTAAAAGAAAAAATGGATACTATATGATATCCTTTTTGTTTTTTGGACATATTTTCGACATGAATATATATAAAGATGATAAAAAAATAAGTGAAATATAAAAAAAAACATATAAAATATCTAAAATTTCTATTCAAATAACACAACTCAATGTTAAATGGGCAAGAGTGATCAGATATTAGAGTCCTTACTGTTTATTGGTAATATTCAAAGCAACATTTTAAAACTGGTATGGTTGGATCGGTTGGACCATCAACCAAATGTCTTCCTAATCTTGGTCGAACGGGAAAATGATCCGATCATACAAAAATTGATTAAACCGATATAAAAATGATTTTCAAAAACTCATTGGTTTATTGTTTCACTTAAATTTTTATAAGAAATGTACTTTTGGACCATTTTGTTTGAGAATGAACGTTTTTTTTTTTTTTTTTTTTGCATTTAATGTAGTTCAATATTAAAGTTATAACCACAGTTTCTTGAATATATTATTGAAAAATTTGTACTTAGTCCGAAAAGTTGAAACTTGGATTAAAATTTAATGTGATGATTAATCTCCCTTATTAAAATAAGGAAAATGCTAACCAATGTTAAGATACATGTTAAGAATTAAAAAAAAAATAGAATTTTAAATTTTAAAAATGATAGATTCAATATATCAAAACAAAATATTGTTCCATGGAAAATTGGAACTAAAAGGATAAATTGTTTTACTCTTTCTTCTAGTTTTGATTTTAGAATATCTCATGTGTCTAGAGAGGGTAATCATTGTGCTTACAGGTTAGCTACTTTTGGGACTAACTCAAAGTGCTATGCTTAGTGAAATTTGATACATTGTTTTATTAGGCTAGACTTCTTCTGTAATAGGTGAGGTCTACCTAACTTTAGATTTAAATAGTTTTTTTCCTATCATAGGTTGGTTATTGACCCCCTCCCCTGTGACTTTCATGTATTTTTTATTATTTTTAATAAAATCATTTTGGTATGCCGCAGATGATAGATAATAATTTTGGTGCCAACCTAGTCGGGTTGCTTTTAGAAAATTATATATCAAAACAAAATTATTCTTTCCAATACAAGCTTTCGATCACAAAATACTCCCTCTGAACTCAATTATAAATAAAAAAGTATATATATTTTTTGGACTCGATTATAAGCAAAATTCAACTAACTCAGCTATATTAATATAAGTATTTCAAAAATCAAGAAAATTAACCAATCAAACAAATTCTTCCTTTACTTTTTTAACAGCATTGCATATTTCGAAGACAATTAAAGGATAATTTAACAATTATAACTTATTTTTTTACATAAATCAAAACAATTAAATTTAATTAAATAATTTTTTTAATAAATATAAAATTAATTATTTTTTCTTATAACTGAGTGCCAAGTTGTACAACTTAACTACTTTATTTATCGACATAAGGAAATGAGGCGGCTCAAGCTGTTTCATTTCTGTGGGTTGAGCACATATATTGGGTTTGCTTATTCGAAAGGAAAGGAACCACATTAAAAGAAGAGAAAGAAAAAGACAAAATATATCTATAATAAGTCTTCTTAACAGGTGTCATATTTTTTTGTCAAAAAAAAAAGTGTCATATTTTATTCTAAAAAAAATAAAATAGGTGCCTTATTCTTTTTTTATTATTATTAAGAAAGATATTCATTCATTTAAATTGGTAGAATACATCGAAAACAACAACATGGCTAAAAATCGAAAAGGATGAATCTGCGAACAAACTCACAACACCCAGGTTAATAGCATAACACGGCAAAATCAAAATGCCTACAAAGTGACAAAATCAAAATCACCGGAATACCCATGCCTCCGGATCTGTAACATTGACGCCCAAGTCTTGATTAAATCTGTGATGGATCGAAACATATCTGTCAATCTGAACCAAACGAACATCATACCAAGACGGGAAACCAAACAATGTCGCACCAAGATGACAAACAACAATATCGCCACACACAGATGATGAAAACCAAGGAAAAAACGAAAAAACCAGATGTATGTGAAAAATCACTTATTTAGATAAAAGATGAGGAAAAACGAAATAAAGGGTGATTACAAGCCAAAAAATGACCCAAAACCACCCCTCCAGTGGTGGCACACGACTGTGTGTAGAGAGAATGAAGAGAGTTTGAAGTTAGATAGAGAAAGGGTACTAGGTGCCTTATTCTTATACAAATAGCACTGATTAAAGAATAACAGAACTTTGTGTTATTAAATACTTCTCAATAATTTTTCATTTCTTAATTAATATTCTGAAAACACTAAACAACATTAACCATTAAATATTAAACAATAACATCATTTATAATGCACACTAAATATTTCTCTACATCACATATTAGACTTGTCAAATAGAGTCTGAATTTCAAAATTGATTCTCAGATATAATGCAATCAGGTAAGAGTTAGATCCTTTTAGAATTAGTTAATGTGAATTAATAATTGATAAGTGAGATAACTTTTTAAAAATAATTTGGTCACAAATTTTCTATAAATAATTACACAAAATTTTGAGACTTAAAGGGAGTTATTTAAAACTCCACCAAATCAATGACTTGTGATTTCTGAAGCATGGATACTGCACTTTTTGTAAGCATCGTTTCCTTTGAACAATAGAGTGACTGCAAGTAACTATACTGGAAAGGGTCACGCCCAGATTGCAAGGGAAGACATCAATCCAGCCCCAAGGAAAAGCATACAGTAAGATACTATCTGCAGCCTAAAGTTACAACTCATTCTTTTGCTAAGAAAATCAGCGGCTATCAAGTCCACTAAAGCCATGTACACTAAAATCCCAGCTGACAACGAGTCCAGGATACCTTCTGTGATGAGTGCAGCTGGACTGTAAGGGTTATACACCGAAGCAATGCCTGTTCCAATGCCAATACCCACAGGCGTTGTTAGTGCAAAAAAACAAGCCATTATTGTTGCCGATGAGGTCTTAAATTGTGCTTGCGAGATGCACCCTCCAAGTGCGAATCCTTCAAAGAATTGATGGAAGGATAATGCGGCAATTAGAGGCCTTATGGTACAAGGACTTTGTGAAACTCCTAGAGACAACCCAATTATCACCGAATGTGATACGATCCCAAGCTCCAACACCTGCAACGCACACATGTATATATGTCTCTTAAGCTCAACACCATAATAACAATGGAAAATTGATGTTTGCAGGTACGAGTAATTTTTTTTACAAACAATTTAGTTGTGGTTAATAATTTACAAATATCCAATTAACTACATATCGACTCTACATCCGTAATCAGACTAACACACTGTTAACAATATAATACAGGCTGAACATTAAAGATTTTTTATTGTTATAAATGCTTTTGTAAAAATAAAAAATAGTGTTAGGATAAATTTGAATAATTAACTTATGAACTTCTAAAACTATTTTTTATGAAGCTAATTTAGGAAAATCTGCTGCTAAAGTTATTTTTTGTTATGATTTGGATATTGTTTTACATATTTACAGAACAATTATATCTCATCACAATTTTAAATTTTATAAAAACCTCTCTCATTTTCAATTCTGTTGATTTTATATATTTTAAAATCATTTCTTTAAATATGTATCTAAATCTTTTTTTTTTGAAAGAAATATGTATCTAAATCTTAAATAACTTATTTTAAAAAGAAAATTTCACCAAACAAAAAACTTTTACTTTTTTTTTACGAATAAAATAACTTTTACTTTCTACTTTCATGTATAAAGACTTGTTTATGCAGCTGCGCACCTAGATGATAATACAGAAGAACATTTAAAAAAAAGAGAGAGAGAGAATAAGTAAAACAAGGCAGAGTTAAAGCCAAGTTAAAAAAAAAAATTAACCATGCTTACGAGTGTCCTCGGATATTATTTAAGAAAAAAAAATCATATTAAAAAACTAAATATATGAAATCCCAATAAAAAATTTTCTAAAATATCCTTGATCAGCGTGTTAGCATTTTAAAAAAACAAAAATCCAAACAAAACATGGCAGTTAATTAGTTACCTGGGAAACGACGACGTGTCGGACGTCTGGTTGATCGTGGGCATGATCAGCGTGCGAGTGTCCGTGGGCATGGCCCTGTCGCTTGGCGGCGCCAATGCCATGGCAAGAATCCTGTCCATGAGGGTGGTTATGTCTATGGTGCGCCGCGTGTGCATGCATCCCCACTATGTGCATTCCACCACTCTCCTCTTCCCCAAACACCTTCCCTGTACCAACCTCCACGATCCCCGACGACTCCACACCCGATTCCAGAGACCCGACCCGAGTCTGCTCCTCCACGCCCCGGTTCACCCCTTGCTTCCGCTCGTAGTACTGAGTTCCCACGAAGTCAAGGAGGAGCGTGAACAGCGCCGCCATCATCGCGAAGAACCCCGTAAACGGAAACTTCCTCCACGGGTACGACGGCAGGCAAGGGTCGGTGAGCGCGTCGGATGCGTCGTTGAGCATGTGGACGAAGCCGGTGGCCAGAATGACCCCCGCCGCGAAGGCCTTGGCGGCGACGAAGAGGTTGCTGTCGGTGCGGAGGAATCGGCAGTGTTTTCCGACGAGGGGGATGGCGACTCCGGCGAAGCCGCAGATGAGAATGGAAGCGATGGCAACGAATTTGAGAACAAATGCAGCTGACTCGTCACGGCAGAGCTCTAACTCGGACCCTCCGCAAGTTGAGTTCGTCATCGATTCTGATAGGTTCTGGAAAAACGATGCTTTTTCTTTTGTTGGGAAAAGAAAAAAAGCACCGCTCCAATAATTTAGAATCCCTTTTATAATAATATAATTGACCTATGCCAATTGTAATTTTAATGCAATGAATAGAAAGAAAATAATTACCTGAGATGAGACGAGTTTTTCCAACGAGGAGCTGGAGTAGTGACCAGAGATCCTGGGAAGAAACGAAAAGTAACAAAATATGAGTGATTGATTCATTCATTGTGAGGATTGGAAGGAATGATTTAAATAAAGGAGCACACAGAATAAAGAGAAAAAGAAAGAAGAACAAATTAAATTACCTCAATTAAAAACATGGGGCTTTGACGTCAAAAGAAAGGATGAAGAGAGGTTAACAGATGAGAATCTGAAATACAAATAGGAAAAGAGATGAGGTGGTAGGAAGGAAATGGCAGAACGGTGGATGAGTTTGAGTTTAGAAAGATGAAGAAGTAATCGGAAAGGAATGAGAGAGAGTGTCGTCATATTGAGGAGAGAGAGAATGGGCATTGTAAGAGGTGGATGCTTCGGTTGCGACCTATAGCAATTAACTCACTGCGAGAGTGTCGACATTCTTTCCTCACCCTTTTTTCTTTCTCCTCTTTTTATATTCTCCTGCTGGGACAACTTGCAGTTAATTATTGAATTTAAAGTGTTGACTATTCTTTTATTATTTTTCCTATAATTAAGTGGGACACACATATGTATTCTGTATATTCTTACAATAGATTTGTGAAAATAACTTTTTACGTCAAACTATAATTTTCATATATTATTAATATAATTTATATTGTTAATCAATTACATCTTTTTCTATGTAATTTATAATTTTAATTAATTATATTTTTTTTTATGATGTATCAACATATAATTAATTGACAATGTAATCTTTTTACACTAATTATATTTATAATTAAATCTTACGTTTTTTAGGTAATTAAATCTTATGTATGGTTAAAGGTGTTTCGTCCCTTAAACAAGGTCTCGGGTTCGAATCTTGGGTATGTAAAAAACCTCGTCTGGGAGGGATGTCACCCACGGAGGTACTGAACAAACTCTCGCGAGAGATTAGTCCTCATCTCAAGTTGACGGTGGGATACTCCTTTTAGTAGATCCAAAAAAAAAATGTTATAAGCTCATTAAATGGTTTTGTTATTTTCAAAATAAAATTTTTTATTAATATAAGAAGGTAGCCATGGATTTTTTTTTTTTTTTGGGTGGGGGGTTAGGTGAAAAAGGATACTTGGGCTAAGCCCCTTCTTATAAAGAAAAGAAAAGAAAAGAAAAATGATACTGACAAAACAAGGGTAAACTGAACATTTTCCATTTTTACTTATGTTTCAAATTTTACACCTCTCGTATGAGTTGTAAGTTTTTTTTTTATGTTTCAAATTTTACACCTCCCGTACATTCAATGATGAGTTGTAAGATTTTTTTTTTAATTATTTAAGTGTTTTTTTTACTAAAAAAATATTCATTCATTCAAATTGGTAAAATACATCAAAAACAACAGAAATTCAACATCGCTAAAAATCGAAAAGGATGAATTTACGAACAAACTCACAACACCCAGGTTAATAGCATAACACGGCAAAATGCCTACAAATGTGACAAAATCAAAGTGATCGGAATACTAATGCCTCCGGATCTGTAATGTTGACGCCCAAGTCGTGATTGAATCAGTAATGGATCGAAGCTGATCTGCCAATCTGAACCAACCAAACACCACAATAAGACGGGAAACCAAACGACGCCTCAACAAGACAACGAACAAAACACCGCCGCACATAGACAGGGGCGGAGGGAGGGGGACAAAGGGTTGTCATGGCCCCCCTCCCCATCCCCATGTTGTCATCTTTTATATATATATATTACCTCTTATAAAAAATGACTGACTCAAATTTAATTAAAATAAGTACAATTTCAAACACTTAAATTACATTTTTTTTAGAATTCTAAGATAGAAATAATTGTTTACATTAAAAAGAAATTGATAAAAATAGACCACATAGGATAATAGATGATTTTTTACTTTATGAAATGTCGTGTGTATAATTGAAGAAGTGAAGGTTTTAGATATAAATCTATTTGAGTAATTTATATTATATTTAGTTATTATCAAAATTGTATCATATAATTTGTTTCTATATATTAGTTAATTTTTTATGGATTGAAGTAGTATACACAGTCAGTGTAAAAAGTTTTACACTGACATCCGCTAATATTTTGACATGTGTATTTTTGTTTTAATAACTATGAGAGAGAAATAACAAGTATGTTGATTTGTCAAGATATCACTGGATGTGTGCGTAAAAAAAATACACTGAAACTAAATAAAAATTAAACTCATTTTTATTACTATTTCATGTTATGTTATGTAAATTAGATTTTGGCCCTCTCATCGAAATTTCCAGGCTCGGCCCCTGCACGCAGACGACGAAAACACTGAAAAACACGGAAGAAAAACCAGATCTATGTGGAAAAACTACTTGTTTGGATAAAATGAGAGAAAAAACGATGTAGAGGGGGATTCCATGCCAAAAAAAGACCCAAAACCACCCCCTTCCAGTGGACGGGGAAGAGGGAAAAGAGGGGTAGAGGGAAGGTTGAGAGAGAGAGAAGCGGCTTCACACCTATGTATGGCTTTTAAATTGGTCCTAAACTATTTAGGAATTTTTAAGTAGGTTTCCTAAATAAAAAAAGTTTCTAATTGAGTTCTTGAACTTATAAAAAAAATCGGTTGGATCATTGGGATGGAGTTTAGTAAAGAGATCGTTAAGTTTACTGGTGTGGAACCTATAATTCTTTTCCCCAAATTAGTATTTAGGGTTGTAGGAAACTAAAATATTGAACTAAAAGACCAAAACATAACCTGTGATTGTTTTCTCTTCTATAAGAACCAACAACTCCTTTCTTCCCCACTCTCTTCTTCATGATTGCATACCCCTCCTTCCAATAGTGAATGAGGGTGGAGTGTTATCTAAACAATATAGATGGTTGATATGAATGTCTAGCTTAGATAGAATCGATAATATTATATCCAATTAAACATATCACTAGGGACCCAAATGAAAGATTTATATAAGTTCATGGATCAATTAGAAACTTTTTTAGTTCATAAACTAATTAAAAGTTCCGAAATAGTTCGAGGATCAAATGAATAATTAAGCTTCTTTTAAAAAATGGATGAGGTGCAACATTTCAAATTTACTACGCATATTTTTTTATTGCTAAAATTATTATTTTTCCTATATTTGTTTCTCTTTTATTATTATTTATTACAAATATATGCTAGTAAAAATAAATTAATCTACATTTTAGATTATTTGAAAATTTTCATTTAGTTTCATATAATTTAAAAACACATTTCCCGTAAAAAAAACATTAAAACGTGTAAAATCTAATAAATACGTAGACCCGGAATGTTGTACGATGAATAAATAAAATTAGATACATGTGGGGCAAAATTATAAAAACAAAGCTCAAATACATATAATTTACCCAAATGCATATTTTGGAGATTTCTTACCGAAATCCTATTAGAGATAATTCAAATATTGGTTGGTATTAGTTAGTTCTTGAGTTTGTTAAATAGTTGGAGAATTAGTTAGTTGTTAGTGTAATTAATGTGTAAGTGTTCTATTATAAATAAAAAGTACTAGTGTATTGTAGAAGTGTGAAATGTGTGAAGTGTAAAATTATGGCTTTTTGATCAAAATGGTTCCTTTTAGAAACTATTTATCAGTTTAGGGTTATTCTGAAACTATTTACCAATGGGCGGTCCTTTTGGACACGTGGCATATTTTATTTTATTTTTCACTCTGACGGGTCAAAGGCGCCAGTCTACCATTATTAAAAAAATAATAAATAAATAAAAAAGACAAAACCTGCCATGCATACCACGTGGCGCACTGCAGTGTTCCTTTAAAATTGCAGGTAACTTTCTTTTGATTCTTACAAGGTAAATTTTTTTTTACTACTACAATAATTGATGAATATTTATTGGTATAAATTGTTATTGCTATTATTTTTTTATGCCTCTTGTGATGTTATTTGCTACTTGTTATTAGGGGATTTTTTTATTGTCTCTTGTTATTTTAAATAAATACTTTATCATTAATGTCATCGTTACTCCCTATACTTATAGTATAATTTTCTTTTGTAGCAGTATTCATTTAAAATTGCAGGTAACTTTATTTTAATTCTTACAAGGTAAAATTCTTTTTTACTACTGTAATAATTGATGAATATTTACTGGTGTAAATTATTATTGCTATTGTTTTTTTATGCCTCTTGTGATATTATTTGCTACTTGTTATTAGGGGATTTTTTTTATTGTCTGTTGTGATATTATTTGCTACTTTCTTTTAATTATTAAGTTTATTTTTTTATTATAATATAATAGTAATATTACTTTTATTAGTATCGGTATTTACTATTAGTAATTGGTAATTAATATTATTTTGTATTATTATTATTATTATTAGAAATTGTGAATTTATGATTCATCTTCATCTGACTCATCCTACATCTCGGTCGCCCAATCTTCATCTTCGTCATCTGCATTTGACCCAAGGTTTACCGACACATTTCGCTGCTCGAAATTACTACCCAATGACGGCACGGGGAATGTGGAAGTGCCCGCAACATTAACATCAACATACAACTCAAGCGTCGACATCCAGGGATTTTGGATTAAACCATTCAGCATGCACTCCACATCTCGGTCATCAGCAATTTCAACAAGAATATATTTTGTTGGGTTGCCACATATCATATAGCTTGTCACAATTTTTGAAACCGATTGATTTGGTTGCAGCCTCAACTTCGAGTGAATCTTTGCCCTCAAACGCTCGTACCAGATGCCATGTTTTATTTGCACAATTTCTTGGTCCCCTTCAATGGTAATTCCTTCTGGTTCATCGAAGACTCTCCCGTTCGAGTACACAAATACTGCAACTTGGCTCATGACGTCTGCCCTACAATAATATCAAATACATAAAAATAACTCATAAATTTACAATTTCTAATAATAACAATATTAAAAATACACAACAAAAAATACAAATAATGGTATTAATAATATTAACATCATATTTAATATTAAATATGTAAACTTAAAAATAACATTAATATAATAACATTATTACTGCAAAATAAAAAGAATAACAGTAACTCATAAATTCACAATTTCTAATAATATTAATATTGAAAAATAAAATTAATTACCAATTACTAATAGTAAATACCGATACTAATAAAAGTAATATTACTATTATATTATAATAAAAAATAAACTTAATAATTAAAAGAAAGTAGCAAATAATATCACAAGAGGCAATAAAAAAATCCCCTAATAACGAGTAGAATAATATCACAAGAGGCATAAAAAAATAATAGCAATAACAATTTGCACCAATAAATATTCATCAATTATTGCAGTAGTAAAAAAGAATTTTACCTGCAAGAATTAAAAGAAAGTTGCCTGCAATTTTAAATGAACACTGCTACAAAAAAATATTATACTATAAGTATAGGGAGTAACGATGACATTAATGCTAAAGTATCTATTTAAAATAATAAGAGACAATAAAAAAATCCCCTAATAACAAGTAGTAAATAATATCACAAGAGGCATAAAAAATAATAGCAATAATAATTTACACCAATAAATATTCATCAATAATTACAGTAATAAAAAAATTTACCTTGTAAGAATTAAACGAAAGTTACCTGCAATTTTAAAGGAACACTGCAGTGCACCACGTGGCACTGCAGGGCAGGTTTTGTCTCTTTTTTTTATTTAATAATAGTAGGCGCTAGTCTGACTGACGCCTTTGACCCGTCAGAGTGAAAAAAAAAAAAAAAAATATGCCACGTGTCCAAAAGGACCCCCCATTGGTAAGTAGTTTCAGAATAACCCTAAATTGGTAAATAGTTTCTAAAATGAACCCATTTTGGTCAAAAAGTCGTGAAATTAGTGAATAGAAATTTCAGTTTTGTGCTAGTCTTCTTTCTCTTTATTCTCTCTTTGATTTCTCTGATTCTTTGTGAGTGTGTGAGATAGTGTTCTTGTACTAACAATGGTATCAGAGCTATAACGATCTGGGGAGAGTGTGTCCATGGAGATGGAGTTGAGTGAGGATTTTTCAATTCCTCTATCGATTCTTGATGGCAAGAACTTTGAGCATTGAGTTGTGAAGATAGAAGCAATCTTTGGTTTTCATGAAGTGTTGGAAACAGTGAAGGATGAGATCCAAGAAGAGGAGGATAGTGCCTCCTACAAGGAATCCAAGAAGAAAGATTTTTTGGCTCTCTCCATCATCCATCAATGTGTGGACTATGCAAATCTTAAGAAGATTGTTGATGCCAAGAAAGCTAAAGAAGCCCGGGACATCTTGAACAAAGTTCATGGTGCTGCAAGAAGGAGTGGCAAGAACAATATGACAAGAGCAGTGATCAATCACAAGATGAAGAATAAAGGCAGATAAAAATGTAGGAAGGTGGAGGCAAAAACAGAGAACGAAGCAGGAGAAGCGGCTGCTGCTACGGCGGTACGAGGTGTACCAGTCACGACGGTCGAGATTGCGGATCGGAGCTAGATAAAAGGATCAAGAAATTTGTTTCTGATGATAGTGATCTGGGATGAAGACTCGATAATGTTGGTTATGCTATCGGTGCCAGAAGTCTCGAGCTCCTTTACCACAAAGATTCGTGCATAGTCGTGAAAGAAGATGACAGGCGGCTACAAGTTGCTATGGTGGAAAAGAAGTTGCCGGAAATGACATCGGAGCCACCGGAACGTGATGCTCGTAGGGTAATCGAAGGAACCCCTGCTGCCGAGGGAGGAGGAGGGTCACCAAAAACTACAGGGTCACCAAAATCGCAGCCGCCACTGCGGGAGCCTGTAGACACGAGTTCGTCGCTAGAGGGTGAAGGGCCACCGTTCAAACTGTCGGGACCTGACTTGTTCATGGAGGCTGGTGGAGTGAAGGCGATATCACCAGAAAGTTTGTCGCTGGAGCCTCTCGTCTAAAGTCCACCCATGGTGGTCAGTGGGAAGCTTGAGGAGGTTCGTGTAGAGATTATTGAACCCGGGTCCCGGTGTTTGCCGTCGTCTAAACTGTCGGGCCAGGACCTTCACACGGCGGCGACAAGAGCAGTGGTGGTGCATGCGAAGGAGCAACATGTGATGAAGGTTCAAGTCTTGTGCATGTCGGATGACGCATTGACGACACCCAAACCGTCGGACCTAGCCAGTCACGCTGCAGCGACAAAAGTAGTGATGGTGGAATCGCACGGAGAAGACGAGGTGTTTGATTGGGTAAGTGTCGTGGAGAGGAGAACAAGAACACTGAGGTATGGAGGTCCAGTCAAGTTGTTGCTGTCGCCGGAAGTGATGACTCCGCCTCCATCGTCAGAGCGGCAATGGTGTAGTGTTGGAGAGGTGAGGCGGCTGCTGTGTATTGTGAGTAAGAATATGATGCAAAGGGAAGAAATGGCATTTCGAAAATTAGATCCAGATTTTGACCTAATGGGCCAGGCCTATAACAACTTGTTTTTAATTACACTGTATTATCGGTTAAGATATAATTATTTATATTTTAATCTGAGACCAAGAAAATGATTTTGAATAAAATAAAATCATATTCATATTATATCTTATGGTAGAGGGTTACGGTGAAATTTTTGGTTTAAAGCTCAGACGGAAACAGGTATGTGTTTTTACTGACAGTATAATTTTATACCGACAGAAAACCCAAATTTGACCCGAAACTGAAAGATTGTAGATTTTTATATTATGTCCGTGAGGAATTCTACTTTCCAAATTTCTGGTCAAAAAAAAAAATATTATGTTTATTCGGAAGAATTTTGGTGAAAGTTCGGACGGAAAACGATATGCGTTTTCACTGACAGTAAGATTTTACTGATCAGAAAATCTAATTTTGACTCATGAACGAAACGGTTTATGTTTAAATCATATTTCCAACGAGTTTGATTATTTTGAAAATTTTCAATCGAAAACGAACTCCAGAGACAGAACCGGACACCGGAGGAGCTAAGTCATGGGGTGAGTCACCACCATGATTCACCAAGCATTTATGAAGCATTAAATGCTTTTTAGGATGAAATGACCAAAATACCCTTAGCCTAACCTATCATAGTTAAATGTTAACCATGGTTAAGGCAAGTCATGTTCAAATTGGCTTCTTCTTCTTATTCTGTGGTCCAAAATCAGTCACACCTCCCTTCACCCTCCACCACACATTTTAACCTAATCATGATTACAAATTAACTATAGTTAAGTCTTATATTATTTGTTTAAGCTTAACATAACTTATGTCAAGTTAATTTCAACCATAGTTCTCTTAACTAATTAAACAAAACAACTTCACTCTCCTCACTCACTCAACCCCACGGCTCACACACACCCTTTCAGACTTAGACAAATTCTTTTTCTTTCTATTTCACATTCTAAGTCATTTCTTCACAAAAACACTAAGAACTCCATTGGTGTTCTTGCTAAGTTCATCATTGTTCTTCAAGTTCTTGATCAAACTTCTTCATTACAAGGTGAGGAATCTCTTCCTCATCATCTTAGCTTCATTAATCATCCATCAAACTACATTTTCATCAACTATTTTACAAATTCCTATTTCTAGATCTAGATTTTCAAATAATTCTAGAAAATTATAGAAAAATCATTTTAATGTGAAACCAATTGATGTGATCTCTAAATGACTTCTACTTTCATCATCTAAGAGAATAAAAGCAAAAGAATTTTCCTTCCTATTTTTCCTCATAAGGCTGAATCTATGTAGTTGTAGGCAAAGGAGATTTTGTTCAACTTTTAACTTAGATGAGGTTGGTTATAAGCTCTATAGGGTTTCTATATTCTAAATCTAAGAGTTTGAAAATAAAAGAAATTTCTAACTAAATTTTATAGCCTAGGTCGAATTTGTGGTCATATAGGCTAAATGAGTTTTCTTCAATCTTTAAGTGGATAATGATTTGTATCAACTATTTAAGGTGTGTAGGTTCTAGATCCAAGAGCATGTGAGCAAAAAGAATTTCTAGCAAATTTATCATGCTTGGCCGAAACCCTAACCTATTTGGTTAGAGGATTTTGTTTCATATTTTTAACTAGTAACACTTGATTTATGTTAGTTAATACTCTATTAACTAGGATCTAAAAGATGGAAATGAGAAAATAACCCTAGCCCTATTTTGAGTCATGGCCGAAACTAACCTAGGGCTATCATGATTGGATTTTGTTTGATTAACTAGTGGTTATGTTGTTTTGGTTGAAGGTTAACCGTTAACCATGGTAAGGTAACGAGCATCGGAAAGTCGGGACTTTGGTGATAAGTTCAGGTGGGGGAAAGACTAAACCTATCGTCGGAATAGATAAGTAGTTTATAATATAATAATTGTGTAGGGTGACCTAAACCATACTAGTGGTCGAGTAATCGACAAGACCAAAATCGCATTGGAATCTTTTCCGTAATACCAATGATGATTTGGGAATTGTAGGTTTATCGACGTTAGGATAATTTTATAATATTTGAGGATGTCTGACTTTATTATTATTGACTGTTTGTGATTTGCTGGTTGAGGTATTCTACTGATTGTGACGCTTTATTTTGATGTTTGAATATTTTATAATGATTGTATTATGCATGATCTGCCTGGTTTGATAATGTGCTTAATTGACTTTTAAGTAAATATATATGTTGCTCTAGAGATGTTCATGTGGGTGAGAGAATGAATGTGACTTAGAGATACTTAGCGTAATTAATTTGTTTCATAGATGAGATTATGAGATATGATTTGAGGATTTATACGAGTTCTAGTGAGAGGTTAAGGCTGTTAAGTCTCTAAAATGTCTGATGTGCATTTCCCTAAGTTTTGATGAGAACTAAACATTGGTTAATGATTTAATTAACCTTCATATTGGTTGCTAACATATCTATCGAGTGTGCAGATTAAATAAGAGAATCATTCGTCCAACACTGTTTGAAAATAAAAACTCATGTCCAACACACAAGTGTTTTTAAACAAACGTCCAGCACTGTAGTGTTTGAAGCACACGTCCAAAATGCAAGAGAAAGAAACCCGCGTCCACTAAAAGTATCAGAAGGCCGCGTCCACTAAAAGTATAAGAAGGCTGTGTCTACTAAAAATATCAGAAGGCCGCGTCTACTGAAAATAACAGAAGGTCGCATCTACTTAAAGTATCAGAAGAGCGCGTCCATCAAAGTATCAGAAAAGCCCGTCCAGTGAGGTATCAGAATTATCCGTCTACTAACATGGCACTTGGAGCGCATCCATCAAAGTATCAGAAAAGCCCGTCCAGTGAGGTATCAGAATTATCCGTCCAATGACGTGGCATGTAACCCTGTTTTTCGTATGCTTCTTTATCAGTAAATACATGCTTTAATGTATTTATTTTTGATAAAATCCAGAGGATGATTTTATTTAAAATAAAATCATTTTCTTGTGTTGTTTTATCGTATGAAGTCACAGTAAAATTTTTGGTCGAAAATTCAGACGAAAACCGGTCTGGGTTCTCACTGCTAGTACAAGTTTACCAAGCTAGAGACAAAATTTTAATTCGTGAAAGAGACGATTAGTGTTTTTATGATGTTTTGTGTGGGTTTGGAGTTTTTCGAAAAATCTTGTTCGGGGCCAAATCTTAGGGATTTCCCGGGCGAAATCGTCGCAAAATACGGTCGGGGAAGTCATCTGATACGTAATGGAACAACGTATCAAGAGTATTAAGTGACATGGAGTGACTTGATGTGAAGGCTATGACACACCTAAGAAAAAGTGAATCGTGACTTTATTTCCAAAATCTTACTTTTTCATCTTTCTCTCTCCAATCACATCACATCACCTTAACTCCTTATCCTCTCTACAAGCAACCCACCTTCTTTCTTCTCTTATTCCTCTCCAAAACCGTGCACCCTCCCCATTTCCTCTATAAATACCACTCTTCATCTTCACCTCATCACTTTCCTTTTAAAACTCTTAAGCTTTCATCTTTATCTTAAGTTCAAGCTTCCAAAGCTCTAGTTTTTCTTCTTCTTTTCACTAAGTGTTCTTCATCAAAGTTGTTCCTCTTGCTTAGGGTAATACTATCATGTATTCTTTTCTTTAAAAACTTCATCTTTTTCTAAAGTTTCTTCTTTATGTCATATATGAGCTTTTATCTTCAAAAATCTCTCAAAAATGGTAGAAAACTCCTTTTGAGTTGAAACCAATTTCTATGGTCTTGTATTTACTTGTATTTTAACATACTAAAAGGTTGTGTAAAGACAAAGTTTCCTCACCTCTTCTTTCTAATGAGGCCGAAACCATGCATATGGTTTAGATGGATCTTGTTTCAACTTTTACAAGAATGAGTTTAAGATTTGTTTTCCAAAATGATCATGGACCAAGGCTCCTTTATGTTAAAGGATGCTATGTCTAAGTGATTGGAAAGTTTAAAGATTTTTTTCCCAAAATGATCATGGACCAAGGCTCCTTTATGTTAAAGGATGCTATGTCTAAGTGATTGGAAAGTTAAAGATTTTTACTCTACTTTTATGTCATTTATATTTATGCCATTTACTTTATGTCATTTACATTATGTCATTTACCTTTATGTCATTTATATTAATGCAATTTACTTTATGTCATTTACATCATGTCATTTACTTTTATGTCATTTATATTTATGCCATTTACTTTATGTCATTTACATTTTGTCATTTACTTTTATGTCATTTATGATTCATTTACTAATGTCATTATGCTTTAATTACTTATAGGCTTATGTTGTTCTTACTTTATGTTCTTATGAGCTTTGTTATTTAAAGTCCTATGTTGCTTTCAAGATGATCATAGACTTGAGCTCCATAAGTTATTGGATGCTAAAAGGTCTAAGAGATTGGAAGAATTTAAAGATTTCTATCATGAAAACCCAAGGATGGCCGAATCTTAAAGGTTATGGACCTAGGGTGTTTCGTTTTTCATTTTCCAAAGTGATCATGGTTTTGAGCTCCTTACTATTAATGGATGCTAAACCAAAGAGATTGGAAAGTTTAAATGTTCCTAGCCTATCTTATTAGTCAAGGCCGAATCTCCATCAAGTGTAACTTGGTGGAATTTTTGTTCAACTTTGTTTAAAGTATTCATGTTTTAAACTCCTAGCACTTAAGGATCATAAATCCCTAAGTTGCATGTGTTTTGGAAACTTCTAGCCCTAAGTTATTGGTTGAGTTCTAATCCTTTGAACCTTGTGTCTTGAAACCTAGACTTGCATCCTAACCAACTTTGAAGAACGTTCGTGAAACTGTTTATTTTCTCGCATTCTCTTACCTTCTTGAGGTAAGAGGGGATTTCCTAAAGATATTCAATAACTGTATGCATGTGTGTATGTGTTTAACTAGATATTTATATGTTAATTGAGATTACTTGGTTATCTAATGTACTTGAACTGTTATGCTATTATCTGATGTTGGACTGTACTTGTTCTAAATGTCATGATGCATATCTGTGATGAACTGCTTTCAACTGTGATATTAGCATTGAACTGATAATATATACTGCTGTTGATTGAAAGTTTGCTAAGCCAGACTTGTGTCTGTGCTCAACTGTTATAAGGATTAAAAACCTTAATAAGCTTTGAAGATGAAGGGATTGGTGTTCTTTTCCAAAAGCTCATTAACTTAGAGTACTTGTTTTAAATGTTGAAATGGTTTTGGTGAACTATTGTTATACAAGAGAAAAATCATTTTCGAACATTGTGTCTTCAAGTGAAAACTTTCAAGATTATTTGGCAATATCCTATTGGGGGAAATATTTCAAGGATAAAAGTATTTCAAAGATGCTTTATAAAAGATTTTCAAAGAAAAGGTTTTTCCTAAATATTTTGGAAACTTTCTGATAGCCTGGATAGGTTATCGAGGATTCGGTTTTGAATTTGATTTTCACTGAACGAAAAATAAATACTTAAGAAAGAGAATCTAGTACGCGAGACGTCGCCTCTAGTATTCAGTTATATGTACGTGATTTTGGATCAGTGTTAATTCGGGACCATGAGTCCTATTCAGGATGTTCTGGACTGAGAGTCCAATTCTCGAAATCTAGGACAGTGCGTTCTGATTTCGTTGTTGTGGACTGTGTGTCCTAATCACGTTGTTGTGGACTGTGTGTCCTAATCACGTTGTTGTGGACTGTGTGTCCTAACCACGTTGTGATGAATGTTGTTAAAGGTGAATATTGTTTTCTACGACCACAAGCCTAGGACTGGTGCATCAGTCTCGGGCGTTGTGATTGGGCATTCGGACTGTGTGTCCTATGCTTCTAAGTTTTCAAGTGATGGGGAAATGATGATTAAGTCGTTAGCTTGAGTTGCGACAGTGAAAAAGAATGAACACAAAGAAAACCCTTTTAATAAAATATTTTCTCATATGCATTTCCCCAAGCAGACGTGCTTTCTTATATATCAGATACAATGTGGTATCTGGGAGTCTGTCCATGTAAACCGAGTTCAGAGGCACATGTGACGTTGCTCGTCCTGAGACCTTAAATGCATGAGGGTATGGAGGCAACTGCCCGGTGGGCTAGAGATTGACCAACTCTAATTATTCTCCAGTGGAAAACGGTGTTGATATCTCATGAGATTAAGTTAGAGCTTGATATTGAAGTGTCATGCATATTTTCAAAGGTTGATTGTGCGGGTTTGAGACCCTTTGATATAACATTGCTATGCTATGTATATGCATGATTTAACTGCTTATATGATTATGTGATGTATGCATCATGTATATGGTTGTTGTGGGATATATCTTATGATGGTATCTCTCGGGTTTTGCAGTAGTACCTTGGTACTCTAGTATCGATGTTGCAGAGGAGTCTTTCTAAGTCACTTGAAGACCTAGTGTTAGAGGTTGGGAAAGTATTCCGATTGGGGGTCTCTCCAATGAATATTTGATAGAATGACCAGCTTAGGAGTTTTGAGTTGGGTTGTATATCTAAAGAGGTCGGTAAATGTAGTGTTATATACATCCATCTGTAGTTTGAACTTTTCTTCCGAAAGTGGAAACTTAGAGAAATGTTGTATGTCATGGTAACTTTGTTACGAACGTGACTTTACATTTTAAATGTATGTATGATGGATTTCAGAGTTATCCTTATAGATGAAAATTTTATACCCCAGTTTTCTGACTTAAGAGAAAACAAATTTTCCAAAAGCAACCAGCAAATTATCTTTTAATTTACTTCCGCATGTGTTACGTAGTAACGCCCTGATGGGGGTGTTACATGGCACTTGGAGCTCGTCCATTAAAGTATCAGAATAGCGCGTCCACTAAGGTATCAGAATGGTCCGTCCAATGACGTGGCAAAAGACTCTCGTCAACTAGAGTAACAGAGACTCTCGTCCACTAAAGTAACTCTCGTCCACTAGAGTAACAGAGACTCTCGTCCACTAAAGTAACTGAGACTCTTGTCCACCAGACTAACTTAGACTCTCGTCCAGTAAAGTAACAGAGACTCTCGTCCACTAAAGTAACTGAGAATCTCGTCCACCAGACTAACTGAGACTCTCGTCCAGTAAAGCAACAGAGGCTCTCGTCCACTAAAATAACAAAGGCTCTCGTCCACTAAAGGTGACAGAAGCGCTCGTCCACTAGTCTTCAGACTTGCTGAGTCCTTAATATGGAGCTCATCTACTAGCCCTAATGAAAACTCAAATGACTAGATAGACGTGATTATTTTCAAGATGGAAGCACTTATCTTATGAACACGAATTCTCTAAGGATTATCATAATCATTTTTTCAAAAGCCAGAAAGAAGCTTGAAGTCTTCTCTCCTACTCAGTTTCGCGATTATCAAGAAAAGAAGACTACTCTCTCAAGCAACCTTGGATAATCTAAAAGAATGCGTCCAACATGCTTTATTCCACAAAAAGGGGAGTGTGCTCAGCAAAGTGCAAAAAGCTCTCTTCCCAACTCTGACATGGCTGTATCTCAACGCATAAAGCCATGATCCTACATGTTAGAGTACAACCAACGTTCCTATTGCATTAATGGCTGCTCAGAACGACTCTATTGCATTAATGGGTGCTTAGAACGACTCTATTGCATTTAATGAAGTTCTGCTTGAAGCCAACATCTGAGAATGTCTCTAACGGATCATAAATGTTTGAAGACTATAAATACATAAGTCATTGAAGATGAAGAAATATAGAGAATACACACTGCATTAAAATGCCATTACTCTGCTCATTAATTCTTTCATTCTGTATTCTTCAAACATTTGAAGTTATTACGCAGACTTTCCTAGACTTCACATTTAAACCACTCTCTGAGTGGATTATAAAAAAAAACCACTCTGAGTGTTAGTGAAAGATCTGCTTGTGAGAATTTGTATTTTTTACAAACCCAATCTCTCAAACAAACCTAAGTGAGCCTGAAGAGGCTAGGTGTGAAAATAATACTTGTCTACTTGTCTTGAGCCTGAAAAGGCTAGGTGTGCAAATAATACTTGAGTCTGTAACCTTAATCAGTTATAGTGGATAAATCTTGGTGCTGCCAAGGACTGGACGTAGCTATTTGATTTGAAGAGTGAACCAGGATAAATCACCGTGTCAATCTCTCTTCCCTTAAACTATTTAATTGCTTTAGTTTTCTTGCATCCGTCAAGTGGTGTGTTTGAAATAGTCATCCTTCCATCCTATATTCTTCCACTCATCCAAAGCTAGCTTCCTGATTGCGAAAAGATTTCAGCTTTGCTTAAATTCTGATAAACACAATTCAACCCCACCTTTTCGTGTTTATAGTTGTCTATTTCAAAGGCATTAGGTTATGACTCCATAAGAGTCGGTGAGACTTATATTATTATTATTATTATTATTATTATTATTATTATTATTATTATTATTATTATTATTATTATTATTATTAGGCTATTATTATTATTATTATTATTATTATTATTATTATTATTATTATTATTATTATTATTATTATTATTATGTGTAGCAATTGGGCTACTATAGATATAACTGTATGTGTAGCGGTTGGGCTACTATAGATATAATTTTATGTGTAACAATCGGGCTACTTATATTATACATGATAGAGGGGAGTGCTCGTTCGGATGAAGGACTAACATTCCTATTAGGATGGAGATGGTGTGACAAGATTGTAGTGGTCACGTTAGCATAAAGGTTTAGTTGCATGAGATTGAGGGTAGATGATGATATAGTGAATCAAGGATGATGGTTGATTATGAGTGATGATTGTCTGTGACTATTGTTATATTATATGCTATGATTCCTTTCCGCTTTTGATGATAGAAATGTTTCTTATCCCCTATTTTTTGTATTTGGTATATATTTTATTATGTGATCGTATGATAAGATCCTGTGAAGGAGCTGTTTAATGAGGATCTTGATGGAAATCCGTATGTACTAGATGCGGGAGGACGAGCAATAGATTCGAGTGGTAGAACTTAGATAGTCTATGGCCAGTGTGTCTTAAGACGTTTTATATTTCCGCAAATGTTAGTTTGTTTTAATTATGCACCTGCAAAGGATCCTACTGCTGGGATACCCTTGGCAGTGTTTTGATACTCTGATGGATAAACATATGGTGTGTATGTATGTAATATAATTATGGTGTGTTAATTTTCAAGAGTTGTATGTTTGATAATCAAGTTTTAAATTTTACGTATTTCGGTATATATGCTTAACGTTAAGTACACGATTAAATTTTTTAAATAATTAATTAATGAGGTTTTCAATTTAATAATATAATGGGGTACAACGGGGTGTCTCAAGGCCCAACTCTTTAAAGAAGGGCAGTGGATTATTAAAAAAGAAAACAAGGAAGGAGAGACTATTACTCACTTAACAGTGGCTCAAGCATCTGAAATTGCTACTATGCCTCAACCAAAGACTTGGATAGATGTTGAATCCAAAGTTTTCGTAGAAAAGAAAAAGTGGGTTATCAGAAAAGCGTGTGGACTATCCTGGTACCAAATTAGTAATGAAAGTGAATTGAGTTTTCAGCATGGTGACAAAGGCCAATTTGGGTAAATTTGTTTGCTTGTTGACCAAATGGGCAAAACCCAATTCTTGTTAATTTTTCCATGGATCAATGAGGATATTAAAAAAAAAGTGTGCATTATAAAAAAAAATGTAAATTTAGTGTAATAAAAAATAGTGTAGGTGGGATATTTGAATTATGGGGGTGTATTGGAGATAATTCAAATATTGGTTGTTATTAGTTTGTTGTTGAGTTTGTTAGATAATTAGAGAATTAGTTAGTTGTTAATGTGGTTAATGTGTAAGTGCTCTATTATAATAGAGAGTACCTAGTGTATTGTAGAAGTGTGAAATGTGCAAGTGTGTGAAGTGTGAAATTAGTGAATAAAAATTTCAGTTTTATGATATTCTTCTTTCTCTTTATTCTCTTTTCGATTTCTCTGATTCTTTGTAAGTGTGTGAGATAGTGTTCTTGTACTAACAAATCCGTCCTTTTGTATTTGACCTTTTGGAAGTTGGCTTCATCATATCATATCATATCATATCATATCATATAATATCATATATATATATATATATATATATATATATATATATATATATATATATATAAAGAAAACTCGATTTCTTTCAAATTAACTTCTCAACTTTGAGAAATTGGTTTATAAGAAATCAACTTCTTTTAATTGAAAAGTTGATTTATAAGAAATTGATTACTCTTATTAAACAAAAAGAAACAACTATCAAATCGGTTGGGGAAGAACTAATCTCCAACATCTACATTTTGATATTTATGTATCTTTTTAGCATTATTTTTGTAATTATAATTTTGCACAAATTGATCACTCTTATTAAACAAAAAGAAACAACTATCAAGTCGGTTGGGGAAGAACTAATCTCCAACATCTACATTTTGATATTTATGTTTCTTTTTAGCATTATTTTTATAATTATAATTTTGCGACTCTTTTCATGGTTTACGATCTTTATAAAATTTTTGATTGCTGGCCTTGTTGTAATTCTAAAAATTTGAGACAACAATTATTATTTATTTATATTTTTATGAAAGGGACAACAATTTTTTTTAGTTACTAAAATGGCACCCCTTCAAGCACGAAGGACTACATGAAGGGTGATGGTTAGCATGAGGTATGTCAACAAGTGTCTCATCTATAAAACACCAAATAGTCACGTTAAATGATATTTATATCCTTATCCCACTCCACCAGCCACCCTTCCACCCTCCACTAGTACGCCCCGACGACAACAACTGTAGCTCGCCTACAAACAACGTGTGGAAGTGTGATAGTGTGATTTTAGATGATATTTTCTGTATACTTTTGCATGCATTTTGCATATAGATTAGGCATTATTTAGTTGATTTAGTTAGATTTTCCCTTGGAACGGGTAAAGGTGGTTTTGTGTGTTGTTTTGCAGGAATTCAATGTAAAAATGATCAAAATCAGTCATGGTGGAGCTTGGATGAAATAGAGCTTGAAAAGTGAAGAATATGAGCCAAACAGAGCCCATCACGGCCGGGCCGTGATGACCATCACGGCCGTGATCAAGCAGAGCAGAAGGCAAAAGTCAGAGACTGTCACGGCCTGCCCGTAATAGACATCACGGCCGTGACCAACCAGAAAATTAGGGTTTCGCGACGCGAAACCTAGCTCGCCTCGCGAGACTTCATTTTGTGAAAATTCGCCTTGGACAGAACGCGTCACGGCCAGGCCGTGATGGCCATCACGGCCGTGACGTGCAGCAGACCTATAAATAAGAGCGCAGCAGACAGAACAAAGGGAGTTTTTAGGGTCCATTTGGAGGCATTTGGAGGCTGCAGCTGGGCTAGGGTTTCAACCCTAGAAGGGAGCCAAGAGGGGTTGCTTTGAAGAAGAAGGAAAGCTCCCATGGGGCCTCTTCTCTCCTCTTCCTTCCTATTTCTCTGGTTTGGTTTTCTTTGTTTTATGAGTAGTTAAATCCCTGTGTTGGGATTAGATGTAATCAAACTTATGTTTATGTATTTATCTTGACTGATTAATCTATGTTCATGTCTTCATATTAGTGGTTATATTTCTGTGCTTAATGCTTGTTGTGGCTAGCACCCCCATGACTTGATTTGTGTTTTGGTATGCAATGGGAACGTTCGTATCATAACCGGAACTGAATTTAATCACCTAGTAAGCCTTGTATCTAGGAATGGAACTAGGTTTATTAGTAATCACATGATCCCTAATCTTAATGCAAATTCATTAATCTAGGCCACCTAAGGAATTAGGGTCTATTAGTGGATTTAGGCTCTTACCATCCGAGGAATCGGGGTTTGAGTAGTTTAGTGGATTGATTTTAATATCTGAAGCATGAATGGGAGGTATCTAGTCCTGATAGTACATGAGTTAGAGGTTTGGTGAAGTCTAGTCCCAACATATCCTTTCTGCACTCCAAGTGTTTGTCAAAAGTCCCCAAAAAGACAAAAAGATTTTATTTCTTTTCTTTTGTTTGTTTTACTTTCTCTTGATCAATAGTTTAGTCTAGATAGTTGTCGAGCTTGCAAATTGGTACTTGACATCCAATCCCCGTGGATACGATAACCGGTCTTACCACCGTATTACTTGCACGACTGGGTATACTTGCCCAGAATCGTCCAACAAGTTTTTGGCGCCGTTGCCGGGGATTGGTTTTGCCAATATCATTAGTAACAAATGAGGCAACTAATTTAGACATTTTTATTCTTTTTTTATTTTCTGTATATATTTGATCTTTTTGTTTTGAGCTTTGGTAGTGCCAGGTGGACGAAATTCATGGAAAATTTTTATTATCCACCTGATGAGGAAGCCTCCAGTCGCGTTTTGGAAGACAACTGGTGTTTGGGAGACGTCATGGATTTGATGGATCATGTTACTCCCGCACAAGTTGATTATACGACGGGAAGGCTAATATACAACTTCTCCGATGAGGATTGGGAAACCTTTTGTTCCTATTTGCCACCTCCACCACCATGTATGATTCCCATGGAGCCACAAGAATCAGCATTTGAGAAAAATCTGGTTGTGGGAATGGATCACAATGAAGATGAAAAGGTGGTGGTAGATGAACCACAAGAAGAGGGATTACCTTTCGCGCATCCTTGGAGAGAAACAAGTGAGAAGGCGGTGCATTTGGAAAGCACTCCCTCCACCATGCTTGCTGAATTTTCTGCATTAAATAAATATGTTGGCTTGCATGCATGTGTGGATAATGGTAAGTTAGCCCCTTCCACTTGTTTGTCACACTTCCTCTTGAAAATTCCACTTGACCCGAGAGGAAGTGAATTTATAATTGCAAAGGTCAATGGATATTTCACCCAATGGCTGGGTGGAATTGAGAATAAAGTTATATTACTGTTGCAATCACCACCCCAATTTCCATTTGATCCGGGTGGAGGATCCAGGTAGATGCTTTTTAATAAGTCAAGCTAGTGACATTAAAGAAGCGCTCATTGGGAGGCAACCCAATTTTTCTTTTCTTTTTCCTTTTTCCTTTTTGTTTAGTTAGATTTGATTTTTGATTTTAAACTCTTGAATAATTTGAGAAGATCAAGAGTTTTCTTTTACTAATAAAATTGCCAAGTGATTCCAGGGTAAGAAGGAAGGAGGGAAGAGCAAGAAGACAAGAAAAAGCAACCCAACTTTCAAGCAGTTTCTGACTGAAATGAAAGTCAACACCCGCTACCGCCTCGGTAAGACGTTTCATTTTTATTTTATTTTATTTTTCTTCCCTTTCTCCAACTTTATTGTTTACATTGGGGACAATGTAAATTCTTAAGCTTGGGGTAGGGGTATTTTTGCATTTGTTCATGTTGCATTCATATAGTTTTGCATGATAGTTTGCATGATCACACATTAGATTGCCCTTGCTTAGATTTTGCATCCAATTGTGAGAACTAAGTGCCTATTAAAATTGTGATAGTGAATTGTTGAACCCAATCTGTTTATTCTTGTGATATGGCTGAAAATGAAAATGTTTGAGATAATCTTGGATAGTTGATAATTAGCATATGGTTCTGAAGATTTGTGTTTTTCATTGATTTTTGAACTGCTAAAAATGTGAGATTTTGAGCCAAAGGGGTACTCACTAAATATACCCCATTCTTTGTGTTAGAGTGTTATTCCTCTTGGTTTGTTTTCTCTAGAACTTGACTTGAAACCGTTTTGAAGCTTAAAAATTTTTGAAAACATTTTTTTTTGAAAATGATTGAGGCAATAGGTATTTTTCTGGCCTTCTGAGCTTTGAATGATGAAATGCTACCCCTTAGTTGCCCAATTTTGAGCTTGAAAAAAAAATGCTTTTCTTGGTACCCTGAAATGTTTTGATAAATATGTTTGATAGGGACCTTCTAAAGTATTACAAAAGGGTAAAAAGGGTAGTTGAAAATTTGGGATGAAAGAATCAGAAAAAAAAAATAATTCTCTTGAGTTGTAAAATCTCCCCTTCTCCAAATAAAAGAAAAAAAAATGATGATAAAAATAAATAGAGAAGGGGATGACAAAAAGAAAAGTGAGAAATAAAAAGAAAAGGAAAGCAAAGAAAGGTGGAAAGTGAATTGAAAACCCAAGAAGGTATTTTAGAAGGTCATGCTTTGCAAATGTTGATGTTTATGTAACCTTTTGAAATGTCCTTTTCTTGTTATCCCCACCTAACGATTAATCCATTGACCATGTTACAACCAAATAAAAGACCTCTTGATTCTAAATTGTTTTCATTAATAAAGTAGAGATTTGGTTGATAGTCAAGCCTATGGTAGGATTCATTCCTTGAGGAAATTTGAGTGAAATGTCTTATCCCCTAAACACTTGAGTGAGGTAAGAAAAGAGAGCCAAGCAAATGAACAAGCTTGGGGTGAGCTTCAGGTGAGATAGAGTGCCCAAATCAGTGAGAACATGATTCTAAGGAACCTAAGCCTCTAATTGGACTTGAATTGATTGTCTCTTGCTGAATTGTTTGAATTGCCTATTGCTTGGATTATTTACTCGGGTTCTTAGTTCACTATCAATGTTCTGTTTATTCTTCTGGCCTTAGTGATTGCTTGAGGACAAGCAATTGAATAAGCTTGGGGTGATTTGATAGTGTGATTTTAGATGATATTTTCTGTATACTTTTGCATGCATTTTGCATATAGATTAGGCATTATTTAGTTGATTTAGTTAGATTTTCCCTTGGAACGGGTAAAGGTGGTTTTGTGTGTTGTTTTGCAGGAATTCAATGTAAAAATGATCAAAATCAGCCATGGTGGAGCTTGGATGAAATAGAGCTTGAAAAGTGAAGAATATGAGCCAAACAGAGCCCATCACGGCCATGATCAAGCAGAGCAGAAGGCAAAAGTCAGAGACTGTCACGGCCTGCCCGTAATAGACATCACGGCCGTGACCAACCAGAAAATTAGGGTTTCGCGACGCGAAACCTAGCTCGCCTCGCGAGACTTCATTTTGTGAAAATTCGCCTTGGACAGAACGCGTCACGGCCAGCCCGTGATGGCCATCGCTGCCGTGACGCGCAGCAGACCTATAAATAAGAGCGCAGCAGACAGAACAAAGGGAGTTTTTAGGGTCCATTTGGAGGCATTTGGAGGCTGCAGCTGGGCTAGGGTTTCAACCCTAGAATGGAGCCAAGAGGGGTTGCTTTGAAGAAGAAGGAAAGCTCCCATGGGGCCTCTTCTCTCCTCTTCCTTCCTATTTCTCTGGTTTGGTTTTCTTTGTTTTATGAGTAGTTAAATCCCTGTGTTGGGATTAGATGTAATCAAACTTATGTTTATGTATTTATCTTGACTGATTAATCTATGTTCATGTCTTCATATTAGTGGTTATATTTCTGTGCTTAATGCTTGTTGTGGCTAGCACCCCCATGACTTGATTTGTGTTTTGGTATGCAATGGGAACGTTCGTATCATAACCGGAACTGAATTTAATCACCTAGTAAGCCTTGTATCTAGGAATGGAACTAGGTTTATTAGTAATCACATGATCCCTAATCTTAATGCAAATTCATTAATCTAGGCCACCTAAGAAATTAGGGTCTATTAGTGGATTTAGGCTCTTACCATCCGAGGAATCGGGGTTTGAGTAGTTTAGTGGATTGATTTTAATATCTGAAGCATGAATGGGAGGTATCTAGTCCTGATAGTACATGAGTTAGAGGTTTGGTGAAGTCTAGTCCCAACATATCCTTTCTGCACTCCAAGTGTTTGTCAAAAGTCCCCAAAAAGACAAAAAGATTTTATTTCTTTTCTTTTGTTTGTTTTACTTTCTCTTGATCAATAGTTTAGTCTAGATAGTTGCCGAGCTTGCGAATTGGTACTTGACATCCAATCCCCCTGGATACGATAACCGGTCTTACCACCGTATTACTTGCACGACTGGGTATACTTGCCCAGAATCGTCCAACAAAGTGCCGACAGCGAGGTCCTGAGGCGAAGCTTGCCATCCCAAGTGTCGGAGAGTGCGACCACCCCAACCCATCTGTCACCTTACCACCACCACCACCAATGGGTCTGCCTTTGCTTCGTTGTCGCTGCTCTGCCCCCATCGTAACCCATCTGGTTTGCTCAATTGAGAAGGAATACAACCCCCAATTAAGTTTCTTTTGCCGCTACATATAAACATGATGAATAGTTCACTTTCTGCACTGGGTTGCATTTTGTTCAGTCCTAATCTATCTATATTTGTACTGATGCAAGTGCAAATGATAGAATGAAAGCAATGGAGCAATCAACGATGAAAGGAAAGAAAATTCAAGATGATTGTGTTGCTATTGTGAAAAAGCTTCAGGTGATAGGGAGGCGGCGTCAATGGAATGACACTGACGAAGAGGCGGAGCTCCTGTGCAAGTTAGGCCACGTGGGTTACGGATCCTGTTGGCTAGTTGGGTTCTATTCGTTCATTTCATTAGTCGGCATGGTAGTTGAGGTCACCGACATGGTGGTTGACAAGGAATGATTTTAGAGAACAATGAGATTTGGAAAGAAAGAGCAAAAGGGCAAATGAGACTTTTTTTGTAGTAATAAATCTAGACCATTGACTACTCTATTATTATATCTAATGGTAGAAAATAGTGCCTCATTGATGAGGCACTTATTGACATACCTCATGCTAGCCATCACCTACGTCAAACACTGGCTATTCTTAGGTGGCGTTTGGAAGAGCTTATTTAAGCTCCTTTTGACTTATCTGATGACATAACACTACAAGAATTTGTGCGATTAGCGACGGATATTTAGCGACTGTCTTGAAGCCGTCATAAAAATTAGAATTAGTGACAGATTTTTCCGTCGCAAAACATAACGGTTGATGCTTAAATATTTGTGACGGCTTTTCTATTTTAGCGCTCTTTTCCACGGAAATTGAAGCGCCAATTTACAAAAAAAAAGGGTAATTAGCGACGGCTTAGCCGTCAGAAATTGAAACAGGGAATTTGTGACGGACAGGCCGTCACAAAAATGGACACGGGCAACGAGGTGTAAAGGTTTACGACGGCATATGCCGTCGCTAGTTAATTTTTATTTGCGACGGAATTTGCGTCGGATAGGCCCTCGCAAAATGTGCATAAACCCTCAGCATTCTCTCCTTCTTCCTCATTTGTTTCGTCCGTCTCCTTCTTCCTTATACCGCCTCCGTCTCGACTTCCACCGCCGGCCTCGCCTCCCGCTATCGGTCAGTCCCTCACCGCCACCTCCACCTCCCACCGTCGCCCAGTCCGTCGCCTCCACCTCCCTCCGTTTGTTTCCGGTGGCATTTTCGAGAACAACCACCACACACGGTGGTTCCCCGGCCTTCCCTCTTTCTCTTAGTCTCTGTCACTACCGCACCACCACCTTCATTCTCTGCCAGTCCCTCTTCGCCACCTCCACCTCCCACCGTCGCCCAGTCCGTCGCCTCCACCTCCCTCCCTTCATTTCCGGCGGCATTTTTGAGAACAACCACCACACACGGTGGTTCTCCGGTCTTCCCTCTTTCTCTTAGTCTCTGTCACTACCACACCACCACCTTCATTCTCTGCCAGTCCTTGAAGCCATGAACGCTGTGTGAGATAAACAAGAGGGTAAGGTTTCTGTTTGTGCATAAATTTTGCTCATTTTTCCATCATTAATTTTTGTTCCATATTTAATCTCATAATTGTTGCATATATTTGTTTATGAATTAGTTTTGGAGAGTCACGTTCTCTGAGAGAGTAAGAACGCGACTTTGAGGTTCAACAACAAGGGGAAATTCGCTTCCAAGCAAACAAAGCAAGACAAGGTGTGTTTTTTTCGTTAATAGAGAGAATGTTTGATTTTAATTTGATCATTTTTTGGGTGCACCTTGATGTGGAGATTGTAATTATTTTGGTAATATAATGCCTTTTGATTAATGTCTATAATCTGTTTGTTGAATCACCTAATTAAATGCTTATAGGTTAGAATGTGGTCATGTTATAGGTGTTTGGGTTAGTTTTCTTTTGATATTAATGGCTGAATTGGTGAGTAGCTTGAATCATAATCTCTTCTTGTGTTGATTGGACTATGAATTTTCTTTATTGTTTTTTGTGTATTTTTGACAGGATTATGATTTATTAATAATGCTTAAGCAATTGGTTGGAAAGAAATATATTTTATGTTGAGTTGATTTTGCCATGGCATGATTTTCTCTTCTTTAATAGTCTGAGTTAACGGGTTCTTTACTAACTACGTACATTCTCTGTTTGAATATAGTTGATTTCATAGGTTGAATGATATGATTACACGATGTTAGGGTGGTTCTGGTTGCTTTGTTCATGCTTAAAAAATGTGCTTTTTGAAGCGGTTGATTTTAGTTGTTTTTTAATGTGCAAATGTCGTGTCTTTTTAGCATGTTATTTTCATTGCAATTTCTTTAGCTCTTGACAATACTAAGATGGATGCTTTGATTGCCTTTGCTGCCAATCAAAACCATTTCTCTACTTGAAAGGAAATGAGAATCATTGATTTGTGCCTAGCTATTGGTTTAAGAAACTATTTAGTTCATAATTTCTTTGTTTCTTTGGCTTTATTGGGTACACACACTTTGATCCAATTGATATATTCAGTTGAAGTCTCCAAAACTAATTTGTTGTTATACTATCACTATTCAAGCATGTTTAATACCTTACAGACTGTTGACGCTACTGCGAATTATATATATTTAGGCCTTGTGTTTTTGGGATTTTGCTGTTGTGGTGTTGATGTAGTAAGTTCAACTCGGTATAATGTTTGGGTTATTACTTTTCTGTTCTGGTATTGATGTAGTAATGACAAATATTATGGTTATCAATATTATATTAAATGATCATTATATCTTTCTGTTCACTTTTGCCTATATCTATTAAGTGTTTTAAGTTTTAAGTTTTTTGCCTATATTATATTAAATGATTCTTATTCTTGTAATGTTGTTTTATGTTTTGTTTCAAGTATGTTAGGGATATTATAAATTGTCTTTAGCAATAAAGATTTATTTTCTAGATGAGTTGATCGTCGAGAAAAACCTTAGTTACCCGTTTGAGGTGCAATATTTTAGAGCACGTGTACTGTTGCAAGTCACTGTGCTCTTGATATTGGACCTCGAATTGTCCAAGTGGGACAGTTTGAGAAAATTTTTTTTCTTTATTAGTATAATAGCTATTCATTAATTCTCATGTGATATATCTGATGAAAATTCGGTCTGACGCATTACCATTTGTTCTCTGGGTACATACTTGATTGTGATATCTCACCCTGGTCAAGTCATATACTTGGAGACCAATGGGAAATGCTGTCGAAATTTCGTCAGATGTGAGACATGATAAGTGATGAGTAACTGTTAAACTAGTGTTGAAAAAGGTTTTTCTTGAATGGGATAGGGCCATACCAAATAAAGAAATGGAGCAGTTCTGCGAGTTTGCCCAAAATAGTTTTTCATTATAGTTATCTTTTTTTGGCGCAAATGCAGAGGATGGAATTTGTTCCTTTGAATTGTACTTGGATGTATGATAGGGTTTATCCGCATAGAAGGGGATTAAAACAATCTTTCTTAGATGGTGTTGAAGATTATTACCAAGGCAAGTCAGCAAGATACTTATAACAATGGGGGGGGATTAGATGTCCTTGTGTGAAGTGTGACTGTACCCGAATTAAGAATGTAGACGATGTGAGGGTCGACCTGTATAAAGTTGGGTTTAGGCCTAATTACTGGATTTGGACAAATCATGGAGAAGAAATGCCACAATTTGATTTTGGCATTGACCAGAATTGCACCGGTGGTTCAAGTAGTGGTGCAGAAGCTGGATATGGAGATCATTTTGTTTCCATGGAGGAGATGGTGTGTGACGCTCTCATGATGTCCGGGTCTTTTGAGTCCAATAATACAGAAGAGCCTCCTAATGCTGAAGCAAAAAAAATTTATAATCTCCTAACAGAGGCAAATAATCCTTTGTGGGAAGGGTCCCCCGACTCGAAGTTATCGACGTGTGTTCTACTATTGTCTGCCAAGTCCAATTGGAGCATACCCGAGTTAGGCTTGGATTTCATTGCCAAAATGGTTTTGGTCGGGAAGCCTTTCAAAGGAGGATTACCCAACAATTATTATGATGCGAAGAGGTTAATGTCCAAGTTAGGATTGGAGTCCAAGAGGATTGATTGTTGTCAGAATGGGTACATGATCTTTTACGATAATGAATTCGACAAAAATGATGGCGCATTGGTTGAGTGAAGATTTTGTCACGCACCAAGGTATCGTCAGCGCAACGCAAGTAGAAGTAATCTGAAACCAATTTCGGTAAAGTCGATGTTCTACTTGTCAATTATTCCTAGATTACAGAGGATGTTTGCATCGATGTAGACTGCAGGAAAAATGATGTGGCACCATGAGAATAGCAGGAATACAGGAGTGTTACGCCATCCTTCTGATGGTGAAGCATGGAAGCACTTTGATCGAGTGCATCTGGATTTTTTCGCGGATCCTCGTAATGTATGACTTGGGTTATGCTCGGATGGATTTACCCCATATATCCAAGCCTCAGCATCACCTTATTCATGTTGGCCCGTTATTGTTACCCCTTACAATCTTCCTCCCGAAATGTGTATGTCAAAGCCATATATGTTCTTGACTTGCCAGATTCCGGGTCCATCTAATCCAAAGACTGGCATTGATGTATACTTGCAACCTTTGATTGATGATCTGAAGAGGTTGTGGAATGGTGTTTTGACGTATGATATTTCTCGAAAACAAAATTTTACAATGAATGCAGCGTTGATGTGGACAATTAATGACTTCCCTGGGTATGACATGTTGTCTGGCTGGGGGACGCATGGGAAGTTTGCATGCCCACATTGTATGGAGCATACAACGGCATTTACCTTAAAATACGGGGGGAAGTCATCCTGGTTTGATTCCCATCGCAGGTTCTTACCGAACGATCATAAATTTAGAAGGAATAAGAATGCCTTCAAGAAGGGGGTTGTTGAAATGGATGGACCACCTCCGAGGTTAACACCAGAACAAATTTGGAGTAGAATCAGGGACTTGCCAAAAGTGACTGAAGCTGGGGTTTCCAGATTAGATGGTTACGGGCAGTGGCATAATTGGACAAAGAGGAGTATTTTTTGGGATCTTCCTTATTGGAAAGATAATTTATTGAGGCACAATCTTGATGTAATGCACATTGAAAAAAATTTCTTTGACAACATTTTCAACACTGTGATGAACGTGCATGGCAAGACGAAAGACAACGATAAGGCTAGAATGGACTTAAAGTTGTACTGCAGGAGACTGGATTTAGAGCTGAGACATCAGGATAATGGGAAGATGTACAAGCCAAAGGCCAATTATACCTTGACTATCCAGGAAGCAAGGTTAGTTTGGCAATGGATAAAGGGGCTCAGGATGCCTGATGGTTATTCTTCTAACTTGGCAAGATGTGCTGATGTTATCAAGGGCAAGTTGCATGGGATGAAAAGCCATGATTGTCATGTGTTTATGGAGTGCTTACTTCCCATCGCCTTCAGTTCGTTTCCCGCACCCCCACCCCATGTTTTGAATGCCCTTACTGAAATAAGTCAATTCTTCAAGGACTTGTGTTTTGCAACTTTAAGGGAAGACAATTTGATTAGGATGGAACAAAACATTCCACTCATAATTTGCAAGCTGGAGAGAATATTCCCCTCGGGCTTCTTTGATTCAATGGAGCATCTTCCGATTCATCTTGCATATGAAGTCAGACTTGGTGGTCCAGTTCAATATAAGTGGATGTATCCATTTGAAAGGTAATATAAGTATCCCAGTTATTGATCCATTTTCATGCATATTAGTTAATTAATAATAACCTCATCATTTTTTAATAGATTCATGGGCGAGTCAAAACGATCGGTGAAAAATAAGGCTAGGGTTGAAGGTTCGATCTGTGCGTCTTACTTACACCGTGAGACAATTCATTTCTGTTATAATTATTTCAAACACATGGTTTTGTCACCAACAACTAGAAGGAATGAAACGGAAAATGAAAGTGGAAGACTACCTGGAACCTTATCAGTTTTTTGTCTTCTCGGTCGTCATTCCGGAAAGGAGTTGACACATTATTTAATGGAGGCAGAGTGGAACTCAGCTCATGTTCATGTATTGATCAATTGCGCCGAGGTTAAACCATACCATGAGTAAGTATGAGCTTATAATTTTTATTCCTTCGATAGCATATGCCAATTGTCATTGATGTTATCCATATATGTTCAGTGCATTCTTGTCTTCTCGTGATGCATCTGCTCGTACTCATGAAGATTTTCCAAAATGGTTTAAGCAACAAGTAAGTATCTTCCCTTTTATCATTTTGTTATTCACTATAATGTATGCGGATAAAAACATATATCGTTAAACTTTGTGAATAGGTTTACAATGAGGCACCTATTGTCATTAATCAACATTTACGAAACTTGGTTGACGGTCCTCTGACACAAGTCAAAGAATGGCACACATACTTCATGAATGGCTACAAATTTCATACTCAATCATGGACAGAAGACAAAACAACAATAAATAGTGGTGTTTACGTAAAGGGTGAGCCAGGCGAAGTTGCAGATGACTTTTATGGTGTGATACAACACATATATGAGTTGTCATATCGTTATTTAGATTACCCTAAGAGAATAGTGTTGTTTTATTGTAATTGGTTCGATCCATCTAGTAGAGGCACTAATTTGAATAAAAAATATAATATTGTGGACATCCAAATGAGTAGAAGATATCATATGTTTGATCCGTTTATCATGGCACATAATGTGAGATAAGTATATTACGTCCCTTATCCAGCAACTCAAACATAAAAACGAGGTTGGTGTGTTGCAATCAAGACAAAACCAAGGGGTCGCATTGAAATAGATGTTTCAGAGTTGGATGAGCCATATCAAACGGATGAAATATCACATGCAAATGAGGTAATTGAAGTTGAACCAATCTCATGTTTACAAGACACACAAGTTGTAGGGGAAAAAGTGGATACCTCCAACTTGACATCAAATCAAGTCATTCCGGATGAAGATGTTGAAGAAGCAGACTCAACAGAAGATGAAGAAGATGAAGATGGCTATGAATATGACACTGGCTCATATTCTGAATAACAATTACTTTATTTATTTTAGTGATATATTTTGTATTAAGTTGTATTGTCATTGTCATAACTTTAAGTTAATTATGATTAGCACCATTTTCCATTATTTACAAATTTGTGTTTTTGCTTACTTTAAGTTAATTATTATCACCATCAATTTCCATTATTTTCAAATTTGTGTTTTGGTTACTTTTAATTAATTATTATTAGCATCATTTTTCACTATAGACATGACTGATGGTAAGGGAAAGGGTAAGGCACCTGCTGGAGGGGCACGTCGTTGTGGTCGACCCCGCTTTGTGACACGGACAGTCGATGACGGATTCGTGTCCCTCCCATCTACATCTGTTACACTACACCCACCGCCCACACTCATGCCTACACATGATATAGCACCAGCACCCCCACATGTTGCTCCTACACCATGTCCACCGCCCACACCCATGCACACACATGTTCTGACACCTCCCTACCGACCTGTTGCTCCAGCCACTCAGTTCATGGACACCTCCATTGGGATCACGATGATGCCCACCCCAAGGATTCCGACTCAGACCCATGGAGACAATTCCAGACAACCAGATGCATCAGGGGTGGATTTGCCTATGGACAGTGATCATCAGTCTAATGGTGATGACGAGGAGAGTCATGGATATTCACCGCCTATATCATCAGATGATGAGGAGATCGAGGTTATGTCTGACGGCCGAGTTATGTTACCCCGACCAGTAAAGGGTAAGAAATATCTCAAATAATGTTATTTTATTGTTGAGTGCAGATTTTATATGTATATGTATTGATTGTTCTCATGTTCTATTGATAAGGTTCCTTCCGTCGAGAAAATCTGCAGAAGCCGTCACGTATGCAGTTACATCTCGGTTTGATCGGGCCTGGAAACATTGGAGTAAGCTTGAGGATCAGGATCGGGATCGATTCTTTGCGGCTTTTAAGGTATTTTGTAATTTTGAATTTACTTCCATTTTTTAGTTTGTTTTAATGTTTCTTTAGTTTATTATTATCCTAAAAAATATTATATTCTCCTAATTTACAGGAGAAGGCTGCTTGGAGAGTAGAACATTCCAATGATGTGGAGATAATTTTTCATCAAAAAGCGGGCAAACGCCTCTCCGAGTTGTTGACGAGATATCGGAACAAGGGAGAACGTCCAAAATGGTGTTTCCCACCCATTTGGGAGGAGCCATGTGCTTACTGTGCTAAACCTGCATTTAAGAAAAAATCCGCCCAGGCAAAGCTCAACAGGGCCTCGGAAAAGGGTGGGAGCCTGCACACTGGCGGCATCGATGCGAGGAGCATGCTCGACGCCTTGTAAGTTCAAACATCATATTTTGTGAATTCATTTACATGTCTTTTTATTTAGAATGTGTAACTTCAAATATGAACAAGTTTTTTTTGGTGCCGGCTAGGGAGCTTGGCCGTAGCGTCAAGCTGGTTGAGCTTCATGCCCGAACCCATACTAGGAAGGGTACCAGCGAGTATGTAGATGAGCGCTCTAGACGCACTCAGGTGATTTACATGTCTCTTTGTTGGAAATTATTTTTATTTTATATTTAATAATTATGGTCATTTTGTATGATGATGTGCATCAATTTTAATGACAGGAGGACTATCAGGCTAAGTTATCTCAGGTTCGGTCTTAGGTAGCCTCATCTTCCCCTACCACCACACTTAACCCAGAGGTGGAAGCCCAAATGGAGTTGCAGACATGGGTCGAGGTTGTTGGCAGTAAGAACAAGGGTTGCATATACGGAATGGGAGACCTAGCCGGCAACTATCGACGCGGGTGCTCCAGCATCTTTACTCAGCAGAGTCGAGCATCGTCCAGTACTAGGCCCCGCTAGTCTCAGGAGTCTGCGGAGATGGTCGAGATACGACAGAAACTGGTAGCTTAGGATGAGATCAATCGGCAGCTGGTTACTCAACAGACACAGATGATGGAGCAGATAGAGATGATAGCAGCTGCACAGAGAGAGCTCATGCTGCGTTTAGGAACCAAGACCCCACCCCACAGATCGCAAAGAGGACCAAAGACCTTCACAGCACCCCTCAGCCACAACCACCGTCGTCCCAGCCACCACCGTCCCAGCCTGAGGGTCATCGGCAGACCAGTGACGAGGATGATCTATCATTTACAGATTTGTTAATGCGGGGCTATAGAGAGGGTTATTAGTTTGGGTTATTAGTTTCTTTAATATTAGATTTTATTTTGTATGATGTACGCACTCTGTCAAAACAATTTACTTTTAGTTATGAATTTCATTTATCGTTTAAAATTATTATTCATTTATCATTTATAATTATTATTTATTTATCATAATATAGTCTAAATTATAATTAATATAAAAAATATCTAATGTTTATATTAATTTTGAATTTTGAATTAAATATTAAATAATTAATTAAAAATAATTTATATTTTAAATAATTAATTAATAAAAAATTAGTTAATTAAATTATTTAGTTTTATAAAAATGTGTTGCAATTTGCGACGGCCATGCCGTCGCTAATTTTTGATAATTTGTGACGGCCATGCCGTCGCTACTTTATGTTGCTAATTTCTATAATTTGTGAGGGTCAGACCTTCGCTAATTTCCTATGATTTGTGACCGCCTAGCGACGGCCATTTAAAAAACCGTCAGAAAGCGTTTGCGACTACCCAATATGTGACGGATTTATGGCCATCGCAAATCCGTCAGAAACATGTGTTTTGCGACGGATTTAAGCTGTTTGCGACGGCCTTTGGCCCTCGCTAAATTCAATTTTTCTTGTAGTGTAAGGTCTTATGCATTGTGTTTGACAGAGCTTATAAAAATAACTTATGACATCCCATAAGGAGTTTTTGACTTATTTTCATAAGTCATTGGGAGAAGCTTATGGAATTATCATAAGAGATTATGCATTAAACACTCGCTCCGTGTTTTTCACTATTCGAATCCTCTCATGCCCCTTTCTTTCTTTTTCTTTCTTTAAGCGCTTACGACATAAGCTCTCATCGATAAGGTCTTATGTGATAAACTCTTCGTTAAGTTGTTTACCCAAACACACCCTTAATGTTATCACGTGGGATGGAGATCTATCGTCTCCTATTCTCTATCCCCAGCCATGTCACACAAATCATATAATGCGAAGTCAATTAAAAATCAATTCACACTCCTCCCACTAATTACCTTAACATTGAAATGCCTTTAACACCTCTTTAAACATTAAAAAAAAAACTCAAATCCTCTCTCCCAGGCTCCCACCACTCTTCCATCAATTATTCAACCTCCTTGAAAATTGAAATCCATCAACTCCCACCACGACCTTCCTCCAAACATTGTGAACAGTGATAGCATCCTTTGCCCACCTCAGCATCAAACTTCTCCAAGCCTCCACTTCCATGAGACCAGCCTTCAAACAACTCATCCAAAACATCATACACCAACACCATCGAATCATCATAACCACAGATATTTTCTTCGATTGGACCGCAATCATGGCTAAAGAACTTAGCATGTTCCATGTCATCTTCAGCGACAGTGACGATTGAGATTTGGCCTTTTACTACTCTCATAGGTGAACTTCCCTCACCGGTGTGTGGATTCCGACGAGTTTCCTTTGCCGGATTTTCCACGAAGCGCATTCTATTCATAAAAGGCAGTCACCCACCAACATAGCTGAAGCAGATGGTGTTAACGTGTGGTCTTTCACCATCAAGGTTTTAAGGGGTGTTGAGGCATTTCGTTTTGAAGGTAATTTGGGTGGAGATTTGTTAAAGATGACATGGAATTTTTTAATTGCTCTGGCATTATATGATTGGCGTGACAGGCATAGAGACAGAGAACAGGCGACAACCGATCTCAGTCCGTTCGTGTGAAGGTGTATATGAATTTATCCTAAAGTGATCATTAATATCATAAATGATAGTAACAACAACATCACCATTCATTATTTGTAACACAGCCTGCCAACTATAATGTTACAATTTGCTAAATTGGAGGCAGGGTATCTTGTAATTAAAATCTAATTTTGACGGTAAGAAAAATAACACAACTCTTTACATTTTATAAAATCAAACTCTAAGGATCCTTTACTCACTTCAGTCACTTGCCATACGTGACTCTTCTATCAGTTTTTAGGTTAGTTGTATTATTTGAACATAAAAATTAGACACTATACATGATATCATATGTTTTTGTTTATATCTCTCATTTATTTTTATAATATTTATATACACATATTTCAAGAATACCATAAAAAATAAAGAAAACACCGTATGATATTCCCAATATGTGTTCAACAAACACATCTGTTTTAAGTTTCTCACAATCCGGTCACAACTCATTGTGTCAGCCACTTGTAGTTCAACTACCATCAACTATCATCCCATCTTTTTTATACTTTTCGAGGATGTTTGGAAAACTGGAAAAAAAAAAGATTGTGCTGATAAAATCGATTATAATAAAAATCTGTTTTTGTTTGAGTCTGTTTGCTGAAAAATGATTTTATGATAATCCATTTCGTTTGGGTGGTATAAAAAAGTCGTTTTTATATAGTAAATTACGAAAAAGGGTAAGAAGTTATTTGTATAATTTAATAATATTTGTTTAGAAGTTGGTTTTGTAGGGGTAAAGATGGAAGAGAGTTTTGTGAATGAAAAATAATTAAATCACAACAATCTTAAGCTAAAACAAACTATATAACATAAATCAACATTTTTCCCCAATTTTTTTTATATATAAATTTAAGCAAAGCACCAAACATGTTAAATTATTTTGAAAACAACTTTTTTAAAATAAAACATCTATAATCTAAAATTTTAAGCTTTCCTAAAAAATGCTCCTAGTCTTCTTCCTTGTCAGCACCGCTGTAAGTATTTTTCAGTATTATTAAAATCGGACCGAACTGACCGGTCCGATCGGTTGGACAGAAAACCGAACCTATGGTCAGTCCGATCAACATGTCAGACCGGTTAGCCACCTAAACCAGTGCTGACACCATCAACCCGGCTTTAAACCGGGGTGAACAGAACCGGCACAAGTAGCATCTACTGTGAACCAGTAAGAACCGGCACAAGTAGCATCCACTTGCTGAAATTCCAAAAAAGGTAGCAAGGGGGATCGAACCTTGGTCATGGGGCACAAATTCCATAAGCCTTACTGCTACACCACCGCAGCTAGTTGGTTGACTCTTGCCAAATAATATATATATATACATAAATCAATCATAATAATTTATATATTTAATATATACAATGTCTATATGGGTGTCCAAATTCAAGTAAGAGCCTGTTTAGTTTACCTCCTATTTCCTGTTTTCATTTCTTGATTTTTAAAAACAATTACAATAAAAATAAATACTACAAAATTGTTACTTTATTTTCATTTCATTTTTTTTTCTAAAGGTTTGTACAGGAAACACTAAAAACAACTTTTTGTTTGTTTTTATTGTTTCCTATACAAATCTTTAAAGACACGAAATATAATGAAAGCAAAGTAATAAGTTTGTAATTATTCTAAAAATTGGAAAATAAAAAATAGGAAATAGAAAATAAACTAAAGAGAGCCTAAATTCTAAATTGTTCCAAAGTTATTTTTAATGTTTTATTTTTAGCCGTAGAAAAAGAAAAAGAAAAAAATGGTTTCAGCCTTCTAACATGATGACTTAGACAGGATAACCATTCCATAAACAGACATTTTACTAGTCCCTTTGAATTGCGGATCAACAAGCAGATGTCCCTTTGAATTGCGGATCAATCAATCTACCAATCTATGTAATTGCATACGATCACATAATAGTACACACTAGACTGGACGAGACTACATACCCACCTCTACCTATAGCGTATAAATGCATTATAGATGAAAAGTGGAATTGAAAAACCGTAAATACAGTGGGTTATGGCTTACCTATGTGATAAACAACTCACTAACTCAGACACTGCCACAGTGGATCCTTTACTAAAATCATAAGTATAACTTTTTGGGTTTTAGTACAAATGTTCTAAAGATATTGATTAAAAGTTCTAAATAAGATAATTAATTATTAAAAAGCTAAGTATATATCTTCTTAATGTATTGAATATAAAACTTCTCATAAAAACTTATTTTTATAGATTTTTTTGTACAATATTCTTAGGATACTGGTTATTATTTTACTAAATTTTTTTTGGTCATATGACCTCATCCTTTTAAGTATAACATAAACCTATTCTGGTAACATCGTTAGAATGCCATTAGCGTTTTCCAGAGGTGCCTAGGGCCTAATGTTTCTTGCTATGTGAATCCATTTTGAGCCCAAAACGATCATAATTGGCGGCTCTTTGCCCACAACATTGTCAAACTCAAAGAGAGCCCTTTGGGCCGTAAAACCAAATAACGTTATTGGGTCATTGTTTCGGATCAAGGTCCAATGACCGTTAGAAACGTACAAATAGGGAAATAGACCACCAAGAAAAACCAAAAGATAAATGGGGTGGGTGAAGGGACTTAAGAAGGAAGTCAAGGAACCATCGACCAACAAAAAATAAAAAAGGATATGTTCCAAATTCACCACTGAACACCAGAGTATTCCAGGCAACTCATGAAGGCATGCAAAAAACTGATGAACCAGAGAATCTTCATTTGGATGACACAGCAAAGTGGAAACCGAGGAAGAAAACGAAGATAATGGTGACGATCGATTTTATCAACGAGTTCAGTTCAGTCAGCAGTTGAAGTTACAAAGGCAGGATTATGTAGATTGCTGAGCTGTGCCTCTTCTGCTGCTGCATCATGTGGATGTTGGGATACCTTTTTTTTTTTTTTTATCAAGTGGGATACTTTTTGATACCATCTATGGACATTGTAATGGTACTGATGGAAAGTTTTGAAATTGATGAAATATATGATGACAGAAGAAAACAATATAAATAAGTGTAAACTAGAATAATATTATAAACTAGAAGAATTAACATAAAAGAATTAACTAATTAACTAATATTAGCTTGTCAATATCGCTTGTGGGTTCACGTGGCAAGGAACCCAGGGTGTGTTTGTTTTAAGTCATAAACTTACATTCTCGGAAATGTTTTTTATGGAAATATTATTTATACTAATGTGTTTAGTGAGTATTTAGTATTCCTAGAAATGTTTTTAAAATTTATTTAATTTAAATATTAAAAAATTTAAATAATGCAAATAAATGTGGTAAAAAGAGGTGGGAGTGAGAAATTAGAGTTGGTTGGGTTTTATTCCCAATTTGAATATTAGATTCTCACCTTTTAACATGAGAATAAAAAGTAAGCAAATCATGCTTGGGAATTGAATGTACCTGGCAATAATTTTTAAAAGCTTGAAATAAACACGATGATGTTACATTCCCTGCCTCACTTTCTCGAAAATGTATTTTCATACCCAAAAACATCCCTCACTTTCCCGAAAATGTATTTTCATACCCTTAGTTTTATGTATAAAAATAATAGGTGCATAAAGAGTTATCCACTATTAAACGAGTCTTCCCGAGTCTCGATTTAATGTGATTTTCGGAGATCTATGATAAAAAAAATACCAATTTGCATATTAGTTTGATTTTTAGAAGAAAAGTATTGCACTAGAACGTGAAATGTAGGATTTACGATAGTTGATAAAAATAATAATTGAAATTGAAATTATTAGGACTGAGCTCTGAGCCAAAGTGGGAGGGCGATTTGTTTGTTTCCATATGAGCTGAAATTAACATCTTAGATTCGGCCAGTTTGGTTGATAAAACGGTTCATGGAACCAATTTAAGGAATGACTGGGGGTGGATTCATTGATTTGATCTCTCTATCACTACGCAGAAAAGAAAGGCAGGTCTGTTACCTTATATTATACGAGTAATTAGAAAAAATAGAAACGTTGATTCCATCGAGTAGATAGAGGCCCACGTGGGGTCTACCTAAATCAAACCAACCATGGGAAACGGAACAACTTCACTTCAATCCAACTATATGTTTTTTTTAAGGACGTTATCAACCGATCCAAAACGTAAAAATCGAATCGAAAAATCGAAAACCAAACAAATCGAAAATCAAAAAAATTGAAAATAAAAAAAACCGTAATTTTTTATTGGATTGGATCGGATTTTGGATCCTATAATAAAATCCAATCCAATCTAAACCGATCTATTATATACATGTACTATTATTTTTGAAATTATAGTATTACTCATTCTTAAACATTATTCTTCATATTTTTATGTCCCTCGTTCTCTTTAATATTTTTGTTGGAATGACATATATAAGACTATTTAGAATAAATATTAATGTCTTGAAGTTATATTTTAGTAAAAGTTTTGATGCATAGCATATATATATTTGATTGAGTAATCATGAAAAATAGGAAACCAATTAAGTAAATTTGAAAAATAATTAGCCACAGTTTATTTGTAGTCGATTCAAGGAAAACAATAAGATAAGTGGAAGTAGGTATAGAGAATTAATATAAAAAAACATGTTAAAAAATATCAATAATTTTTTTCTTCATAAACTCACAAATTAAAACAAAGATTATCTTTTATCCACTATTAAATAAGTAGAAAGGATACTTGACATTAGAAAAAAAATAAAGTATGACAAAAACCGAATTATCCAATCCAATCCAATCCAAACTGCATTTGATTGGATTGAAACGGATCAATTTTCCGATTCAATCCAAAATGCACAATATTATTATCATTAGATCGGATAACTTTTTAACTCAAAATCGATCCGCGAATATGCCTGCTATTTGCATTCGAAGCAAATCGCAAGTCAAAATCAAAACCTCAAGGACAAATTCCCTTTCCGTAGAGCAAGAGGGGCACCGTTCTGTTCTTTGTGGGAGACAGAAAGAGACACTTCTCCAAAACATTAAAACCTGGTTTTTTGAACTGGAACTAGGAGAGAAAGAGTGATGGTTTGGGTTGCAAATCAACAGTGCAGAAGATGGAACACAAGTCTTAACATATGGTGGGGTTTTGCATTTCTCTCTTGTATCTGCTTCCTTTTCTTCACTCCCTCAATCCCTCGCTCTCCCAGCCACCACAATTTTGTTGACATGCGTAATCTTCTCGGTAACCACACTCACTCTATCCCATACCAAATTTCTATATAATTCTGATTTTGTTGCTGATTTGGGCTTCTGGGTCTTGTTCAGGAGTACCCAACACGTTGAATGTGATGACAAATTTCCCATTTTTGGTTGTGGGTGTTCTGGGCTTCGTTTTCGCTCTCGAAGGAGGTGTCTTCAACACAAGGTTTCTATTATTGTAACAAAATTGACCAATTCCTATGATTTATTCTAACTCGATGCGTTTTCAAATTACAACTATTAACTGGCATTGTTTGTTTTAGTTCTCAAGTAGAGGTATGGTCTTGGGTACTATTCTATGCTGGAATTGTTGGGGTGGCTTTTGGCTCTGCTTATTATCATTTGAAGCCCGATGACAACCGTGTGTTGTGGGACACATTACCGGTTAGTGTTACAATTTATTAGTCCTTACGTTGTTTATTGTGTGATTCTTAATTTTTTTTATCCCTTTTCATCTTCCAATTACTCTATTGTCTTAGATTTTAGTAAACGGAAGGTATTCTGATTAAACTAACACTTGTAACACACAAAACACTCTTCTTTCAAGTGGGGCTGCACTGCCTATTTTCTCTCTTTTCATTAAGAAGCTCACTAGTTTTGTCAATGGCAGATGATGGTGGTCTTCTCCTCCCTTTTATCTAGTTTGGTTGCGGAGAGACTCAGCCAGAGGATTGGGCTATGTTGTCTGTTTGCACTCGTTTCTGCTGCCTTTCTTTGTGTACTTTATGAACGGTTAGTTTTTTCCTTTTAAGTCTCATGCTTATTCTATCTTTGACTTCTTATACCTAAAGTCAAGGTGTCAAACTGTAACCAAGTTTTATGCTGAATTCTGTCTGCTAGTTGGTTGCAGAATTTATAATGATATTCGGTTCTGCATGATGTTCCAGTTGATTCTTCCTTTAACTATTCCAGTAATAGCATTTCTGTATCGCTCCAAATATACTCACTCAAGATATTGGTTTTTGTCAACAGGTAAGCCTTGCATGTTTGTAATTCTTCTATGTTTGTAAACCCTGGCTTTTGATCTGAAAAACTACTTTTCTTAATTACTTTCAAACTATGAAGCACCGATACTCCAAAATGGATGCCGTATCCATATCCGATACCGATACTCTCCGATACTCCATCGGTACGTGTCGAAAGAGTATTGAACACGTCTTTTTAAAAAAGAAAAAAAGAAAAAATCCCGATACTCCATCGACACGCTCCGATACTCCTTTGACACACTCCGATGCTCCATTGATGCATTCCGATACGTTCAAATGGGGGCTCGGATACATTTAAATGAAAGTGACTATTCACCTCTTAGCCATCATGACTTCAGATTTGAGAGTTGGAACTTCAACTCCCACTATTTCATTGCAACAAATGCAATTTAAGATCCAGCTCCTAATACCTATCCATTTTCTTCACCTATATCATCTGATGTCTCTCTTTTATTGCATCTTCAAACTTTCACTTTGCTATTATTTTTTTGAAAGATTTGGCTCGTCTTTCTTCTTCAAAGGTTTAGCTAGATATTGAACTTTCAAATTGAAACCACCAACTAGATATTGAAATTTGAAAGTTTCAAATTGAAACTTATCCAATGACTGGGACCTTTGGGTATTCGTACGCTACTATGCATCATTATGTTAGACCCCCTATTAAGAAAGTATATGAAAGGAGGAGGCCGAAACAGCCCAAAGCTATTGGGCCAGCCTCAGATTAGTTGGTTAGTCCCAAGGTAGCAAATTAGCAAGATAAATAAAGAGTAGAAGGGGGAGAATCAGTTAGGAAGTTAGTTGGGAACTAGAACCAAGAGGAAAAGGCCAAGATCTTGAATCTTGGAGGGAAAACACTCTGTATTTTCATTTTCTACTATTCTCATTTGTTTGTTGTTACTTTCTCTGATTTTGGGAGCATTTCCCCAGAGAATTCTTTCTATACTGTAATAAAATTCATCAAGAATCCCTAATTGTTGAACCAGTTCTATCAACTGGTATCAAAGCTCTCAGATCTTGGGGAAAGATTCATGGTTTCGATGAGAGGAATGGAAACCAGAGTGGAGTTTCTCTAGCGCGGGTATGAGACGATCACGGCGACGCGCGAAGAACTGCAAGAACTGAGAAGAGTCGTAGATGAAGAACGACTTGAGAGAATCGAAACGAGAAGGCAACTCGGAGAACTTCTCGAGACAGTGCGCTGATTAACAAGTCGCAGCGCTAGGGAAGGAAACGGAGGAGGATCCGCCAGCGAATCTCAGATCCGAGATGAACGATGGAGGAAATTGGAAGTGCCGGTTTTCGACGGCAGTGATGCCTATGGTTGGGCGAATCGTGTGGAGCGTTATTTCGAGTTGAAGGGATTGAGTGACGAAGAGAAGCTACAAGCTGTGATGGTGGCTATGGAAGGTAAGGCCTTGACTTGGTATCAGTGGTGGGAATATTGCGCTCAGAACCCTACCTGGCAACAGTTTCGCTCCGATGTGATTCGAAGGTTCCTGCCATCGATGATACATAGTCCTTTTGAACTATTGTTGAGCCTAAAACAGACCGGGACAGTCGAAGAGTATAGGGAACAATTCGAGCTGTATGCGGGACCGCTTATGAAAGAAGCTCAACCCGATTACTTGAAGGGGATCTTTCTTAATGGACTCAAGGAGGTGATTAGGGCTGAATTGAAGCTACACAGGGCAGACACTTTAGCTGAATTGATGGATTTTGCCCAGAGTATTGATGAGAAAAACTTGCTGATGAATAGAGGGAGTCAATCGGTACCAAGAAGTGGGGCTACAACAAGAAATGCCAGTAGTACCCGGTTGATCACATGGGAACCAGGGAACAAGAACCAAACTCAGCCTGCATCAGTGACAGGGAGTTCAGGGAATGATTCCAATAATATGAAGTCTACAGGATCTTTCAAGGGAAGGAATTTTCGAAGACTGAGTGATGCAGAACTCCAAGAAAGATCAAGAAGAGGCCTTTGTTTCAGATGTGATGAGAAATGGGGCCCAGGCCACACCTGTGTTAACAAACAATTACAGATTCTGATCCTGGACGAAGAAGAAGATGCTAATAAGACAGAAGAAACAGAGGAAGAATTGGAGATGAAACAGTTACAGTTATCCTTGTATAGTATTACGGGATTGACCTCAAAAAAATCAATCAAGATGTTGGGCACCCTAGCTGGTAGACAGGTGATAGTTCTGGTGGATTGTGGAGCCTCTCATAACTTCATCTCTGCCACCACAGTAAGAGACTGTGATTTACAGTTATCACCAACCCCTCAATACTCAGTAGAAGTAGGAGATGGAAGGAAAATTATGTGTAAAGGCATGTGTACACAGTTAATGCTTTTAATACAAGGGTTAGAAATCCAGCAAGATTTTTTTGTTTTCGGATTGGGGGGAGTTGATGTAGTGCTGGGTATGGAATGGTTATCTAACCTTGGTGAGATTCGGGCTAACTTCAAAGAACTTTCACTTAAGATTCCCACCAAGGAAGGTATGAAGTTGTTGAAGGGAGAACCTGCACTAACCAGAACTAAGGCTTCTTTTAAATCAATTCTCAAGGCCATAGCTGATCAAGGGGAGGGTTTCCTATTAGAATATCACAGTATGCAAACTGAGGCAGAACAGGGGCACTCTATTCCTCAGTGGTTGGTTTCAGTTATTGATGATTATGCTGAGGTATTTCAGGAACCGCAAGGGTTACCTCCACCTAGGCGCCAAGACCATGCCATAGTTCTGAAGGAAGGATCCAATATCCCTAATCTCAGGCCTTATAGGTACCCCCACTATCATAAAAATGAGATTGAAAAATTGGTAGATGATATGTTGAGTTCAGGAATCATTAGGTCGAGTGTGAGCCCTTACTCGAGCCCGATCATTTTGGTTAAGAAGAAGGATGGGGGATGGCGTTTCTGTGTAGATTACCGAGCTCTTAACAAAATTACCATTCCGGACAAGTTCCCTATACCGATTATTGATGAGTTGTTGGATGAACTAGGAGGAGCAGTGGTATTTTCTAAGTTGGACCTTCGATCAGGTTATCACCAGATTCGCATGAGAGAAGAAGATATTCCAAAAACGGCATTCCGGACCCATGAGGGGCACTATGAGTTTGTTGTCATGCCCTTCGGCTTGACTAATGCACCATCAACGTTCCAATCTCTTATGAATGAGATGCTGAAACCATATTTGAGAAAGTTCACCTTAGTATTCTTTGATGATATCCTAGTGTACAGCAAAACTGAAGATGATCACAAGAGACACTTGCAAGCCGTGCTAGCTCTTCTTAAAGAACACCAATTATTTACAAATAAAAAGAAATGCCACTTTGGACAGCAGCAGCTGGAGTATCTAGGCCACATTATCTCAGCTAAGGGTGTAGCTGCAGACCCCAAGAAGTTGGCTGTAATGTTAGATTGGCCAGTCCCCAAAGACCTTAAGGCGCTTAGAGGTTTTTTGGGTCTCACTGGGTACTACAGAAGGTTTGTTAGAGACTATGGTAAGCTGGCCAGACCTTTGACTCAGTTGTTAAAGAAAGATAATTTTCTTTGGTCTATTGAGGCTCAAGGTGCATTTGATAAATTGAAAGCCTTGATGGCTGACTTGCCAGTTTTGACAGTCCCGGATTTCTCTAAAGTTTTCACCATTGAGACAGATGCATCGAATAAGGGTCTTGGAGCAGTTCTTCTCCAAGAAGGCAGACCCGTGGCTTTCCTTAGCCAGGCTTTATTCGAGAGAGCTCAAGCAAGATCTGTATACGAACGTGAGTTAATGGCTATTGTGATGGCAGTGCAGAAATGGAGGCATTACCTCTTGGGCAGGCATTTTGTCATTGTTACTGACCAGAAAAGCTTAAAATTCCTCACAGATCAACGAGTTTTGGGAGAGGAGCAATTCAAGTGGACATCCAAGTTGATGGGCTTTGATTTCGAGATTCAATATAGGCCTGGATCAGAGAATAATGCAGCAGATGCCCTTTCCAGGAAAATGACTTTTGCTGCCCTGTCCACTGTCCAATTTTCAGAATTGGAAGAATGGGAAGAGGAAGTCCAGCAAGATCCTAAACTGCAGAGTATCATCCAAGACTTAATCCAAGACTCACACTCTCATCCTGGCTATTCCTTTCAGAACAGAAAACTACTCTATAAAGGGAAGCTAGTACTACCAAAATCTTCTTCCAAGATTCCTATCTTACTAAAAGAATTCCATAGCTCAGCAGTAGGGGGACACTCAGGATTTTTTAGATCCTATAAACGCATCGCTGGACTGGTTTATTGGGAGGGAATGAAACGAGATATTCAGCAATTTGTGACTTCATGTGAAATGTGTCAGCTAAATAAATATCAAACATTGTCACCAGCAGGTTTGCTCCAACCTCTACTTATTCCCACTCAAGTTTGGGCTGATGTGTCCATGGATTTTGTTGAAGGACTCCCTAAGGTACAAGGGAAGGATGTTATTCTGGTGGTGGTAGATCGGCTCACAAAATATGCTCATTTTATCCCTCTTAGCCATCCATTCACTGCCAAGGATGTGGCAGAAGTTTTCATTGCTGAAGTGGTGAAGTTACATGGATTTCCTTCTACTATTGTGTCCGATAGAGACAAAATTTTCCTGAGTCATTTTTGGAAGGAACTATTTCGGTTAGCTGGCACTAAACTCAAATTCAGCTCTGCATATCATCCTCAAACCGATGGGCAGACTGAAGTTGTAAATCGTTGTTTGGAAACCTACTTGCGCTGCCTTACAGGTTCTAAGCCGAAACAATGGCCCCGTTGGTTGAGTTGGGCGAGTCGGTTCAACACCAACTATAACAGCTCAACCAAATTGACTCCTTTCAAAGCCCTTTATGGCAGGGAGCCTCCCCACCTCCTTAAAGGTACCACCATTCCATCTTCAGTTGAGGAAGTGAATAGCATGACTGAGGCTCGTGATCAATTGTTGCATGATCTAAAAACCAATTTTGTTAAGGCCCAAGCACAGATGAAGCAGTATGCAGATCAGTCTCGCAGACCAATCACTCTAGCAGTGGGAGATTGGGTTTATTTGAAGTTACAGCCCTATCGTTTAAAATCTCTTGCAAAGAAGAGGAACGAGAAGTTGAGTCCTCGCTACTATGGTCCCTATCAAATCAGCAAACAGATTGGTCCGGTTGTTTTCAGTTATCACTCCCTGCTGAGTGCAAAATCCACCGTTTTTCATGCATCATTGTTGAAGAAGGCTCTTTCTCCTTCGATCACACCTCAACCTCTCCCAAAAATGCTCTCTGAAGAGCTGGAACTTCAGGTTTTTCCAGCTGCAGTCCAAGCCATCCGAAACACCACCTCAGTGCGGTTGAGGTTCTCGATACAATGGCAGGATCTTCCCGACTTTGAAGCTACTTGGGAGCCTTATGAAACAATTGCAACCTTGGTTTCCCTCCTTTCACCTTGAGGACAAGGTGGATCTTTTGGGGGGGGAGTATTGTTAAACCCCCTATTAAGAAAGTATATGAAAGGAGGAGGCCGAAACAGCCCAAAGCTATTGGGCCAGCCTCAGATTAGTTGGTTAGTCCCAAGGTAGCAAATTAGCAAGATAAATAAAGAGTAGAAGGGGGAGAATCAGTTGGGAAGTTAGTTGGGAACTAGAACCAAGAGGAAAAGGCCAAGATCTTGAATCTTGGAGGGAAAACACTCTGTATTTTCATTTTCTACTATTCTCATTTGTTTGTTGTTACTTTCTCTTATTTTGGGAGCATTTCCCCAGAGAATTCTTTCTATACTGTAATAAAATTCATCAAGAATCCCTAATTGTTGAACCAGTTCTATCACATTATTATATATATTATGCGAATTTTTTATATATATTTAAATACGTATCCCAAACGTATCGTATCCTATATTTTTTAGGAAAAGACGTATCGACGTATTGGATACGTATCGTATCTGTGCATCATAGCTTTCAAATATTTAATGAACAATAATTTACCACATAAGTGTATTATACATTCCATTGCTGGGAGAAAGTGCCTTAGGTAAGCAAATGTATATGGAGCATTTGTTCTCAAGATCTGGAACTAAATCATTGCTCTAATGAAGTTAGTAACAGGGATAGAAAACTGTAATGTAAACCCTTATGCCATTCACAGCTTTTAAGATACATTCTCTGCTTACTGAGTTTTGGTGGATATCTCAGACAAACGCTAGAATGTTCGGTATGAGAGAGGAAGATGTCATCCCACTTTTTACACATTGGCTATAGTTCTGATGGTTAAGCAGTTGATACTTTTAGGGATTCTGTATTTATATGGAAACTGTATGTGTTCACTTATAAACCGGTTGGATGTCATGTTAACTGTTTGATGGGATGAGGGAAGATTGTTTTACTTTTTAAAATTAAGCTGAAGAGTCAGTATTAAAATATTCTGTTTGATTATGAAAAAAAAGAAAAACAGAAATCTTATCAAAGATGCTACAAGTTATGACGGGGTCAGGAGTGTTGAAGCTGCTTTGGCAATTGTGATTTGGCTTTTAAAAATTGTGGTGTAATTTAGAATCTAGTTTCTAATTCGATGTATATCCTGACATGAGGTAGGTTTCAGGGCTTCCCAATACCATATTAATGCCGTGTCTCCTCTTACAGTTTTAAGTTTAGGGACTTATTTGTTGTTGTTCCCACTCCGAAGCAATGATCAGCTGTGTAGGATAAGTTCCAATTTTCACGCTTCTGTGATACAACTCTTATCTTTGGGCAAACCCCCAGCTTCATGTATCCACTATATTTATTTCTCATTATATATTTATGGCGCCAGATGAGCCATGTAGCCGACCCCCACCTAGTGGGATAAGGCGGTTGTTGTTGTTGTTGTATAGAAGGCATGTTTTGATTACACAGTTTACATTAGACAAAGTTCAGTTCACCACTCAAGACATGCATCTTAATGTCTGAAGAACAGCTTCCACCACCTTTGGAATCAGCTAGCTTGAGTATATTTGTGGTTTTATTTTTTAAAATCCTCTGTATTAATTTTTTTTCATCCCCCTCCCTTTTGTACTGTGGAACAACATTCTTCACTTACGAACGACCCACTGTTCTATTCTTTTCTGTTGGGCTGTCCATTTTAAAGAAAATAAAAGCAGTTGTTAACATACATCTTGTTAAGAAATAACTATATTCTATTGATTTTGTTGAACATACTTTGGAGCCTGAATTTTATTGGCACAGGTATTTATCTGCTAGCAAAATTTGAAGGTGTTACTGACAGGAAACTGTACCATGTAAATAACTACATCATCAGTGGCCATTCTTTGGAACACTTGTGCTTAGCACTGATCCCAATTTTACTCACCGTGATGCTCATCTACCGGGAACTTAAGTTCCAAAGGTATCTGATCAAATTTCTTGTGGCTCTACTGATTCCTTGTAGAAATCGGTATATTAAATTGTCGTCATTAGTCTATTTTTCAGTCAATTAACCTTTTCACTTTTTCCAACTGTTGTTCTCTAGAAGAGATGTGGAGTGTTGTACACTTGTTCTTATATATTTGTTGGCTTGATGACAGATTAGTTGACCGTAAAGATCGGCCATGAAGAGGATGCATGAGATATTGCAGTAAAATGAATGAGTGAAATTATCTTCCTTAACTTTTTAAGGCTAACAAGTTCAGCAGTATAGTTTGTGGAGTCAAATTCCTTTATCTTCTCCATATAAAGGAATCTCTATTGACACCAAACTGCACTTGCCTGGTGGTCGGTCATATGGATGGGAGGGAGCTTGTGCCATTTCAGATTATAGGACAAGTATGATTGAGAACCAAGGTGATGGACAAGAGGTTTCTAACATGCATTGTTTTTTCCTTTGTCATTGATCATTGCCCTTCTCAATGTTGGAACTATTGTCGGAGCATATTCATTCATCATCAACGTGGGCCATTGAAAATTTTGTATTTAGTCTTTATTGATTTTTTTTTTCTCGAATTTGTTTTTGTTAAATGTAAGGATAACTAACATGCAGATTGCAGAGTTTAATGCTTGTGATTGACTTAAGATTGCGGTCTTCCACGTTTGTTGTCTTCGTTTGTTATGATAAATCCAAGTGAGCACTGTGCATCAAGGATTTAGGATTCATATTAATACAATTTGTGGCACGTGTTTGCGCTTTAGTTGCGTACTTGGGAAAGATATGCTTCCTTCCTTCACATGCTGTTTGCTTTGTCCTTTTGAATAATTTTTATGTCTGCTTATTTTTTTGGCTCTTAATAAAATCAGAATCATGTGGCTGTACCCAGTACCCACACGGTATGATTATTTATCCACATTTATATTTGGTGATGTTTCGTTTTCTTTTGGGCCCCTTTCCCTCTCCATTATTTAGAGATTTTGAGTAGAATTTTTTTCAAGTTTAATTTCTTTTTATATCAAGTGAATAAGCGGTTTCTTCTGCTTAGAAGAGTGAAAGAATGGAAGTTAAAGGAATCGTTAGCTCATACAGTTATTAGTACTTATAGTTAATACTTATTCATCCAAAGATGCAAACAAATATCTTGGAGCCTACGCACCCGATGAAGCCCAAAACACCTTAGCAAGCACTGTAAAAGGATATCTTTTTCTACTATAAAATCGGAGAGCCGGGCCGCAAATAAGATAGAGGGTAGTAGAAGAAGGGTTTTTGGTGACCTATTCTTGGAGAAAAGAAGTGATACAAGGTTCCTACAGAGTTTCCTTCTCTTCTTATTTTCCTTTTCTTTTAATTCCATGGATTATTCATTCGTTAGCCAGGGGATGGTGTAATTAATTTGACTGTGATGGTACTTTACCTTTAATTGAGTTATTTTATGAACATATATCTTTTGTTGACTATTAATCATTATCCTTAATGCGTTTGGATGCTTAATCAACATTCAATTGTTCTTTTGGCTCACGTCTATATTAGGAATTGTGAGATGTGAGTATGACTCTTGCAATTGCTACTATGAATGAATTTGAATTAATCTATTAGTTGGTTTTTTATTTATTAGAAATTTAGTTTTTGAACTTCTAATATCTTAATCACTTTTTTTTTTACAAAGATTTCTCAATCAGTTACTACATAGCAAGATAAAAAATGTAATTAGCAAAGATAATATGAAAAGTTATATACAAGCAGGATTGAAGTCAGAAATGGGCCACGGATTGGGTTGCGAGGTAAGGTAATTATCGACTTTGGAGTTACGCAAATGCAACAATGAAAATGATTGACAAACAAACAAACTAATACTTATTATATAGTTACAGTGTCAGGTGTCAATCTTTAATGCAATCAGCAATGTGTCAATGACTCAGAAAATATCTACAGCTTCGAGACAGACTATTTAAAAAATAATTTGCCAACAGTATTATTATGAGAGTATTAGTTAACAAAAATGAAATTAAAACAAATAAAAAATAATGTACAATATTTTTTGAATTCTAACAGTATGTAATATTTTTTTAAAAATAATTAAGATAGCTTAGGAACTCCAATTAGCAAGATCTATATTAAAATTGATTGGTAAGTTTTGGTGTCCCCCCCCCCCCCCCCCCCAAAAAAAAAAAAAAATCTGATAAACTTTAAGAAATATTTAATATGTTTAATTACATGAAGAAAATAATTTAAATATTTTGATCATATATATGCATGTTATTTCTATATCGTATCAATAGTGTATTATCCACGGGGTTAACGCTGGCAAATGTCAGTCAGCTAGAGACCATTATAGACTTATGTACCAGCTATTTGATGATGGAAAATAGTGAAATGGCGACAACATAAGATGCGATGCACAATTGACTGGTTAAACTTGTAATCCAAACAAACTCGTAGGGCATTAGTCATTAGAGCATATATGATAGAAAATTATATGGACGCTCAAAGATTCAAAAACACCATATTACAAGTACGATCACTTTTCTACTAGACATATCCAAAGTACCTGTTCTTTTTGTATGACTAAATTTGGCTAAGTCTCTCGAGATCGAGAGTGAGAAATGACTAAACAAAAGTAGAGAGTTGGAGCAAATATGGTAAGTGGATTGTCCTTTGATCGTAGAGAAAGCTTAGTGAACTTTCTCGATGGCTCCCCTTCCTCCTTGATCTGGAGATGCCATATTTGCCAAACAAAAACCGCTCTGTTTAGTTGCCAAGAAATTCACAGGAAATAACCACCACTCACGATAACTGCAAAAATTCTATTATCTTGTTCGTGTTCCGAATTTCTTATGCTCAATTTATCTTTTATTTGGAATCTCAATTTCTTCTGCATTTTTATGGATGTTCAGGGTGTAGTTGGATTGTGCAGCTGTTTACTTTGACACATGGTACGATTATCTGCTTTAATTATTATTATTATTTTTTTGTTATTTTAAAAACAAGTTTGTATAAAAAAAAACTAAGTATATCATTGTCATAAATAACAAATATATTAATTTTCAAAAGAAAACCTAATTAACCTGTTGATCGCCCAAATTTGGCCATATAAGCTTTGATTTAAATAGGCTGAAATTTTAGTTGGATCTAATTCACGCGACTTGCAGCTTATATATGATATATCCATCTCTATTTACAAAAAGCGATTAAATCAATATATTAGTGAATAAACTTATGGAGAATCGATTGATAGAATGAATATTTGATACAAAGGAGAGGTAGAGAAGCTACCTATATATAGCAAGTCTCTAACCAACATAACAGAAAAAGAGAAAAGAGGGGAGACCTCTAACCAACATAACAGAAAAAGAGTAAAGAGGGGACACTAAGTCTCCAACTAACTAACTAACTTAGCTAGGTTTAACTAGATAAGGAAAAGCATAACAGAAAACTATTAAAATACAAATAGCATACTAAATGAGCTACATAACTAATCTTAACACCCTCCCTCAAGGTGGAGAGTATATATCCAATATTCCCAGCTTGGACAGAAAAACTGAGAAAGGCAAAGGATCCAATGATTTAGTGAACAAGTCAGCGAGTTGGTGTGTGCTAGAAACTGGTAATAAGTGGAATAGCTTTTCCTGCAGTTTCTGTCTAACGATGTGGCAATCTAGCTCAATATGTTTTGTCCTTTCGTGAAAGGAAGAGTTGGCAGCAATGTGGCGAGCGGATTGGCTATCACAATATAAGAGGGCCGGTGAAGTGAAAGGGATTTGGAGATCTTGAAGTAAGTAGGAAAGTCATTGGACTTCACAAACTGTATATGGAAGAGCACGATATTCTGCTTCTGTTGAGGATGTGGAAACTGTGGGCTGCTTCTTTGATTTCCAGGAGATTAGAGATTCTCCAATGAAGATGCAATAGCTTGTGATAGATTTTCTTGTTTCTGGACAGGAGGCCCAATCAGAGTCACTGAAGGCCTTTAACTGTAAAGTGGAGTTCGCAGGATAAAAGAGGCCTTGGTCAGGTGACTTTTTGATGTATTTTAAGACCCGAATGGCTGCATCATGATGAAGAGTAGTAGGAGAGCTCATGAATTGGTTGAGTTTCTGGACAACATAGCTAATATCTGGCCTGGTATTGGTTATGTAGATCAATCGGCCAATGAGTCTTCTATAAATGCCAAGATCTTCAAGAGGTTGTCCTTCATCTTTGAGCAGCTTTATTCCCTTGACCATAGGTGTGGAAACATGCCTAGCAGCAAGTAAACCACAGTAAGATAGAATGTCTAAAGAATACTTTCTTTGGCTTAGATGAATTCCAGCTTTAGATCTTGAAATTTCTAGGCCTAGAAAGTATTTCAAATTGCCTAAGTCTTTGATTCTAAATTGTGAATGCAAAGAGTGTTTAATAGAATTGATTTCGGATAAGTCATTACCAGCAACAATGAGATCATCAACATATATTAAGAGAACAGTGAAGGAGTTACCAAATTTGTGAATGAAGAGAGAATGGTCTGAGGCAGATTGCAGATATCCTTTGTTGATAAAAAAGGTGGATAGTTTTGCATACCATTGTTTGCTTGCCTGCTTGAGTCCATAAATCGACTTGGTAAGTTTGCATACCTGATTTGGAAATTGAGAATGCAGCCCTGTCAAGTCCATATAAACTTCTTCATCCAAGTGTCCATGCAGAAAAGCATTATGGACATCCAGTTGGTGTAGATACCAATCCTGAGAAGAGGAAATTGCCAATAATAGTCTAATGGTTGTGACCTTAGCAACTGGTGAGTAAGTGTCAAAGTAATCAATGCCCTCCACTTGAGTGAACCATTTTGCTACAAGCCTAGCTTTGTATCGTTCAATGCTGCCATCAGCTCTATATTTGATCCTGTAGACCCACTTGCATTCTACTGGTTTCTTGCCAGTGGGGAGGGTGGTGATAGTCCAAGTAGAGTTCTGGTGGAGTGCTTGAAGTTATGTCTGCATAGCCTCTTGCCAATATGATGTCACGTGACTCCGACAAGTGTACCGAATTCATCGCCAAGTAATAAAAAGATATCGATCCCACAGAGACCGTGATCTTAAATCACAACTAATTATCAAATCAATTAAACTGGACTATATAAAAAGGATTTTGAAAAGGTTTTGATTTTTGAAATAATAATCAAGTAACAATCAAATTTTATATCGCAATTAAACAAAACAGGAAAGCAATTCAAATTGGGGTTTTTCAAATCTAAAGGGATTCCTAGGAATTGGGTTACCAACAAGATTGTTCATGTTACTAAATTGACTACCCCTTGTTAATTATCGAAATTGCTTTGAAGGCAAATTTATCCTAAATAAGTTAATGCTCCCTCTCGGGTTACAAAAATAGTGCCCAATTAAACCAACCCCTACTCTCGTGGTAGTTGAATTTAGATTGAACCCTTTAAGCTTTGTGACAATTCGTTAATCCTCGAAGGACCGCTTCTAACTCTCGTGATTTAAGTCCTAAGTCTGATTCTATAGATCCAATACCTAAGTTCACCGTTAGGTTCCTCCTTAGAATATCTACGACACCCAAATAAGTGGCCATCAAATTCTCGAGTAATTAAAATAATAGATATTAGATCTAAAGCAAAATCGAAATTAACAAAGGTAAAACATCAATTCACAACATAAAAACAGATCTTGGGCATAGCCCCAATCCCTAAAAATAAAGCTACCACTCAAGCATTGCCATGGTGGTGACAAGCTTGATTAACAACAACATAAAATAAAGCCTAAGAGAAGAGAAGAAATTGGAGAAGGAGAGAATCCCAATTTTTGGCTAAGTGTTGCCAAAAGCCTCTTTAGTCTCTGCCTAATTGCCCTATTTATAGATTAGAGTAATTTGAATCCCAATCAAATACAAATTCAGATGAAATCAGTTTCTTCAAATCCAAATATTGCGCGTCATGGCCGTGATGGCCTTCACGGCTAGGCCGTGACAGATTCTGCCTTGGGCGCTGCTTCACTGATTGGTCTATCACGGGCATCACGGCTAGACCTTGATCAGTTCTGCCTGTGAGGGTGTGGTTCAGCTGACATGTCACGGTCATGATGGGCATCACGGGCTGGCTGTGACCAGTTCTGACTTTTCCATTCTTTCTTTTAAGCTCTACTCGATCACGGCTGTGATGGGCTCTGTTTGGCTCATTTTCTTTACTTTTCAAGCCCCATCTTCATGCAAGCTCCATCATGGCTAATCTCGAGCATTTTAATCCTTAATTCCTGCACAACAATACCACAAAACCGCCTTACCCGTTCCAAGGTAAAAACTAACCAAAATAAAATTAAATATGCCTAAGCTATATGAAAATGCATGCAAAATATCAATGAAATATGAGGTGAAATCACACTCATCAAACCACCCCAAGCTTAAGACTTTGCTTGTCCTTAAGCAATAACTAAGGCCAGAGAAGATAATCAATCAAAGCATGGACAGTGAATTCTAGAACCCGAGTAACTAATCCAAGCAACAGGCATATTCAATAAATACCCAAGAGACAATCAATTTCAAGTCCAATTAGAAGCTTAGGTTTTCTAAATTCATGTCTCTCACTAATTCGGGCACTCTTCTCACCTCACTCAAGTGTTTAAGGGTATATGACAATTCGCTCAATTTTCTCAAAGAAAGTATCCTACCATAAGCTTGACTATTAACCAAATCTCTACTTTATTAATGAAAACACATAAGAATCAAGAGGTCTTTTATTGGTTGTAACGGGGCCAAGGGATTAATCGTTAGGTGGGGAAACCAAGGAAGGAAAATTCAAGAATGCTAAACAGAATATAAAAAATGCAAAGCATGACAACCTTCTAAAATACCTTTTTGGGCTTTTTCACCTTTTCACCTTTCTTTCTTTTTTTTATTTTATTTCTCACTTTATTTTTGTCCTCCCCTTCTCCAATTTTTTTTGTTTATTTTATTTAATTTATTTATGTGGAGAAGGGGAGATTTTCAACTTAAGAGAAATATATATTTTTTTCTAACTTTCTTATCCCACAATTTATTTTTCAAACTACCTTTTTACTCTTTTTGCAATACTTTAAAAGGTGCCATATCAAGCATCATTCATCAAAATAATTCAAGGTACCAAGAAAAATATTTTATTCTTTTAGGCTCAAAATTGGGCAATTAAAGGATAACATTTAATCAATCAAAGCTCAGAAGGCCAGAAAAATACCTAGTGCCTCAATCATTTTAAAAAATGTTTTAAAAAATTTTTAAGTTTCAAAACGGTTTCAAGTCAAGTTCTAGAGAATACAATCCAAGAGGAATAAAACACTCAATCACAAAGAATGGGGTAGATTTAGTGAGTACCCCTTTTAGGCTCAAAAATCTCACATTTAGTAGTTTAAAATTAATAAGAAACACAAATCTAAGGAACCATATGCTAATTATCAACTATCAAAAGATCATCTCAAACATTTTTATTTTTAGCCTTATCACAAGAATAAAAAACTAGGTTAAAAAATTCACTGTCTCAATTTATTTGGCACCAAGTTCTCACAATCGGATGCATAATCTAAGCAAGGAGGCAATCTAATCATGTGATCATGCAAAACTTTGCCTATATGAATGCAACATGAAAAATGCAAAAATGCAAAAAAAAATCAAAAATACCCCTACCCCAAGCTTAAAAACTTACATTGTCCCCAATGTAAATAATCAAGTCGGAGAGAGGAGAAAAATGGAACAACTCACCGAGGTGGTAGCGGGTGCTGGCTCACATGCCTAGTCAAAGAGATGCTGGAAAATATGTCACGGCCGTGATGCTCATCACGGCTAGGCCGTGATTAATTCTGGTCTATAGGAGCTGGCCTGTCACGGCCGTGACTTCCATCACGGCTAGGACGTGATGCATTCTGATCTTCAAGGTCCTTCTCATCATGCCCGTGATGGATATCACGGCTGGGCCGTGATCCTTTCTGATCTTCTTTGGTTAGCTAATCACGGCCGTGACCACCGTCACGGCCTAGGCATGATGACTTTTGTCCTTATTTGTCCTTGTCTTTTTGCTCTTTCTTCCTTCCTAACCTAAAAGTACTTGGTAAAACCATCAATCTTTCTTTTCTTATCTTCTCAAATTATTCAAAAACAAAATTCAAAAATAAATAGAAAAGGGAAAGGAAACTTGGGTTGCCTCCCAAGAAGCGCTTGTTTACGGTCTTAAGCTTGGCCATACTTATTTTAATCAACCGAGGTCGGCTGGGCCTAGAAGTGCAAGAACACTTCTCTTCCATGGAAGTCCTTAAAAGAGCCGATTTTGTTCATATGGCCAGTTGCGCTTTCGCTTTGATTTTTTCACTATGAGTTTCATGGCCTTACTTCCTCCCGGCGGGGGTTTTATCTCCACATGACGAGCAACTCCAACTTCATCACCCTTAGGTGCATCATTCGTCATGCAAGTCTTCGGAGTTGCTTCCATGTTACGCTCTTCCTTCACCTCTGGAGACATTATATCAATCCTGCACACATGACTCTCAAAAGGAGGGTTGTTATATGAGTTAGTCAAATCAAAATCTACCCTACCTTCTTCTACATTTAAAGAGAGCTTGCCTTTTTTTACGTCTATTATCGCTCCATCTGTGGCCAAGAAAGGCCTTCCTAGGATGATAGGGAATTTAGAATTCCCGTTCATATCCAGCACCATGAAGTCGGTAGGAATGAAAAATTTCCCTACCTTTACGGGGACATTCTCTAGTATGCCTAGAGGAGTTTTAGTTGAGTCATCCGTAAATTGTAAAGAGAATTTGGATGGACTCAATTTCTCGGCTCCTAACGTCTCAAAGATAGTAAGTGGCATTAAACTCGCACTAGCCCCTAAGTCACATAAGGCTTGGTCTATTTTCATTTCTCCAATTGAGCAAGTAATAGAGAAAATACCTGGATCTTTTAGTTTAAGAGGCATATTAGTTTTTATCATGGCATTGTGCACCTCAATTAAGCTCTTAGTTTCTGTTTCTACTTGTTTTTCCTTGACCAACCTTTGTGGGAAAGGTATTGGGGGTTGGTACGGTGGTGGAGGGACATACTTTGGTTCTATCTCTTCATCTTTGCTCATGTCCTCCTCACACTCCACATCTTTTTCAACCACCCCAAGCTTATCACCCCTCATGTATATGGCATTACAATGTTCATTGGGATAAACTTCGGGTTGTCTCGGAAATGTACCCTTAGGTCTAGAGTATGTACTAGCTTGTTGGGCAATCTGAGTTTCTAACATCTTATTATGGATGACTAAGTTATCTACCTTAGATGCTAACTCTTTTATTGCCTCTTGACTGCCCTACCTTGTTGCCTAAACTCTTCATTTTGCTTTGTTTGAGTTTCAATAAATTTTTCCAAGAGAGACTTAAGTTTAGACTTTTGTACCTGAGGATACCCCGGTACGGGTTTCCTATTACCTTGGCCTTCTTGGAATTCGTGGTTTAGGGTGTTGTTGTAGTTCCCGTAGGAGAGGTAAGGGTTGTTCTTCCTTCCTTGGTTGTAAGAATTTGGGGGAACATAGTTTGGCAACTTCGGGTTCGTGTCGTAGAAGTTGTGACAAGAGTTAACTTGTTCCTCTGAAGCACCGGATCCATGGGCAATACCTCGTGGGCAGTCCATTATGTCATGTCCCTGCATTCCACAAATCTCACAAACAATGTTAGTAGCACCTATTGAACTCATATTAGCCCTTTCAAGCTGATCAAAGCGTTTATTCAGTGAGTCAATTTTAGACATAATAAGATCAGTGCTATTCATTTCAAACTTACCCCCCGAAATATTTTTCGGGTTATTACCTCTTTCTGAACCCCATTGGTGGTAGTTGGTGGCTATGTTTTCAATGATATTGAATGCCTCAGTCACAGGTCTGTTCATAAAGGCTCCGCCAGCTGCTGAGTCAAGTGACACCTTCGAAGAGTAGTCCAATCCATTGTAGAAGGTGTGCACTAATAACCACCTCTCGAGTCCATGATGTGGGCATGACTCTAGCAATCCCTTGTAGCGATCCCAAGCTTCGGATAAGCATTCTCCATCCTTTTGGAAGAAGCCGGTGATCTGGGTTCGTAGGTAAGCCGTCTTGGATGGAGGGAAGAATTTCTCCAAGAATGCCTGCTCCAGTTGGTCCCAAGTCGACAAGGTATTAGCAGGCACTTGCTTCAGCCAAGCTTTTGCCTTTCCAGTAAGAGAGGAGGGGAGTAATCTCAAGCGTATAGCATCGACCGGGGCACCATGAATCCTAATTGCATCGGTGAACTCCAAGAATGTCTCCACGTGATCAGTCGGGTCCTCCGAGGGCAATCCTCCGAATTGATGTTGCCTAATCATGCTAATTAGCATAGGCGGTATAGTGTAGTTCTCCGCCTCGATCTCTGGCCTAGCAATCCCAGTTCGCAAACCCCTCGCATTTGAGGCTGCGTAGTCCTTCAATGGTTTGGTATCTGGAAGATTCGCCATGAGTGGAATGAGAATCAACCTCTCTCTCTCTCTGTAGTCTCCTACGTCTATGAAAGGTCCTCTCGATTTCGGGGTCAATCTCAATAAGGCTTCCAAGACTTAGGGATCTTTGCATAAAAGAGAAAAACACAGAAAGATAAATACCCTAGAAAGAAAAAGAGAAAATGAAAAAAAGGAAAATAATTTTTTTTAACAAAAAACAATTAAAAATAAAAAGAAAAAGTCCAAAAAAATCAACTTAAAAATTAAATTGAGATTCAAGAAAGCACAGTCCCCGGCAACGGCGCCAAAAACTTGATGGGCTCCGGCAAGCGTACCAGATCGAAGCAAGTAATAATAAAATGGTGAGAAACCGAGTATCGAACTCAGGGATTGGGAAACCAAGTGTCACTTCACAAATTAAACAACTATTTTAGATTAAGAAATAGGTTTGAAAAGATTTCAAGAAAATAAAAGAAACAATAAAAGAAATAAAATGTTTTTCGGGTTTTTAAATATGAAAGAGGTTTCCAGGAATCGGGTTGCCAGCAAGACCGATCATGCTACTAAATTGACTACCCCTCTTGTTAATTATCGAAATTTGCTTTGAAGGCGAATTTATCCTAAATAAGTTAATTCTCCCTCTCGGGTTACAAGAACTGTGCCCAATTAAACCAACCCCTACTCTCGTGGTAATTGAATTTAAATTGAACCCTTTAAGTTTTGTGACAATTCGTGAACCCTCGAAGGACCGTTTCTAACTCTCGTGATTTAAGTCCTGAGTTTAATTCCTATGGATCCTATACCTAAGTTCACCGCTAGGTTCCTCCTTAGAGTATCTATGGCATGCAAATAAGTGCGCACCAGATTCACAAGTAATTCATGCAATAGGAATTAAATCGAAAACAAATTGAAATTGACAAAAAGTAAAACGTCAATTAATAACATAAAACAAATCTTGGGCATAGCCCCAATCCCTAGAAACAAAAATACTACTCAAGCATTGCCCCATGGCAAGCTTGATTAACAAAAGCATAAAAGAAATTCTAAGAGAGAAGAAGAAATTGGAGAAGAAGAGAAATCCTAGTTTTTTTTGCCTAAGGTAGCAGCCCAACCCTCTCAGTCCCCTATTTTCGAGCCTCTAGGTCCTATTTGCAAGGTAGGGTAACTTGAATCCCAAGCAATTACAATAATCAGATCAAATCAGTTTTTAAAATCCAAATATTGCGCGTCACGGCCGTGATGCCTGTCACGGCTAGGCCGTGACGGATTCTGACTTGGAGATTGCTTCGCTGGTTGGTCTGTAACGATCATGACCACCATCACAGCCTAGTCGTGATCAGTTCTGCCTGTGAGGGTCTGGTTCAGTTGGCATATCACGGACGTGATGGACATCACGGCCTAGCCATGACCAGTTCTGACTTTTCCATTCTTTCTTTTCAGCTCCACTCGGTCATGGTCGTGATGGCTATCACGGCTAGCCCGTGATGGCCTCTGTTTGGCTCAGTTTTCTTGCTTTTCAAGCTCCATCTTCATGCAAGCTCCATCATAATTGGTCCTGAGCATTTTAATCTTTATATCCAGATCAAAATCTCCAAATTAATTGCCAAATCTTATCATATCCTTTATTGTTGTGATAGACAATTATTATTCAAATCCAAATTGATTAATTTAGATCCAATCTTTTATCTCAATGCCAATTGAATTATCTTTTAATCATAATAATTCAAATCCAAATTGATTTGAATTCAAATCCGTCATGTGGGCCCTTGCAATTTACTTGGCAATCTTCAATTTAATTTCAATTCTTCTTCTTTGTCCTCTCCTAAAAATAAGAATAAGAAAATATCAGAAAATTAATAAAAATCTAATTAAATACACACATCGACTCTAAAATAACAAAAATAGGAAAACAAAGTCTAATTTGGGCTAAATCAAGCATTTAACAAAATTTAATTGATGAAATCCGCTATAAAATAATAGATAAAATATCATAAGCCAGCGGATTATCAAACACCCCAAACTTAAACTTTGTTTGTCCTCACGCAAACTAAAGCTCAAAAAGACTCAAAACTTGTCAAGCTCAATGGACTCAATCAAACTTCACATAATCTTCATGCAATTTTACCAAAACAATTCCAATCAATGTTTCCCCCTATTTCATTATAGTAATCCCCATATTCATTTACTTCAAACAAACAGAATTCCATCATTCATACAATTATTAATCTAAGCAAAGGGTTTGAGTTACACACAAAAGGGAGATCACCAATTTCAAACATTTGCCTTCCTCACAAGGGCATTTAATAATTCACTCATTCGTTCAATTTGTCTAGAATATCAACTTTCACTCAATTTCACATTTCAAGAGCACTTTCCATGAATTTGATTTTCATCTCAAACAAAGTTCCCACGAAAACGTGCATGCATCATCAAAAGGTCTTTCATAGGTTGTAATGTGGCCTGGCTAAAGGTAGGATATACAAAGGTGCTAGGCTTTACATCCCTATGAATTAAGAGAGCATGAAACTTTTTACACTATTATTTTCACTCTAATTCCTTTTTCTATTTTTTTTGTTACGCTTTGGGTGGCTACAACCTATTTCCTTTGACATCCTTTTATTTTGACCTTTTTGGAATTTTTTATTTTTCTTCTTTTTCTTTTTCCCTTTTGCCTTTGGCTTCAACCTATGTTTTTTTTTCTTTTTCTCAATCCAAAACAACATATCATATCCTTGTAGCCACCCAAAACTTAGTTTCCTTCAACCCTTGTATTTGCTAAGCATCCACGTTCTCCTAAATCCCAAGATTGGGTTAACATGGTTTTTCGGGATTTTTGGCTTATAACATAAGGTCATCAAGAAACAATAGGCTATTAGGCTCAATGTGGCTAACTAGGGAACATGCATTAGGTATGGTTCTTTCTAGGCCAAGTAGCTATTTCAAAGAACATTGCCTAAATCATTTGATGCAAACATATAACCATGCAAACCACGAAGAGATTCAAGCAAATCCAGGAAAGTGCAACTTAAAAGTGATTCACACAATTTAAAAACAATGTTGGAGGCTCAAATTCCTCACCCGGACATTTTTTAGCAAATTATTTAACCGAGATACAATCCCTAGTATATGCACTCCTTCACCCCAAACTTGTCATAAATCATGCATTCCAAACAAAAATTCTCAAAGTTCAATTTTCAATTTTTCATGGGGATCAATTTTCAGATTTTCAAAACATTAGGGGAAATCATCAAAAATAAATATTTATCATGCAATCCATTTATGCTAAATTTAATAAAATCCATTCAAGCTCACCGACAGAAGACTCACATACATATGACTCAAGTAAAGAAAAGCAAAAAATTAAAAGGAGAAGGGTTTAGAAAAACTCAATGAAGATGCTTCCACCCGGATCCCATAGCCTGTGGTAAAAATACCAAGAGATGTCCAAGATGTAAGACCTTCCACCCGGATCCCATGGCTTGTGGAGTGGATATGGAAGAAGCAAGTGTGATGAGATTCCTTTAACTTCTTTAAGTGTTATGATGAGCTCACTTCCTCCTGGGTCAAATGGTAAGTCACCTACTCCAAGAATGGCCTTTATGTAATTAGTTTCTCCATGAAGCACTAGAACCATAACTTCTTGAGGCGATCTTAGAGCCTTTGCCGCTGTTGATGAAAACTCCCAATTTTCAAGCTATGACTTGAACTCCAAAGTTGGTATTTTTACTAAGTAATGTGATAGACAAATTGAAGGCACCAACTTTGTTATATCCAAACATGCATGAAAACCAACATACTTATCCAACTCAGAATTTTTAGGCTCCTCAATAGGAATGGTGAGAGAAGTATTTTCCACATGATTGGTCTCTTTTGTCCCTTGCAAAGGAACAATAGGAGATATTTCCTCCTTGCACTCCTCTTCATGATCCTCTCCTCTTGAATCATCTTCCACCACCACCTCGTCTTCATTCACGTCCATGCTAGCAAATAGATTCTCTTCAATTTGAATTCCATGTTGCTTTTCTGCTAGCAATTTAGAAAATTCACTAGCTTGTTCTTATAACTTTTGAAAGTTGTTACTTATCAACTCCGTTACCAGTTGAGAACGTTTCTTACGCATTTTATGCCTTTGAATCATGCCACTAAATTCCTCCTTGCAACGCTCTATGCTCTGGATCAAATGTTGAGCATCTATATCCCAAAGTGATTCCAGCACATCCGGATCCAGCTTAATGTCTGGTGGTGGTTGTAAGGATGACAAATAGGATCTCCATTCCTCTTTGGAGTATATCTTCACGTGCTTATCAGTGATACCATCAAACACGATCCAACCAAATTGATATTCCCAAGTTGGATAGTAAAGATAGTCCATGTGTTTCATCAATCTTGCACAAACAAAACTCAAAAGAAAAGGTCGAATATATACAAATAAAAATTAAAAAGACTAAAGTAGTTGCCTACTTTGTTACTAATGATATTGGTATTGCCAATACCCGGCAACGACGCCAAAAACTTGATGTCGCGTGACTCCGGCAAGTGTACCGAATTCGTCGCCAAGTAATAAAAAGATATCAATCCCACAGAGACCGTGATCTCAAATCACAACTAATTATCAAATCAATTAAACTGGACTATATAAAAAGGATTTTGAAAAGGTTTTGATTTTTGAAGTAATAATCAAGTAACAATCAAATTTAATATCGCAATTAAACAAAATAGGAAAGCAATTCAAATTGGGGTTTTTCAAATCTAAAGGGATTCCTAGGAATTGGGTTACCAACAAGATTGTTCATGTTACTAAATTGACTACCCCTTGTTAATTATCGAAATTGCTTTGAAGGCGAATTTATCCTAAATAAGTTAATGCTCCCTCTCAGGTTAAAAAAACCGTGCCCAATTAAACAAACCCCTACTCTCGTGGTAGTTGAATTTAGATTTAACCCTTTAAGCTTTGTGACAATTCGTTAATCCTCGAAGGACCGCTTCTAACTCTCGTGATTTAAGTCCTAAGTCTGATTCTATAGATCCGATACCTAAGTTCACTGCTAGGTTCCTCCTTAGAATATCTACGACACGCAAATAAGTGGCCACCGAATTCACGAGTAATTAAAACAATAGATATCAGATCTAAAGCAAAATCAAAATTAACAAAGGTAAAACATCAATTCACAACATAAAAACGGATCTTGGGCATAGCCCCAACCCCTAGAAATAAAGCTACTACTCAAGCATTGCCATGGTGATGACAAGCTTGATTAACAACAAAATAAAATAAAGCCTAAGAGAAGAGAAGAAGAAGAAGGAGAGAATCCTAATTTTTGCCTAAGTGTGGCAGCCCAAAAGCCTCTTTAGTCTCTACCTAATTGCCTTATTTATAGATTAGGGTAATTTGAATCCCAATCAAATACAAATTCATATGAAATCAGTTTCTTCAGATCCAAATATTGCGCATCACGGCCGTGCCGTGACGGATTCTGCCTTGGGCGCTGCTTCACTGATTGGTCTGTCACGACCGTGATGCTCATCACGGCTAGGCCGTGATCAGTTCTGCCTGTGAGGGTCTGGTTCAGCTGACATGTCACGGCCGTGATGGGCATCACGGGCTGGCCGTGACCAGTTCTGACTTGTCCATTCTTTCTTTTAAGCTCTACTTGATCACGGCCGTGATGGGCTCTGTTTGGCTCATTTTCTTTACTTTTCAAGCCCCATCTTCATGCAAGCTCCATCATGGCTAATCTCGAGCATTTTAATCCTTAATTCCTGCACAACAACACCACAAAACCACCTTACCCGTTCCAAGGTAAAAACTAACCAAAATCAAATTAAATATGCCTAAGCTATATGAAAATGCATGCAAAATATCAATGAAATATGAGGTGAAATCACACTCATCACAATGCTTGTGTTCAAGAGCTTGTTTGTAAGTTTTTGGTTCCTCATTAGCAGAAATGGATAAGATGAAATGTGAATGTGAAGGAGAGAGTTTAGAGTAATTAAGAACAGAAGATAAGGGATATGGAACAACATAAGAAATAGTAGACGAAGTTACTGCATTGCAATGGAAATCTTGTAGATAGGTATGGGTCTGCTTTTGTCTAGTGGACTTTCTCAAGACAGAGATTGGAGGTTCTGTAGGTTCTACAGAAGTTGGAGGTTCTGCACATTCTGAAGGTGTAAACGCTGTAGGTGTTGGATTGACAGTGCCAGACTGAGTATTGGATGAGCTGTCTAAATGAGAAACGGGAGAGTTAGGATTAATAGTAGAAGAAGAATGTGGCATATCAAAGAGAAAAATATCAGTTAGAGGAGGATAAAGAGTATAAGAATCAGAAATAGAAGGAGAAGTAGAGTTGTTGTATGGAAAAATAGATTCATAAAAGATGGCATTTCTGGAAACAAATGTATCCCTTGTTTGCAGATCAAAGAGTAAGTATCCCTTAGTACCAGGTTTTTATCCAAGAAACAAGCACTTTCTGGCTCTTGGACAAGTTTGGTCTTGTGTTCTTGCAAAGTAGAAGCATAAGACAAACAACCAAAAACTTTAAGGTCAAGAAAGGTTGGTGGAACACCATTTAGCATTTCAAAAGGAGTTTTATTCTTTAGAACGGGTGTAGGCATTCGATTGATTAAATAAATAGAATGGCAAACAGCAAATGACCAAAAGCTTGATGGCAATTTGGATTGAAAAATTAATGCTCTAGTTACATTAAGAAGATGTTGATGCTTTCTTTCAATAACAGAATTTTGTTGAGGTGTCTCAACACATGAAGTTTGGTGTAATATGCCTAAAGAGGAGTAAAAAGATTTCATTTTAAATTCAGTTCCATTATTTGTTCTCATGCACTTAATATGAGTTGAAAATTGATTGGAAACATAAGCTACAAAGGTATGAATGCAGGTTTTGGTTTCTGATTTGGAATGCATAAGATATATCCATGTATGCCGAGTATAGTCATCAACAATAGTTAGAAAATACTTGTGTCCTTGGAAAGAACAAACATTTAAAGGCCCCCAAATGTCTAAGTGAATAAGATCAAAGGCATGAAGAGAAAAGGTGTTGCTAACAGGAAAGGGCAATCTGCATTGTTTTGCCAAGTGACATGAATCACAAATAAGATTTTTATTAAGATGAACGTAGGGAAATTGCATACAAATTTGTTCTAGAACATTCAAGGAAGGGTGGCCTAGCCTTGAGTGCCACAAATCAAAAGAAACAGCAGAAACATTAGATGTTTTATTAACATGAGATACAATAGGAGCAGAAAGAGAAACATTTGTCTTTCTATGAAAGGAATTGGAAAAAGATTCTTGTTGAAGAATATAGAGATGGTTGTGGACTTCAACATGCCCAATCATCTTCAGGGTAGACATGTCCTGAATGTCACAAGAGAAAGGTGAGAAAATTAGCTTGCAATTATAATGTTGAGTAAGTTTATTGATAGAGATGAGATTGAAATGAAAAGCAGGAATATGAAGAACATTGGGAAGAGATAAAGATTGAGTTAAAGAAATGGTTCCTGAGTGTGTAGCAATGGTTATGTCACCATTTGGTAATTTAACTGAAACTGGTTTGATTGGATTGTAAGCACTAAATAGGTGAATATGAGGACATGCATGATCCGAGGCACCAGTGTCCAAAATCCAAAAAGAAGAAAAAAATTGATGTAGAGAATGTTAAGTCTCCAAAATGTTTGATGTGCATTTCCCTAAGTTTTGATGAAAACTAAACATTGGTTAATGATTTAATTAACCTTCATATTGGGTGCTAACCTATCTATCGAGTGTACAGATTAAATAAGAGAATCATCCGTCCAACACAAATGATTGAAATGCACGTCCAACACTGTAGTGATTGAAGCTCACATCCAACGCAAGTGATTGAAACGCACGTCCAACACTGTAGTGATTGAAGCTCACGTCCATCGCAAATGTTTGAAGATTGAAGCTCACGTCCATCACAAATGTTTAAAGCACACGTCCAAAACGCAAGAGAAAGAAACTTGCGTCCACTAAAGTGATGAAAGCCAGCGTCTACTAACGTGGCATTTGGAGCGCGTCCATTACAGTATCAGAACATCACGTCCATTAAAGTATCAGAATAGCGCGTCCATTAAAGTATTAGAATAGCGTGTCCAATAAAGTATCAGAATAACGCGTCCACTAAGGTATCAGAATGACTCGTCCAATGACGTGGCAATTGGAGCTCGTCCATTAAGGTTAGAATGGCTCGTCCAATGACGTGGCAATTGGAGCTCGTCCATTAAGGTCAGAATGGCTCGTCCATTAAGGTCAGAATGTATCCGTCCAATGACGTGGCAAAAGACTTTCGTCCACCAGAGTAACTAAGACTCTCGACCACCAGAGTAACTGAGACTCTCGTCCACCAGAGTAACTGAGACTCTCGTCCACCAGAGTAACCGAGACTCTCGTCCACCAGACTAACTGAGACTCTCGTCTAGTAAAGTAACAGAGGTTCTCGTCCACCAGAATAATAGAGGCTCTCATCCACTAAAGTAACAAAGGCTCTCGTCCACTAAAGGTGACAGAAGCTCTCGTCCACTAGAGTAACAGAAGTGCTCGTTCACTAAAGGTGACGGATGCGCTCGTCCACTAGTCTTTGGACTTGCTGAGTCCTTAATATGGAGCTCGTCTACTAGCCAGAATGAAAACTCAAATGACTAGATAGACGTGATTATTTTCAAGATGGAAGCACTTATCTTATGAATGCGAATTCTATAAGGATTATCAGAATCTTAGTTCAAGAACCAGAAAGAGACTTGAAGCCTTCTCTCCTACTCAGTTTCATGATTATCAAGAAAAGTCAGAAGTTACTCTCTCAAGCAACCTTGGATAATCAGAACCAAAGACCAGAATGCTTCCAACGTGCTTTATTCCCTAGTACCTCTGGTCCTTACACGAAAAGAGAAGTTTACTCAGTAAAGTACAAAAAGCTCTCTACACAACTCTGATATGGTTGTAGCACGATGAATAAAGCCATGATCCTTCATGTTAGAGTACAACCAACGACTCTATTGCATTAATAACTACCCAGAATGACTCTATTGCATTAATGGCTGCCCAGAACTACTCTATTGCATTTAATGAAGTTCTGTTTGAAGCCAACATCTGAGGGGATGTCTCTAACGGATCCTAAATACTTGAAGACCATAAATACAGAAGTCATTGAAGATGAAGAATGAGAGAATACACATTACATTAAAACGCCATTACTCTCCATTAATTTCTTCATTCTTTTATTCTGTATTCTTCAATCATTTTGAAGTTATTACGCGGACTTTCCTAAGCCTTACATTTAAACCACTCTGAGTGTTAGTGAAAGATCTGCCTGTGAGAAATTGTATTTATTACAAACCCAATCTCCCAAACAAACCAGAGTGAGCCTGAAGAGGCTAGGTGTGAAAATAATACTTGTCTTAAGCCTGAAGAGGCTAGGTGTGCAAATAATACTTGTCTCGAGCCTAAAGAGGCTAGGTGTGCAAATAATACTTGAGTCTGTAACCTTATCAGTTATAGTGGATAAATCTTGGTGCTGCCAAGGACTGGACGTAGCTCTTTGTTTTGAAGAGTGAACCGGGATAAATAACCTTGCCGGTCTATCTTCCCTTAAACTCTTTAATTGCCTTAGTTTTCTTACGTCTATCAAGTGGTGTACTTGCAAAAGTCACCCGTCCATCCTGTATTCTTCCACTCGTCCAAATCTAGCCTTTTTGTTTGCGAAAAGATTTCAACTTTGCTTAAATTCTGATAAAAACAATTCAACCCCCCTTCTTGTGTTTATAGTTGTCTATTTCAATTGGTATCAGAGCTCAACCTCTGGGTTGAGCATCTAACAGTGTAGAGGTAAAAGGTCCTGAAGAATAGACATGATGGTTGGAGCTAGTACAAGTGGAAGTCATCAGACATCATGGAGGAAGGTGAGTCTGTTGCTCAGATGATAGGAAGATTCCAAACTATAATCAACAGTTTGAAATCTCTTAGCAACGTCTATACCAATGCTGAGAAGGTTGGAGAGATTCTGAGAAGTCTACCTAAACAGTGGAGACCTTTGGTCACTGCTATCTCCCAAGCCAAGGATCTCACTACCTTGACTATGGATGAACTTCTTGGAACACTCACTGTTTGTGAGCAAGAACTTGGAGATGAAGTTGCACCAAAGAAGGGCAAGTCAATTGCTCTGAAAGCTGATCAAAAGTCAGCAAAAGTTTCCAAGGCTCTGAAGATGAGTCATCCAGGTGATGTCGACCTACCGTAACTCGAGGATTCTGAGAGTGATGAAGAGTTGTCTCTCCTGACCAGGAAGATAAAGCTTCTCCTACAGAAAAAGAAGTTCAAGAGGGATAGGCCATTCAGAAGGTTTAACAAGGACAAGAACTTCAAAGAATCCACCTCAACAGACAAAAGTCCAATTGTTTGCTATGAGTACAAGAAGCCCGGTCACTTCAAGGCTGAATATCCTCAACTCAAGAAGGCCCCTTCTAAGAAATTCTTCAAGAAGAAGAAGAAAGGAATGATGGCTACTTGGGAGGATCTGGAGTCAACATCTTCTGATGAAGAAACTGAGGAAGAAGCCAATCTCTGTTTGATGGCCAACACTGAATCAGACTCTGATAATGAGGTACATCCTGACTATGAGAAATTACTTGATGCCTATGAGGAGTTGTTGGAGGAATCCAACTTCTTATCTAAAGCCTTCAAATCCCTCAAGAGAGAGTATGTAAAGCTCACCAGTGAGCATAAACAGAAATCTCAAGATTGCGAGAAGCTGGCTAAAGAGAACAGCGAGCTGAAGACTGAAAAGTCTAATGAAGCTAAGATCTCAAGTGAAACATCACCATCTGAAGAAGTTGAAAAACTTCAACAGAAAGTGGAAGAGCTCACTTCTGATCTTGCCAAATTTTTTAATGGTAGAGACAATCTGACTAAGCTTCTTGGCATTCAGAAGCACTCTCTTAAGAAAGAAGGTATTGGATATGTCCATCAAACACATCATAAAGTATCAACCAAAGTTCCTACAGTATCTGTTAAGTCAACTGTAACCAAATCAACACCTATTTATAACTTCTGTGGAAAAACTGGGCATGTTGTGTCTAAGTGTGTCCATAAGAAGAGAAGGAAGTCTTTACAGACTCCTAGAACTAACAGAAAAGGACCCGGAAAAATATGGGTACCTAAAGATCAAATAATTTTTGTTGCAGATGTCCTCAACAGGACAAAGAAAACACCACTGCTGATACCTGGACAGTGGCTGCTCGCGTCATATGACAGGAGAAAAGTCTATGTTCCTAGAGCTCCAACTTAAGAAAGGAGGGCACGTTGCCTTCGGAGGAAATCAGAAAGGGTAAGTTATAGGAATTGGTACTATTGGTAGTAAACCCCCTCTTCCCTCTATATCTAATGTTCTTATGGTTAAAGGATTAAGACACTATTTGCTTAGCATAAGTCAATTATGTGATAGTGGTTTTGATGTTTCATTTACCAAGGATGTATGCATAGTTAAATACTGTAGTGGCAAAACCTTCTTTTCAGCTAAAAGGCAATAAAATCTTTATAAGATTGAACTGTCTGATCTCTCAGATCAAAGTGTAACCTGTCTGATGTCTAAAGAGGATGGGAGATGGTTATGGCATAAGAAACTAGGACATGCTAGTATGAAATTAATTTCTGAATTAAAAAGGAATAGTCACGTGAGAGGATTGCCTGATATTAACTTTAAGAAAGATGTCTTGTGTGATGCATGTCAGAGAGGTAAACAGATAAAATCAAGTTTCAAATCTAAAAACCAAGTATCAACCTCTAGACCTCTTCAGTTGTTACACATGGATCTGTTTGGACCAGTTAGTGTTGCCAGTCTGGCTGGAAGAAAATATGGATTTGTCATAGTTGATGACTATTCTAGATACACATGGGTACTCTTCCTAACACACAAGGATGAGTCTTTTAAGGCTTTCTCAGTATTCTGCAAAAGAGTACAAAATGAGCAAGGTTTCTATATTTCTACTCTTACAAGTGATCATGTGGGAGAATTTGAAAATGAGCAGTTTAGACAATTCTGTGAGGAGAATGGAATCTCCACAATTTCTCTGCACCTAAAACTCCACAGCAAAATGGAGTGGTTGAGAGAAAGAACAAATCTTTGCAAGAGATGGCTAGATCTATGCTCAATGAAAATAATCTCCCTAAGTACTTCTGGGCAGAAGCTGTAAACACTGCTTGTTATGTACAAAACAAAATACTTATTAGGCCTTTTCTAAAAATGACTCCTTATGAATTGTGGAAAGGAAAAAGCGCCAACATATCTAATTTTCATGTTTTTGGATGTGAATGTTTTATTCTGAATATCAGAGATAATCTTGGAAAGTTTGATTCTAAGGTAGATAAAGGTATTTTCGTAGGATATTCTGAAAAGTCTAAGGCCTTTAGAGTATACAATTCAAGAACTTGTATTATTGAAGAATCTGTTCATGTTAAATTCAATGTTAGATTAAAGACTGATAAAGAACTATCAGATCTAGAAGATGATCTTGCAGGTCTTGATATAAACAAGTCAGAAAGTCAACAACCCGATCTGACCAAAAGCAACCCGTGCTCGAGGTCGAAAGACAAGTGGAACAGACCAGTCATCAGACAAGTCAAGATCTTCATGATAATCTCAAAAGGGGTTGGAAGTTCAACACTCATCATCCTAAGGATCTTATTATTGGAAATCCTTCTGAGAGTGTGGTCGCGCTGTCGCCACGCGCCAAAAAGAACGAGCGTTTACAAAAATAATGTAGATAGGGAAGCGACAACTCGGATGTCGTCTCACGAGGACTCTTAGGCGTTGTTATTATTAACAGAAAATTAATTTTGGGGGGTTGTTTGGATTGAAATAAAATAAAGAAAACAAAACAATGAAAACAAAGCAGTTAAAGAGAATAGCAAATAAACTAAAGACGATTAAACCTCTGTTTCTCGGTTTCCCACTATCATTGGTTCAAGCAAATCCAAGCCCTAAGCAGATTCTAAACCCTTTCCGATTGTAGCATCAATTTACAAGCGAAATCAATACTACGAGACATATATTCCTATTCCCGAATTAAGCAAACGGGGTGAAGCACTCATGAACTAAGCGAACATGATTGAACACACGCGAATTAAGCAAACGCGATTATATATAGGAACATACAATCATCGAAATAAATCAATACTAATCCTATACATATCTGAATTAAGCAAACAGAAACATATAGAACAGTACTGAAAAGGAATAGCAATTCAAATAGGAAATCCAGAACCTCAAGTGTAATTGAAACCAATCCCAGTAGATTAATCTAGGAGACTAGCTCTCCATTACAGACATAGGCACAAAAGAAAAGAAAATAAACTACTGGAAACTACTACTACTACCTCCTAAGACTGGCTAAAACTAGCCAACCCAGGCAAGACCCTAGCCAAGACTGGTTCAGTTCTGTCTAAAACGCTTAAATACAATTTCTGGAATCAGCTTTCTCGCGAGGCGAAGCCTCTCTCGCGACGCGAATCTTGTGAACAGTCTGCAACCTTTGGTATTCTCGCGAGGCGAACAAACCTTCGCGAGGCGAGAATCTGAAAAGTCTTCTGTTACGCCCGTTATGAACATCAGGGGCCAACCATGATGCTTTCTGACTTCCCGGTCTCAGTGGCGAATGTATGCTCGCGAGGCGAACGCTTCAACTTCAAAACTGCCACAGCCGTGATCTTCAACACGGGTAAACCGTGATTGTCTCTGACTTTCTGGGCTTGGTGACTCGCGACGCGAGATAACCTTCGCGGGGCGAACCAGTTTTATTCCTTTTTATTAACCTGAAAAACAGAAAATAGAATAAGTGTTTTATTTAACTCTAAATCAACTAAATTAACCTAAAAATACTTTACAGACTCAAAATACTACTTAAGGGCAATCAAGTCTAATTTGGGTAAAAAATGATATAAAATTAGCACATAGCCATGGTCTTTATTAGTTATGAAACCAGATGACCAGAGGCTCATCAGAGCGTAAGAACCAGATCCACATTAAGAGAATCAAGTAATGTGGCCTTTATTTCAGATTTGGAGCCTAAACGCATTGAAGAAGCTCTTGAGGATGAAAGTTGGATTCTTGCTATGCAAGAAGAACTCACCCAGTTCACCAGAAATGATGTCTGGACTCTTATCTCTAAGCCTAAAAACAAGTCAGTTATTGGAACAAGATGGGTCTTCAGAAACAAATTAGATGAAGATGGTAAAGTTGTCAGAAATAAAGCAAGGTTAGTAGCTCAAGGCTATAACCAACAAGAAAGTATTGATTATACTGAAACCTTTACACCTGTAGCTAGAATAGAAGCCATACACATTTTAATATCATATGCTACACAACACCAAATTACCCTGTTTCAAATGGATGTAAAAAATACTTTTCTAAATGGAATAATTGAAGAAGAAGTGTATGTTAAACAACCCCCTGGTTTTGAGGATACCGATAAACCAGATCACGTTTTCAAACTCAAAAAGGCATTATATGGTTTGAAACAAGCACCTAAAGCATGGTATGATAGACTCAGTTCTTTTCTCATGCATTATGGTTTTACTAGAGGACAAGTAGACACTACTCTGTTCAAAATATGCTCTAAAGATAACTTTATTATAGTTCAAATATATGTTGATGGTATTGTTTTTGAAGCAACTAATGAAAAGTTGTGCAAGGAATTTTCAAGTCTAATGCAAGCTGAATTTGAGATGATCATGATGGGAGAATTGAAGTTCTTCCTTGGATTACAAATCAAGCAGACAAGTGATGGAATTTACATTCAGCAACAAAAATATACCAAGGAGATACTCAAGAAATACAAAATGGAAAATGCAAAGCTCATGAAAACCCCTATGCAACCCAATGCAAAACTAAGCAAAGATGATGAAGGTAAAATGGTAGATCAAACTGTCTACAGAGGTATGATTGGCTCTCTACTGTACTTAACTTCAAGCAGACCTGACATTCAATTTAGTGTCTGTATGTGTGCTAGATTCCAATCTGATCATAGAGAATCTCATCTTAAGGCTGTAAAAAGAATATTTAGATATTTGCTTGGAACTACTAATCTTGGTTTGCTGTATTTAAGATCAAAAGAATACAAATTAGTGGGATATTGTGATGCTGACCTTGCTGGAGACAGAATAGAAAGAAAAAGCACCAGTGGAGGATGTCACTTCATTGGAGCAAATTTAGTCTCATGGTCAAGCAAGAGGCAGACAACCAATGCCTTGTCTACTGCTGAAGCAGAATACATCTCTTGCTGCTAGTTGCTGCTCTTAACTCTTATGGGTAAAACATCAACTTGAGGATTACTCTATTTATGAACATAACATATCTGTATGGTGTGATAATTCCAGTGCTATATGCTTAACTAAAAATCCAATTCAGCATTCCAAGGCTAAGCATATTGAAATCAAACATCATTTCATTAGGGATTATGTTCAGAAAGGCATCTTTGATATTAAGTTTGTTAAAACTGAAAATCAATGGGCTGATATTTTCACTAAACCCCTCGCAGAAGAAAGGTTTTTATTTATTAGAGATAATCTAAACATGCATTGCATTGTTGAATGACATGTATGAATGACCTGTCTATGCTAAATCTGTCATTACTCCTATATACATGTTCTTTTAACTAAGCATTAGTTCAGGGGGAGTAATGATACAATAGTTTAAGTGGAGTATGCCTAATATGCTTGCTGCATTACTATGATTTTCTTAACATGTTATCTTGCCCTTAACATATCTCATAAATAAAACTTGATAACCCTTTTTGATGTTGACAAAAGGGGGAGAATAGGAGAAATTGAGATTTGTGCTAGAAATATGTTATAGGAGAATGGGAGATTGAATATGATATGGACCTGTTTGCTTCATAAAATTTTCAACCGGTCTGATATATGCTATTTTCCTTGTTGATATTTTCTGAGGTTCATTAAATCATCTCAATGTTTGTCATCATCAAAAAGGGGGAGATTGTTAAGTCTCTAAAATGTCTGATGTGCATTTCCTTAAGTTTTGATGAAAACTAAACATTGGTTAATGATTTAATTAACCGTCATATTGGTTATTAACCTATCTATCGAGTGTGCAGATTAAATAAGAGAATCATTCGTCCAACACAAGTGATTGAAACACACGTCCAACACTGTAGTGATTGAAGCTCACGTCCATCGCAAATGTTTGAAGATTGAAGCTCACGTCCATCGTAAATGTTTAAAGCGCACGCCCAAAACGCAAGAGAAAGAAACTTGCATCCACTAAAGTGATGAAAGCCAGCGTCTACTAACGTGGCATTTTGAGCGCGTCCATTAAATTATCAGAACAGCGCGTCCATTAAAGTATCAGAATAGCGCGTTCATTAAAGTATCAGAACAGCGCGTCCAATAAAGTATCAAAATAGCGCGTCCACTAAGGTATCCTAAAGGCTCGTCCAATGACGTGGCAATTAGAGCTCGTCCATTAAGGCCAGAATGGCTCGTCCAATGACGTGGCAATTGGAGCTCGTCCATTAAGGTTAGAATGTATCCGTCCATTGATGTGGCAAAAGACTCTCGTCCACAAGAGTAACTAAGACTCTCGTCCACCAGAGTAACTGAGACTCTCGTCCACCAGAGTAACCGAGACTCTCGTCCACCAGACTAACCGAGACTCTCGTCCACCAGACTAACCGAGACTCTCGTCTACCAGACTAACTGAGACTCTCGTCCAGTAAAGTAACAGAGGCTCTCGTCCACCAGAGTAACAGAGGCTCTCGTCCACTAAAGTAACAAACGCTCTCGTCCACTAAAGGTGACAGAAGTAACAGAAGTGCTCGTCCACTAAAGGTGACAGAAGCGCTCGTCCACTAGTCTTTGGACTTGCTGAGTCCTTAATGTGGAGCTTGTCTACTAGCCCGAATGAAAACTCAAATGACTAGATAGACGTGATTATTTTCAAGTTGGAAGCATTTATCTTATGAACGCGAATTCTATAAGGATTATCAGAATCTTAGTTCAAGAACCAGAAAGAGACTTGAAGCCTTCTCTTCTACTCAGTTTCATGATTATCAAGAAAAGTTAGAAGTTACTCTCTCAAGCAACCTTGGATAATCAGAACCAAAGACCAGTTAAAGAATGCTTCCAACGTGCTTTATTCCCTAGTACCTCTGGTCCTTACACGAAAAGAGAAGTGTACTCAGTAAAGTACAAAAAGCTCTCTACACAACACTGATATGGCTGTAGCACGATGAATAAAGCCATGATCCTTCATGTTAGAGTACAACCAACGACTCTATTGCATTAATGACTACCCAGAACGACTCTATTGCATTAATGGCTGCCCAGAACGACTCTATTGCATTTAATGAAGTTCTGCTTGAAGCCAACATCTGAGGGGATGTCTCTAACGGATCATAAATGCTTGAAGACCATAAATACATAAGTCATTGAAGATGAAGAACAAGAGAATACACATTGCATTAAAAAGCCATTACTCTGCATTAATTTCTTCATTCTTTTATTCTGTATTCTTCAATCATTTTGAAGTTATTACGTAGACTTTCCTAAGCCTTACATTTAAACCACTCTGAGTGTTAGTGAAAGATCTGCCTGTGAGAAATTGTATTTATTACAAACCCAATCTCTCAAACAAACCAGAGTGAGCCTGAAGAGGCTAGGTGTGAAAATAATACTTGTCTTGAGCCTGAAGAGGCTAGGTGTGCAAATAATACTTGAGTCTGTAACCTTATCAGTTATAGTGGATAAATCTTGGTGCTGTCAAGGACTGGACGTAGCTCTTTGTTTTGGAGAGTGAACCAGGATAAATAACCGTGCCAATCTCTCTTCCCTTAAACTCTTTAATTGCCTTGGTTTTCTTACGTCTATCAAGTGGTGTGCTTGCAAAAGTCACCCGTCCATCATGTATTCTTCCACTCGTCCAAATCTAGCCTTTTTGTTTGCAAAAAGATTTAAACTTTACTTAAATTCTGATAAACACAATTCAACCCCCCTTCTTGTGTTTATAGTTGTCTATTTCCGAGAATTACCTGACTTTGTCACAGTAGAGACAATGTGAGAATTGATGTCATGAGTGTTAGGTTTGTGCTGAGTACTCACTGAGGAGGAAGAATCTGATTTGGATGCATGGAGCAAAGAAACCAGATGTTGATAATCTGCTCTAGTTAAAGGTAAAGACTGATCAGTAGGAAGAGGCTGGACAGTAGAGTTAGGAGCTTCAAATGCTGCAGAATATAGCTGCAATGTTGTGGTTTGATTCTTGGTTCTATATCCCGGAGGAAAGCCATGTTTAAAGTAACAATTCTCCACAGTATGATTAGTCTTATTGCAGTAAGTGCATTGCATTGATTTGTTATTGTTATTGCGGCCGCGACCCCTCCCTGAAGCTGAAGATCCTCAACCCTGAGTAGTTGCATTGGCAATAAAGGCTGGAGAATTGGAACCAAGATTGCCAGTACGTTTTTCTTGATGAAGAACTAAAGAAAAGGTTTTGGTAATTGAGGGCAGAGGGTCCATAAGAAGGATTTGAGAGCGTGCAACATCAAAGGATTCATTGAGTCCTTTGAGGAAGCAGATGACATATTATTTGTCTTTGTAAGAATCAACAGATTGGCTCAGACTGCAAGTGCAAGAAAGACACAAGAACAGCTTGGAGTAGGGCGCAGAAATTCTAACTCATCCCAAAGAATTTTCATGTCAGTGAAATATGTAGAGAGAGTACGATCACCTTGCTTCATTGAGTGAAGTTCTTGAAGGAGGTCAGACATTCGGAAGTGATTACCCTTTGTAAATCTTTCTTGGAGATGAAGCCAAAGATCGCGAGCATTGTCAAAAGAAGCCGAGCTTTGAGAGATATTGGGGGAAAGGGTGCGTGTGATCCAAGAAACAACAATATGATTGCATCATTCCCAAGCTTCATATAAGGAATCAGTGGCAGCTGGTTTGGTGATGGTGCCATTGATAAACTTCAGTTTGTTTCTTGGAAGAGAGGGCATGAACCATGGCTTTGCTCCAATTGTAGTAGTTGTCCTCATTGAGTGGAGGAGAAACAAGAGTATAACCAGGATTTTCTCCTGGATGAAGGTAATAGGGAGAACTTGGATTTTGGGATGGATCGGGTGGAGTTGTACCATTCCCAGAGGAGGAAGATGAGTCTCTTTCAGGCTCAGTGACAGTAAGTTCTTCATTGGTTGAAGCCATGAAGAAGGAAGAGAGAAAGAAAATGCGGAAGCTTTGTGTTTAGAACGACAAAACTGATACCATATTAGTGAATAAACTTCTTGAGAATTGATTGATAGAATGAATATTTGATACAAAGGAGAGGTAGAGGAGCTACCTATATATAGCAAGCCTCTAACCAACATAACAGAAAAAGAGAAAAGAGGGGAGACCTCTAACCAACATAACAGAAAAAAAGAAAAGACAGGACACTAAGTCTCTAACTAACTAACTAACTAACTTAGCTAGGTTTATCTAGATAAGGAAAAGCATAACAGAAAACTATTAAAATACAAATAGCATACTAAACGAGCTACATAACTAATCTTAACACAATATCCAAAAAAAATTTCCTTTCATCAATTAATTACACAATTTTGAGTGGAAAATATTAGTTAAATAAAGTCTTTAAAGTAACAATTTTAGAATTCAAATCCCCAGTATTAGAAAAAAAAAATTGCATTATAATTTACTTACACTACAGCCCAACTACTATTAAATAAGTAACACGCAAGTTTTAACTCAATGATTTAGGATCTTCCACCAAAAACAATTGGAAAGAGGAACGAGCTATAATCTTACGCAGTTACGCTCGATCAGGAAAATCTCAAAACAGCAAAAAAAAAAAAAAAACGACTATGGAGAAAAACTTATGGACGTAAAATTCTTGATTGGCTTGTAATTGCTTTGCACATCATATGTTATCATCTTAGTCCAAGTCTTCATTTTCAATCATATACTTCAGTTTCTATTTGTCCATGAACTAATTGAGAGCTAAAAATAACCAAAAAAAATTATTTAAGAACTGGTGTGAATCCTTGTAAAAATAGATGGAAAAGGAGTGGACCCAATGTTCCTGAGAATTCACTCAATCACATGTCAAGAAGCCAACAAAGCCGGTGGAAGGAAATAGAAAAGCAGCAAGCAACGTGTGTGTAAGATAAGCAAAATAACAAGACACAACACACAACCCTTGACTTGGCATTCAAGTCTTAACATAATAAGGAAAATATTAACAGAGTGTTTTAAAGGTATTATTTAAAAAATCTAAAATAAATAAATTTTTATAAAAAATGATATAATCAATAGATTGGAAAATGATATAACAGTATTTAGAATTTCATTAAATAATTATCTTATTTGAATTTATTAAATAATGTTTTTTTAGACAAAAGAATTGACAAAGAATAAACTTAGAAATCTAAATGAGCAAGCAAATCAAAAAGGAAAAAAAGAACCATTTACTGCAAGGAAAAAAAAAAGATTCCATATTTTTGGTGAGATGGGAGCATCCTCTTTTGGTTCTGGGTACCTATCTCTCTCCCTCACTCTTCTTTCTTTTTCCTCTACAAAGCTTCTTCTTTTCTCTCCTCAGTCACACCCTTCACCTTCTTCTACTCTTTCCTCTAACCTCTTAGATCCCACTACTCACATTTTTATTATTATTATTATTTTATTATTACTATATCCAAAATGTCTGACCCATCTTCCAAACCAAACGGAAACGGTGCAATTAACGGCGCACCCGCCGCACCCGCCGCCGCCAATGGCAATCCCGGCGCCGTAAAATCTCAGCTTTACAACCCAAACCGCCAACTCTACCGCCCTCAATCCCACTACAACCGCCGCCAACGCTCCCACCGGAACCTATGCTGTTGCTGCTGTTTCTGGACCATCCTCACCCTCCTGGCCGTGGCTCTCCTCGCTGCCATTGTCGGCGCCGCGCTCTACGTCCTCTACCGCCCCCACCGACCGGAATTCTCCGTCACCAACCTCCGCATTGCGAGGATGAACCTCACCACCTCGAGCGACTCACCTTCGCACCTCACCACCCTCTTCAACCTCACTCTCATCGCGAAGAACCCCAACAACCATCTCGTCTTCTTCTACGACCCCTTCACCGTCACCGCCTTCTCCGACAACGTACCCATCGGAAACGGGTCGCTGCCGGCGTTCGAGTCCGACAAGAACAACCAGACGAGTGTTCGGACCGTAGTGACGGGTTCGCAAGATCTGGACACGGATTCGTTGACGAGCCTGAGATCGGGGTTGAAGAAGCCGAAGGGGTTCCATGTGGAGATTCAGATGGATACGAAGGTGAAGATGAAGATGGAGTGGTTGAAGAGCAAGAAGGTTGGGATTAGAGTCACGTGTGAAGGTATCAGAGGAACAGTGCCAACTGGTAAGTCTCCTTCGGTGGCTTCGGTTATCGATTCTCAGTGTAAGGTTGATCTTCGAATCAAGATCTGGAAGTTCTCTTTTTAGTTTTAATTATTATTGCAAATTAATTTCATTATTACCGCTAATAATCAATCCAATCATCAATTCCTTCTCTCTCTCCTCCTTTTTTTTTTTTTTTTTACTCTTTTAATCCTTTCTTTTTTCTTTTTACATTTTTTTTTTTATTTTCAATCATATTTGCCTTTTTCGCTTTTTGGGCTTTTTTTTTAAGAGAGAATTATGGATTGATTATGCTTATCATGAAATGTGGAGGAATATCTTTCTAGCCTACCCAAGAAAAATGTGAGATTTAGGGCAAAGGAAACCTTAAATTTAGATTTTAAATTTTTTTTGGGCATTGTAGTTTGTTATGTAATTCAAAGTTTTATAGTAATGATGCAATGCAACTGCAAGTTATATCCGGGTTTTGAAATCTGCATGTGCGTTATGTCTTTGTTTTCTTGAATATGGATCGCTATGCTTTATGAGACTGATCGAATGGAATTCGGCACATTGCTTTGAGTGAATTGGAATTGGAATAGGAATAATACACAACCCAAAGAATTAAGAATAGGAGAAAGTATTTTTTTTCACACCATGTTGATACAGTTTTTCTAACACCCATATTCAATTGCGAAAATAAAATAATAAAAGGAATGTGAAAAAATAAAAACATGAAGAAAAAAAGAAGATCTAAATGCGTCGGTGTATGATAAATAGAATAGAGTGAAGATGATTATTGGAGGTACGACAATGCGAATATAACAGTAAATTTTGGAGGTCAGTAGTTAATAGGTAATGTAATGGATAAGATTTTCTCCGAGAGACTTGGGAATTTTAACTTTGAATTAATACAAAGCACTGAAATGGATGCGAAGTGGAAGTGCGTTAGATCAGGTGCTGTGCTATCTTTCTGAATTCTGATACGTGACCCACCAAGTACTAGTACATTACTGTGCACCTGACTGCTAATGTAAAAAAACAGTGTTTTTTAGTTTTTAGAGCTTGAATTGCAACTACAGTACTGTAACTGGGTTTAGTTATTGATGGCTTCTTAATTGAACTTCGTCACTCAGATGTAGTAGGTGAGGATGATCACACAGATTCAGCACTCTTTTGTTTGTCAAGTGGCAGGGTCAACATTATAATTTGGGGGCCAAAGCAGAGATCTCAAGAACTTTGTGCCCATTGATCTGAAGGCAGTGGGTGGTGAGTGGTGTACGGGTCTTTAAATGCTTTCTATTTTCTAACCTTCACTGCCGGGGAAATCCCAATTTCCTCCTAAAGCACATAGGAAGACAATTAATGGATTAGATCCTGTGGTCCTACCTTCTGCATTGATATTAGATTAGTGATCAATGATCATAAACAAATTAAGAAAAAAGAATAAAAATGGGCGACAAGAGTAATAAAAGAGGAACAAGTTTTGAATCTGTAATAAGTATATGGAGCAACTGATTTCTCACTCATTTATCACCGTCAAGTGAAGTGCATGATAGTGACAGGGTGACTTAATTTGGGTGCACGTGGTTACTATGGCAGCTTCTAGCTCTGGTCGGCAAGGCAGTTGGATCTATCTTCCAATTCTTTTTCGGTCTCTTCACCGTTTTTTTATTTTAGTTTTCTACCTAAACCTATTGGGTTTTTGACCAAACTGTGTTCCTTTTAGAATCTATTTATCAGTTTAGGGTTATTTTGAAACTATTTACCAATGGGGGGTCATTTTGGACAGGTGGCACATTTTATTATTTTTCAATCTGACGGGTCAAAGACGCCACTGCAGATAGCGCCTTCAAAGGCGCCACTGCAGTTGGCGCCTACCTATAAATAAAAAACAAAAAAAAAAGTCAAAAGGGGAGGCGCTACTGCAAATGGCACCTTCCCTGCAGGGGGCCCCCAACAAAAAATTGGACGCCTGCAATTTTAAAGGAACAACGCTACAATTTTAAAGGAACAACGCTACAAAAAAAATTATACTATAAGTATAGAGAGTAATGATAACATTAATGATAAAGTATCTATTTAAAACAACAAGAGGTAATAAAAAAAATCACGTAATAATGAGTAGCAAATAATATCACAGGAGTCATAAAAAAATAATAGCAATAACAATTTACACCAATAAATATTCATCAATTATTACAGTAGTAAAAAAAATTATTTGGATCAGACTTTCCTCGTGCATCTACTTATCAAAATTCAGAGTGTGATACAATATTTTATCAATACACAAGTCTGGTTTTTATTTGGAATTTTTAATTCGAATTCATTTAAGTTTAAATATAATTTGCTACTATCATTTTATAATTATCGAATTATACTTTCATTCAATTTATTTGCAAAATTAATTCACATACTTGGATGATACAAATGCCAGAAAATTAATTCACATATTCTTGTTTTTACAGTTTGCTTGTTATTAGTTTAAAATTTTAAGGGAAATTCTCCTTCTGTCATCTTAACATAATGGAACTCTGGTGAAAGCATTGCAGAAAATCTCCGGAGTGAATTTAAGAAGATGGGTTTGTCTGAAAATGAAAAAAGCCATCCTGAAAATGAAAAAAACCATCCTTCAAACGAATATAATCGTTAGTTATATCTTAATCCGATTTTTAATATAAGGATTATGATTAAAATATTGAAAATATATATTAAAGTAATAATAAAATTAAAGTAATAATCGATGTGTTAAATCATGGACATAATAAAATTGAAGTTTGCAGGTTTATAGTTGCAATGAGTTCATCCCTGTCTCTTTTCACTCGTTTTAAACTAATAACAAGCAAACTGTAAAAACAATAATATGTGAATTAATTTTCTTGCATTTGTACCATCCAAGTATGTGAATTATTTTAATATATTATTTTTAATAAACTAAATTTATTTTGGTTTTAATTATAAATAATATATTATTTATAAATTATTAAAATAATGTGTACAGTAATAATTTATTTTTATATAGGTGTGTTATAAGTATTAAGTAATTTAAATAATAATTTAATATTATAAATTTTAATATAATAAATTATTAAAATAGATTATAAAAAAATAAATTATTGGTATCATAGTTTTTTCATTGAAATTAAAATTATTAAAATACTAATCAATATATGAATTATAAAATTAAAATCGTTACTTTATTATTTAAAATTTAATAAACTAAAAAACTGATATTTTATATCGTGATGTCAAATGGGTTTACTATTTATGTGATTCGTATAAATAGTAAAGTCATGGTTACGGACACGCTTTTCCGCTAGGTGTAAGGAATGATTAGATATTGCGGTAAACCCAACACGACACATGGCCCAGGGAAAATAAATAATATTTGGCAATATGAAAGTTAATGTGGCAAAGGAAACGTAAATAATATTATTAACATAAAATTAGTGGATTTGTCACATCAGTCACACATATTGCCACAATATCTAATCATAAGTCTATTTTTTTGTTTTAAATAGATATTTTATTATTAATGTCATCGTTACTCCCTATATTTATAGTATTTTTTTTTTTGTCGCGTTGTTTCTTTAAAATTTCAGGTGACTTTCTTTTAATTCTTATAAGGTAAATTTTTTTTTTACTACTGTAATAATTGATGAATATTTATTGGTGTAAATTGTTATTGCTATTATTTTTTTATGGCTCATGTGATATTATTTGCTACTCATTATTACGGGATTTTTTTTATTGCCTCTTGATTTAAATAGATACTTTATCATTAATGTCATCGTTACTCCTTATACTTATAGTATAATTTTTTTGTAGCGTTGTTCCTTTAAAATTGTAGCGTTGTTCCTTTAAAATTGCAGGCGTCCAATTTTTGGTTGGGGGCCCCCAGCCACGTGATACACTGCAGGGGGAGGTGCCACTGCAGGGGAAGGCGCCATTTGCAGTGGCGCCTCCCCTTTTGACTTTTTTTTTTGTTTATAGGTAGGCGCCAACTGCAGTGGCGCCTTCAAAGGCACCATCTGCAGTGACGCCTTTAACCCGTCAGATTGAAAAATAATAAAATATGCCACGTGTCCAAAACGACCCCCCATTGATAAATAGTTTCAGAATAACCCTAAACTGATAAATAGTTTCTAAAAGGAACGCAGTTTGGTCAAAAACCCTAAACCTACTAGTCATTGGGGGAACGAACCAGATTCCCTTGTCTTCACTTCCAATGCAATTGTCAATGGCACTAATTATAATATGAAGACAATATTTCAATTTCAGTGTATATAACTATGAATGATCGGTCAAATAATTTTTATAGTCTATTACTGTATCAAGGAAAAGAGATTTTGTATTGAATGCTATATCCTTATTGTTATATATTTCAGAAATACAGATTCCTATATACAGAGAGGATTGATGGACTTGGTCAATCCTGATGTAACAAACTTCCATAACAGATGGATTTAGTCTAATATAACAGACTTCACCCTATAACAGAAAATGGATAAAGAATTCACCATCTAACTAAGCTCATCTTTTAGAACATACATTAATACAAACACCCCCCAAGTTGGAGTGTGGATACTTAGGACACCCAACTTGGATACAAAGGTTGTAAAAGGTGTCAAATCTAAAGCTTTAGTCAGAACATCTGCAAGTTGATTGCGACTATCAATTGGTAAAAGATGGAACAATTTAGCCTGCAACTCTCGTGAACGAAGTGACAGTCTAGTTCGATGTGTTTCATTCGTTCGTGGAAGGAGGAATTGGTGGCAATGTGGTGTGCAGATTCATTGTCACAATATAAGAAAGCAGGAGTGGTGTGCTGAATCTTCAAATCTAGCAAAAGATAATCAATCCATTGTAGTTCACATGCTGCCGAAGACAGGGCACGGTATTCTGCTTCAGAGGATGATATGGAAATGGTTACCTGCTTCTTGGACTTCTAGGAAATAAGCGAATCGCCAACAAAAATGCAGTAGCCAGTGATTGATCTTCTGGAGTCGGGACAGCTAGCCCAATCCGAGTCGCTAAAACCTTTCAGCTGTAAAGGAGAGCTACTGGGATAGAACAGGCCTTGTGGCAGTGCACCCTTGATGTATTTAAGAACCCTGATTGCGGCTTCATGATGCAAAGTTGTTGGATTAGCCATGAATTGGCTAAGTTGATGCACATAGAAGGAAATATCAGGTCGGGTAGTAGTTAAATAAATCAACTTACCCACAAGTCGTCTATAAGCAGCAAGATCAGGAAGGGTAGTGCCTCCTTGTTGAGATAAATGAGTGCCTTTGGTCATAGGGGTGGAGACTGGTTTGGAAGCCTGCAACCCACATTTGGAAAGGATGTCAAGTGCATATTTTCTTTGGAAAATATGCATGCCTTTTGCTGATCTTGCAACCCCGAACCCTAGGAAAAACTTCAAAGCACCCAAGTCTTTAATTTTAAAATTGGTGTTCATTTTGTGTTTGATATCAACAAGTTCATGAAGATCATTGCCTGCAAGTATGAGATCATCGACATATGCTAACAAAGCAATGAAAGAGTTAGTACCAGACTTAATGAATAAAGATGAATCAGATGAAGATTGTGCTTAACCGTGAGAAATAAGAAAAACAGACAATCTTGAAAACCACTGCCTACTAGACTGCTTAAGGCCATAGATGGATTTGAGAAGTTTACATACTTGATTAGGTTTGGAGGGAGTAATGCCAGGAGGTAGTTGCATGTAAACTTCTTCATCCAAAGTGCCATGAAGAAATGCCACTACAAGAAAATGTTGAATTACCGACGGACACGGGCTCCGTCGGAAATTAAGAGATTACCGACGGATATTGTTATCGGTAATGTAGAATACCAAAAGTTGTCAAAATTTCTAACGGAAAGTCCGCCGGTAACTTTACCGAGGGTTTTTCCGTCGGTAACTTTACCGAGGGCTTTTCTGTCGGTAACTCGGTGGGAAAAGATGGCGGGAATCAAAAAAAATTGGCGCCAGTGCGTACCGACGTACAATTCCGTCAGTAAATGGGACTACACGCATCGACGACTTGTACGTCGGAAATTCTGGGACAAATAGCAATGGAAATTTCCGTCAGTAATTATTTTTTTGAATTACCGACGGAAAATCCGTCGGAAACGCCTTAGTAACCATACCCGCAAACCCTTTCCCCCCTCAATTTTCCTTTCCTCTTCTATCTCTATCTCTCTTCTCTCTATCTCCCTGCCACCATCCCCCCACCCTACTGCGACCAGGAACCACCGCCCCCACCACCTCTTTTCTCCCTGCTCTGCCTCCCTCCCTCCTCCTTGCTCTCTCTTCGCGCCTCCCCACCATCGCGAAAACCCTCGCCCCCACTCTCTGTTTGCGCCTCTCCGTGTCTCTGTCGCTCCTGCCACCACAGGAGGAGCCACTCCCATCTCCTCCCTTGGAACTCTGTTCGTGCCTCGCCACCATGGCGAAAACCCTCGCCCCTCACTATCTGTTCGCGCCTCTCCACCCTATCTATGTCTCCGCCGTGCCTGCCACCACAGGAGGAGCCACTCCCACCGCTGCCAACTACCACCACCATCGTTGCCCCTTTTCCCTCCGGCCATCACCACTGCAGAGGAGCCACCTCCACTGTTCAAGCATGTTTAAGTTTTAGCAATTTCCCCTATTTGATGCTAAGTTAAAAAATGTGGCCCTCTGATCTGTTTGATTTGGTTTTCAGAACTTTCACAGCCACCGGTACTCCGACCACCACCACTGCAGCTACCACTACCAGGACCAGCCACTGTTTGTTTGAGGTTTTTTTTAATATTGATTAAGGATTTTTTAATAAATTTATATGTATATGTTTTATATTTTGCTAGGAATCTGTGTTTGAATTTTTATGAATGTGAGGTTGCATATGTTGAGGTGATTTGTGTTTTGTTTGTTCTTAGTGTGTGTTACTGCACATAGAATTATTTGTATGACTCTTTTGTAGTTTTTTTTTTCTTGATATATAGAATCTTTTAAATTTCAATTAATTGATAAAAGCATATAGTTAAAATAAAATAATTAATTAATTAATTTTTAATTAAGGAATAATTTCATTAAAAAAACTTAAGGAATAATTAAGTGCACTCTAAGCAATGTGAGTAAGCGATAAATGAAATCCATCGATCCCAAATACTCGTAGCAGCGATGTAATTGGTGCAACCATCGTGGTGATGGTGAAATGTGATATGAAGCGATGTCTACGTGTTGGTGTGCGAGAGAGATGAAAAACATATATATCTAAGTTTTTTTTGTTGAAGGGATATATATATATAAGTTACATGGTAACAAAGTTGGATTAATTAACACAATAAATAATTACATTAATTAGCTATGGGGGAGGGATTGCTACGATAGTTGCGCATGGCGCATACGGAAGCTTGGGCGACATCGAATGTGATTAACAAGGAGAGATTAAGAAAAATTGAATACCAAAATATTTAATTATCTAGATAAAAAAATCTATCTAGCCAAAATATAATTAAATATTTAAATAACTAAATAATAACATAGTTACATAACAATAACATTAGATTAAATATATAAATACAAAATTATTTATATAAGTAAGTAAATAAATAATTCTTATGGGAAGAGTTATTAAAAAGATATATATAAGTAAAATAAAATATAATAATTAAACTATAATTAATTATAATAAAATATAAATTAATAAATAAATTATAATAATAATTAATAAATATAATATAATATTTAATATTGAATATATAAATTTTAATAAAAATAATTAATAATTAGTTATTAATATAAAACAAAATAAATAAAAAATAATTTAAAAATTAGAAAAAAAAACTTGTTTCCGACGGATATTTCCGTCGGTAACTGTTGGTTACATTTTCCGACAGAAAATTCCATCAGTAACTTCCACAGAGAGTTACCGATGGAATTTCCGTCGGTAATTAGGGGTTCTATGTGACAAGTTTTCCCACGGTTAAAGTCGTCGGAAATTTCCGACGGACGAACTAGATCCGTCAGAAAGGCTTTCCTACGTGCCTATTACCGACGGAATCGTGTCTGTCGGTAATGTAGTTTTCCGACGAAATTTCTTCATTTCTGACGGGTTTTTTCCGTCGGTAAGTCGTGTTTTTTTGTAGTGTGCATTATGTACATCTAATTGTTGTAGGTGCCAATTTTTGGATGATGCAATAGCTAATAAAAGTCTAATGGTGGTCAATTTTGCCACAAGAGAATAGGTGTCAAAGAAATCGATGCCTTCTACTTGAGTAAAGCCCTTAGCAACCAACGGGGCCTTGTGTCTTTCAATGCTGCCATCAGCATTATGTTTGGTTTTATAAACCCACTTACAGCCTATAGGGGTCTTCCTGGGAGGCAAGCCAGTTAAAATCCAAGTTTTATTTTGATTAAGAGCTTGAAGCTCAGTTTCCATTGCCTTAAGACAATGGTCATGTTGGATGGCCTGTCTATAAGTTGAAGGATCATGAGAGACAGAAATAGCTAAAGTAAAGTGTAAGTGAGATGAGGAAAGATTAGAGTAGGATAAAACATCAGATAAAGGATATAAAACAGAATTAGTTTGAGCAGGGATAGAAGAGATAGAATTACAATGAAAATCTTGAAGGTTTGCTGGCTACGTTTTGGCTCTAGTGGGCTTGCTGAGAGGTAAGAAGGTAGGAACATCATGTTGTGATGGAACAATAGGATTGGGACTATCTGCAGCAGCTGAGCTGTTTGAAGAAATAGGAACAGAGGCTGTAGTGGAAGGTGCAGAAGAAGAGGCAGCACAGGGTTGAGCAACAGTGACAGAACTTGGTAAATCAAATAGGAAAACAGAATCAGTGATAGGGTCGGAAGAAGTAATAATAGCAGCAGGGAGCATAGTGGAGGAAGAGTAAGGGGAGATAGATTCAAAAAAAAAAATAGCATGCCTAGAAATGAAAGTAGCCCTTGTGTGTAAATCAAACAACAAATAACCCTTAGTGCCTTGTTTATAACCTAAAAAGTTGCATTTTCTAGCCCTAGGATCTAGTTTGTGCCTATTTTGCAATAAGGTGGAAGCATAAGAGAGGCAACCAAAAACTTTAAGATCAAGGAACAAAGGTGGTTCATTATGCAATAATTCAAAAGGAGACTTATTATTTAGAACAGGGGTAGGTAATTTGTTAATAATGTACGCAGAGTGAGATAAAGCAAAAGACCAATAACTTTTAGGCAATTTGGACTGAAAAATTAAGGCCCTTGTTACATTAAGAAGGTGTCTATGTTTCCTCTCAACAATGGAATTTTGTTGAGGGGTTTCCTCGCATGAAGTTTGGTGGAGAATCCCATGAGAGGCATAAAAGGAAGGCATATTGAATTCCATGCCATTATCTGTCCTAATTTGCTTGATTGTAGTAGAAAACTCATTATTAATAAACTTCAAGAAAGAATCAATATAAGGTCTAGTTTCACTTTTAGATTTCATGAGAAAACCCTATGTAAAACGAGTGAAATCATCGACAATAGTCAAGAAATATTGATGGCCTTGAAAAGAAGGAATGTCAATGGGACCCCAAATATCCATATGTAAAAAGATGAAAAGCATGATTAGTCTTAGAAGTGCTATCAGGAAAAGGGAGTTTTCTTTGTTTAGCATAATGACAACAATCACAAACCAATTTCTTATTAAAAGCAATATAGGGAAAACTAGTACAAATGTTGGACAAAATGTTTGAAGAGGGATGGCCTAACCTAAAGTGCCATAGGTCAAAAGAATTAGTCTGAACAGAAGCAACTATTCTAGGTGTGTGTGTGTGTGAAACAGAAGTGTTACACAAAGAAGAAGAAGGCTTAAGGATGCAAAGGTTGTTGCAAATTTCAGCATGTCCAATCGTCTTCTTGGAAGGGAGGTCCTGAATGACACAAGAAGATGAGGAAAAAATCAATTGACAGTTAAGAGATAGAGTCAACTTATGAATGGAAATAAGATTGAAATGTAAGTTAGGGATGTATAAAACATTGTGTAAGGAAAGAGTTGAGTTAAGAACAACAGAACCAAAAAAGGAAGCAACAACAGTAGCACCATTAGGAAGTTTAACAGTAATTGGGGAAATTGGTTTGTAAACTGAAAAATACTGAAAATGAGGGCAAACATGATCACTTGCCCCAGAGTCTAAAATCCAAAAAGAGTAGGAAAGAATAGGTATTACTGTCTTTTGAATACTTGAAAATATATGTTGTGTGGAATCAGTGGAGGAAGGCTTACTGACAGAAGATGATGAGGTGCCATGGCCAATCTTGGAGGCATGTAGAAGGGAGATAAGGTATTGATAATCCTCCCGAGACAGAGCCATGGATTGATCAGAAGGCTGAGTCATATCAGAAGGCAATGAGGAAGCAGTAATGGTGTTAGAAGAGGCTATCTGAGATACAGTGTCGGTGTTGTTGTTCCTATATTCCGGAGGGAATCTATGCTTAAAGTAGCATGTATCAATGGTATGATTGGTCCTTTTGCAATAGTTGCACAACATTTGTTGTTTTGAAGTGAATCTACCACGGCCCCTTCCCTGTGATGGAAAGCCTTTGCCATTTTGAGAAGGATTGGCTGTATTAGTAGCAAGAACTGTTGATTCTGATGCTAGTGAAATGTGTGGAGGCCTTTCTTGCTGAAGCGCCATTGAATAGGCTTGGTTAATAGATGGCAAAGGTTTCATAAGTAGAATCTGAGATCATATAGGGCCATAAGAGTCATTAAGGTCCTTGAGGAAACAAAGAACATGTTCTTTGTCTTTGTAATTCTGAACAGAGTGGCTTAATTCACAGGTGCAAGAAACGGTACAAGAACAATTTGGGGTTGGACGAAGGAATTCTAACTCATCCCATAAAATTTGTATGTCAGTGAAAAAGACAGAAAGAGATTTATCACCTTGCCTCATTGAATGGATTTCTTGAAGGATGTCTGACATACGGAAGTGGTTTTCTTGAGTGAATCGAGTTTCTAGGGTTAGCCACAGAGATCTTGCATTGTCGAAGGAAGCCGTACTCTGGGAAATGTGTGAGGAAAGGGTGCGATTGATCCATGATACTACCATATCATTGCAACGCTGCCAGGGGTCAAGTAGAGGATCGCCGACAATAGGTTTGAGAAGAGTGCCATCGATGAACTTGATCTTGTTCTTGAAAGAAAGAGCGCGCTTGATTGCTCGACCCCAATTGTAGAAATTGTCCCCATTGAGGGGTGGATGAACCAATACAAACCCTGGGTTTCCACCAGGGTGAAGGTAATAAGGGCTGGAAGGATTTTGAGAAGGGTCAATCGGTGGTGGTGGTGGTGGTGGTGGTTGATCACCATCACCGTGAGTAGAGGAATGAAAAGAAAGGTCTGCCATGAGTGAGATGAAAGAATGTGGAAGCTTGAGTGAATTAAACTGATGCCATATTATTGTATCAAGGAAAATATATTTTGTATTGAATGCCATATCCTTATTGTTATATATTTCAGAAATACAGATTCCTATGTATAGAGAGGATTGATGGACTTAGTCAATCCTAATGTAATAGATTTCCATAACAGATGGATTTAGTCTAGTATAACAGACTTCACCCTATAACAGAAAAGGGATAAGGAATTAACTATCTAACTAAGCTTATCTTTTAGAACATACATTAATATAGTCTGAGACTAATATGACTAACGTTTATAATAATTTCAAGAAAAATAAATAAATTTTTGAAAATGATTAATTAATATACAAAAGCTTGTAAAATTCAAAAACTGAAAGTAGTTTTCCTGATACTAATTTACTAATCCACCCGAAGCAAACCTACTTTTCTTGAAGGAGCGGTAAATCTTAGTTTCTCAAGTTACATAAGTAAAGAACGGTTTTGTCAAAGTTGCACCCGCAAAAAGCTTATGCAACCTTGCCCAATTTGGCCGGTCAATAGTGTGGTAAATCATGAGTAAATGAGCATCCTACATAACAGAATGATTGGTTCAAAATGCAGGGTCAATGTGTAAGGTTGCACCAGTTTAAGTGTTGATGCACAAGAAATAAGAAAAAGAACATAAAATGATGGATTTCTGTTATAGTTTTTTTTGTAGAAATTTGTTTGTGATAAATTGGCACTATATCTTGACAAAAAACATTAACACAGACATTAAATTTGTAAGTATAATCACTCAAAATCTCCACCTCATAAATAATATGTGTGAGTTGGTAACTCATCTTTTTGGTTCTCAACAGTGTAGTGCCAAGTGCCAAGTGGCAAGTATATATCCTTGCGGTGCTTCGTGTTTGGGGCGCGTCTTCAATACTCCATCGTGGGAGTGGAGTTCCCATCCTTCCTCTAGTGTGACCGTCTACAGCCAGTAATCCGGTTTTGGGATTTAAATTTTTTTTTTTTAGTCAAAAAAAAATAATAATTTTTTTTGAGAAGCTTGGCTCTACGATAAATCCCCCGGTAAGAATTAAAAGAAAGTTACTTGTAATTCAGAAGGAACACTGCTACAAAAAAAATTATATTATAAGTATAGAGAGTAACGATGACATTAATGCTAAAGTATCAATTTAAAACAACAAGAGGCAATAAAAAAAAATCCCCTAATAACACGTAGCAAATAATATCACAAGAGTCATAAAAAAAAATAATAGTAATAATAATTTACACCAATAAATATTCATCAATTATTACAGTAGTAAAAAAAATTTACCTTGTAAGTTCCTTTTTGATTTGGAAGGCGCCAGTCTAACTGGGGCCTTTGACCCGTCAGAGTGAAAAAAAATAAAATATGCCACATGTCCAAAAGGACCTCCCATTGGTAAATAGTTTCAGAACAACCCTAAACTGGTAAATAGTTTCTAAAACGAACCCAGTTTGATCAAAAAGTCGTAAATTAACGTTATTTGAGTTGAATTTTTTTTTTTTTGATACATGTTGAATTGAATTTTTAAAAAGGTAAAATATTAGTTTAATCAAAATCAAACGGAAGTATCATAAATAAAAAAGTTTAATTATTGAGTGGATCCCTGAACTATTTGAGAATTTTCAAGTAGGTCCCTGAACTAAATTTTTTTTAATTAGGTCATTGAACTTATATAAAATTTCAATTGAGTCCATAAACTAGAAAATTTATAATTGGGTCCCTGAACTTATATAAAAAATATTAATTGGATCCGTAAGGTAGAAAGTGACTGTATAAAAAAAATTATTATTTGACATAATAATAAAATGATAAAAAAATGAATATGAGAGAAATAAAACTCTCTAAAGTACAGTTTGTAACACCCCGATTTTTCTGCCTGTCTGTAAATTGTGATTATATGAATATTTAAGATTTTATTTTCATAAATGGTGATGAATTATTTTGATAGACCAAATTAAGTCAATTTTTATTTATTTTATATTAGAAATGTACAGTTGAATTTTCGGTAGAAAATTTCAGACGTTTACGGTTTGAGTTTTCACTATCAGTTAAGCTCTCATCGACCGAAAATAATTTTAAAATTTTGAAAATTCAAAATTTTATTTTCTAACCCAGTTATATTTATTTTTATGATTTTAGAAATTATTTATTTTTATATGAATTTTTCGGGTGAAATTTTACGACTAAAAATACGATAGGTTTTTACATTACGTAACAATCAGTACCGGAACGAACCACATTTGATTAAATCGGCTTTTTGACCAAACTGGGTTCCTTTTAGAAACTATTTACCAGTTTAGGGTTGTTCTGAAACTATTTACCAATGGGAGGTCCTTTTGGACACGTGGCATGTTTTATTTTTTTTCACTCTGACGGGTCAAAGGCGTCAGTCAGACTGGTGCCTTCCAAGTCAAAAAGGTACTTACAAGGTAAAATTTTTTTTACTACTGTAATAATTGATAAATATTTATTGGTGTAAATTGTTATTACTATTATATTTTTACGACTCTTTTGATATTATTTGTATTATGAGCTTTGGAAAACCACGAAGAAGGTGAAGAGAGAGTTTGGGAAGAAGAAATGATTTTTTTTAAAAGGACCAAAAAGGCGAATTTGAGAGTGACGGAGTTACAGTTTCTGGAGCAAAAATGTAAACTTGATGCATAGGTTTCCCATGGCACATCTCAACCATTGCTTTAATTTAATATTAAATCAATGGCTCAAATTAAGGGAGGACCAATCCTCCCACTTTAGCAGGGAGGATTGAAGACGGCGCCTCGTGTTTGTAGTTTGGTGACAGATACACCTTGAGCATTATTAGAAAGGATAAATGTGAAGGAGAGTGTCATTTCTTATGATAAAGCGAAGGGGAACAACTTGCTTGTGCTTGGTCTAATGGTCCATGCTAATGATTTGCTACTCCATAGTCAAATAAATGATTGCAAGTAATTGTTTCAGCTGCATTATTAACAGCTAGCTTGTGATCAAAGAAACAAGTATATAAAACCGTTAGCAAAAATGTTGGGATGTTATTGGCTCGGGTCTTTTGGCCTGTCCCAATCAACATCGATTGTTGTCTTGGTTGGCAGTTCTATAAGCTTTGCTTCTAAGCAATTCTATATATATTTATTTGGGAGTGTTAAAGGTGAATAATTTGTTTAGTCCTTGGCGGAGCACGCAATCAGAGCACAAACTTAATGGACATTTGGGCTAATTGAAGGGGATTTACCGTAGTCTCACTCCTCCAGCTTTATTTGTTTCTCCCCCACTCACGTTGTGCGAATGGAAAGTATCAAACATTCTGCAAGAGCTATAGAAATGGGTTGACGAAACTCAACTATGTGAGTCGGTGTGACTCCCTATGTTTTAGATTTTGATAGAATTGATTTTGATATGATTGAGTTTGGAAGAATTGATTTTCGAAAAAACAAGGTTAAAAAAATTGATTTGTCTTTTGTAACAATATTTTAAAAGTAGGTTTAAAAGAATTGATTTTTTTTGGATGATAAAGTAAAATCACTTTTGATGTGTAAATATGTAGAATTTTGTAGGTCCTATATCTAGAATCAATTATTTTCAATGGAAAAGCTAAAAAAATTTGCTTCCACAAACTCGGTTTTGTCGACCAGGAATCAATTATTTCCAACTGAATTTTGCACCCATACGCCAGTAGTTATTGTAGCAACTGGGGTTTGGGTGTTCAATCGGAGTTTCAACAACTCTAACAACTCTGAAACGTTAGACAAACAGACACTGTCTAGTGTGTGTTTAGCGTTTGACAAACGTGATTTTGAATAGAATTGATTTTGTAGAATTGATTTCAATACAATTGAGTTTGAACTAAAGTGATTTATGTTTGGATGTTTTTACTTTGAAAACAAGTTTGATGTAAAATTGAGTGTAATTTTTCAATCCAAAAGTAGAAGCTATTCCAAGCTGCTTCTGGTAGAATACATTTTTGGATGCAAAATTGCTTCCTCAAATGTGTAACCAAACACCTCATTTTTTACCAGAATCACGTTTGCCAGGTGTAAAAGTACTTCTGATATGTCCAGAAGTGGAACCAAACACATACATAGTAGAATTTTAATTGAATTTCTGAGATTAGATCAGATGTAGTAGTTACTGAAGGAATAAATTTAGTTTGACCTTAAATTAGATTATTTTATTTAAATTTGTTAACTAAGTTTTATGTGGACACTAGTTCTGTTTGGTGATCAATAAGTATATTTTAGGCTTGGTTTATAGGGAATACTAAATTGCGTAGGTATCACCGTATCACTCGATTAGTAGAATATATATATGCGTGCAGACTTGTACTTATTTTATGCTGCTGTTAACGATATGCAGACATGATAAAGGATGAAACAGACTTCTGAAATCCATAAATCGGTTCCAAAAGAAATTCTTGATTTGTTAATTAACATGAAGTGAAATGGATTGGAAGAGCCCAATCAAAGAGAGTATTTGCATTCATCCTTGCAACAATGTTGTGTTATTCAATGTCAATGTTTTTAAATTTGTATAAAGCTTATTTAAAATGAGTAAAAATTTAATGTAAAGTGAAAAAGTAAGAAGTATTCACCTTTGATTAGTTAAAATATATTGAGATCTCAATTCACCTTAGCTTATGAAAGGTGGATACACCCTTAATTATTTCACACTTTACACTTTAATCTTTAATTTACTCACTTTAGAAGATCATAATCCTTTAAATTTAGATGAACAAGTAAAGACATTAATCCATGATTTGCAGGTTCAAGCATCATGAAACTAGTAATAATTAAATAAATATTTGCTAATATTATATAAAAAATTTATATGTATATATTATCTTAAAAAATAATCATGCCTATGTTGTGCTTTGTGACAAAGCTAAACGTAGCCGGTCCCAAGCCCGGATAAAAGGAGAGGGTTGTATTAGGCCATCGATGTACCAACGTAAAACTTTGTCGAATCTCTATGACATGGATCAACGACGTAATAATGCTAATGCTAGGCCGTTGCCGAAGCAACGTCTTCAGTATAGCTCAAGTACTGATGTTAAAAGAGCAAGGCTCGCTGCATCGCGCACTGGATGTAGTGAAAAATAGGCAAGGGTTCCCACATTTTTGTGAACGAGTGTGGGTAAAGAAGCTAGCTCACGAGAGTATGATTCGCTTTGGAACTTGGAATATAGGCACACTTACAGGTAAATCAATGGAAATAGTTGACACTATGATTAGGAGGAGGATCAATTTCATGTGCCTACAAGAAACTAAGTGGGTGGGAGAAAAGGCAAAGGAATTAGACTCTTCGGGTTTTAAGCTTTGGTACACTGGCAAAGTAAAATCGAGAAATGGGGTGGGCATAATTGTGGATAAATATTGGAAGAATGATATTGTGGATGTAAAAAAGGTTGGAGATGGGATCATTGCCCTAAAATTTGTAGTGGAACAAGACACCTTTAATGTGATTAGTGCTTACGCAACTCAGGTAGGGTTAGAAGAACACTTCAAGGTAAAATTTTGGGAGGATTTAGAAGGCCTAATTCAGGAAATACCGCTAGGTGAAAAGATTTTCTTAGGAGGTGATCTAAATGGGCATGTAGGGAGGGCACCTAGAGGTTACGACGGTTTTCATGGGGACACTAGTTCTATTTGGTGATCAATAAGTATATTTTAGGCTTGGTTTATAGGGAATACTAAATTGCGTAGGTATCACCGTATCACTCGATTAGTAGAATATATATATGCGTGCAGACTTGTACTTATTTTATGCTGCTGTTAACGATATGCAGACATGATAAAGGATGAAACAGACTTCTGAAATCCATAAATCGGTTCCAAAAGAAATTCTTGATTTGTTAATTAACATGAAGTGAAATGGATTGGAAGAGCCCAATCAAAGAGAGTATTTGCATTCATCCTTGCAACAATGTTGTGTTATTCAATGTCAATGTTTTTAAATTTGTATAAAGCTTATTTAAAATGAGTAAAAATTTAATGTAAAGTGAAAAAGTAAGAAGTATTCACCTTTGATTAGTTAAAATATATTGAGATCTCAATTCACCTTAGCTTATGAAAGGTGGATACACCCTTAATTATTTCACACTTTACACTTTAATCTTTAATTTACTCACTTTAGAAGATCATAATCCTTTAAATTTAGATGAACAAGTAAAGACATTAATCCATGATTTGCAGGTTCAAGCATCATGAAACTAGTAATAATTAAATAAATATTTGCTAATATTATATAAAAAATTTATATGTATATATTATCTTAAAAAATAATCATGCCTATGTTGTGCTTTGTGACAAAGCTAAACGTAGTCGGTCCCAAGCCCGGATAAAAGGAGAGGGTTGTGTTAGGCCATCGACAGCCAACGTAAAACTTTGTCGAATCTCTATGACATGGATCAACGACGTAATAATGCTAATGCTAGGCCGTTGCCCAGAAGCAACGTGCTGTATAGCTCAAGTACAGTGTTAAAAGAGCAAGGACTGCTGCATCGCCGCCTGGATGTAGTGAAAAATAGGCAAGGGTTCCCACATTTTTGTGAACGAGTGTGGGTAAAGAAGCTAGCTCACGAGAGTATGATTCGCTTTGGAACTTGGAATATAGGCACACTTACAGGTAAATCAATGGAAATAGTTGACACTATGATTAGGAGGAGGATCAATTTCATGTGCCTACAAGAAACTAAGTGGGTGGGAGAAAAGGCAAAGGAATTAGACTCTTCGGGTTTTAAGCTTTGGTACACTGGCAAAGTAAAATCGAGAAATGGGGTGGGCATAATTGTGGATAAATATTGGAAGAATGATATTGTGGATGTAAAAAGGGTTGGAGATGGGATCATTGCCCTAAAATTTGTAGTGGAACAAGACACCTTTAATGTGATTAGTGCTTACGCAACTCAGGTAGGGTTAGAAGAACACTTCAAGGTAAAATTTTGGGAGGATTTAGAAGGCCTAATTCAGGAAATACCGCTAGGTGAAAAGATTTTCTTAGGAGGTGATCTAAATGGGCATGTAGGGAGGGCACCTAGAGGTTACGACGGTTTTCATGGGGGATATGGCCTAGGGGAGGTAAATGGTGAGGGCAAGTCTATTTTGGACTTTTCATCTGCCTTCGATCTTACTATAGCCAATACGTGTTTTAGGAAACGTGAGGAGCATCTTATCACGTACAAAAGTGGGGTGACAAGCTCTCAAATAGATTTCTTTCTTATTAGGAGATCGGATAGAAAGATTTGCTTGGACTGTAAAGTCATACCTGGAGAGAGCTTGACTACCCAACATAGAGTCTTGGTCATGAATGTAAGAGTTAAAAAGAGTGTGAAGAGAAGAGGTCACGAAAAGGTTTCAAGGATCAAGTGGTGGCAACTGAAGGGTGAAAAACAAAGGATCTTCCAACAGAAGGTTTTGGAGGGAGGGTTTTGGGAGGCAAACGGAAGTGCAAATGATATGTGGGACAAGATGGCCAAGGGGATTAGGAAGGTAGCTATAGAGACGCTTGGTGAATCAAGAGGATCCGGACCTAAGGGTAAAGAATCCTGGTGGTGGGATGAAAGTGTGCAAGCTAAGGTTCGGGTTAAAAGGGAATGTTTTAAAGCTTGGTCTTTATGTAGAAATGCTGAAAATTGGGAAAATTATAAGGTGGCCAAAAAAGAGACCAAGAAGGCAGTGAGCGAAGCTAGAACTAAAGCTTTTGACGGGTTGTATCAATCCTTAGGCACCAAAGATGGTGAGAAATCTATTTATAGGCTTGCTAAAAATAGGGAAAGAAAGACAAGAGACTTGGACCAAGTGAAGTGTATTAAGGATGAAGAAAGTAAAGTTTTGGTTAAGGAACAAGATATTAAAGATAGATGGAATAATTATTTCCACAAGTTATTTAATGAATGATTTGAAGTTTTATCATGCTCACAGGTGCTTGACATCAGAGAGGAGGACCAAAATTACACTTTTTATCGTAGAATCCAAGAGCATGAGGTAAAAGAAGCTTTGAGAAGGATGGATAATGGCAAGGCAGTTGGACCGGACAATATACCTGTGGAGGTATGGAAGAGTCTAGGAAATAGAGGCATTAGTTGGCTCACGAAGTTTTTTAACGAGATTATGAGGTCAAAGAAAATGCCGGACGAATGGAGGAGAAACACTTTAGTTCCGATATACAAGAATAAGGGAGATATACAAAATTGCGCAAATTATAGGGGGATTAAGCTTATGAGTCATACTACTACGAGTGATGGAACAATATCGAAGGGATCAAAAAGATTTACACATGACCTTCATTGATTTGGAGAAAGTGTATGATAGGGTGACAAGAGAGGTTTTGTGGAAAGCCCTAGAAAAGAAAGGTGTTCGGATTACCTATATTCGAGCTATCAAGGATATGTATGAGGGGGTCACGACTAGTGTGAGAACGCAGGGTGGAGCCACAGAAGATTTCCCAATAACCATAGGTCTGCACCAGGGGTCAGCTTTAAGCCCCTATCTTTTTACCTCGGTCTTGGATGTACTTACGGAGCACATTCAAGAGCCAGCACCACGATGCATACTTTTCGCAGACGATATAGTCCTAGTTGGAGAGTCGAGAGATGATATAAATGGAAGGTTGGAGACTTGGAGACAAGCTTTAGAAGCACATGGCTTCCGCTTGAGTAGAAGCAAGACGGAGTATATGGAATGTAAGTTTAGCAAAAGGCGAAACACCTCTAGCTTAGAGGTGAAAGTTGGAGACCACAACATACCACAAGTCACACGGTTTAAATATCTTGGGTCTATTATACAAAATGATGGAGAAATTGAGGGAGATGTAAACCATCGGATTCAATCAGGGTGGTCGAAATGGAGGAAGACTTCGGGTTTTTTGTGTGATAAAAATGTACCTCTTAAGCTAAAGGGAAAATTTTACCGCATGCCTATTATTAGACAGGCGATGTTGTATGGGACGGAGTGTTGGGCAGTAAAAAATCAACATGAGAGTAAAATCAATGTAGCAGAGATGAGAATGTTGCGCTGGATGAGCGGAAAAACTAGACGTGATAGGATTAGGAATGATAGCATTAGAGAGAGAGTTGGGGTAGCACCTATTATAGAAAAGATGGTTGAATCTCGACTTAGGTGGTTTGGGCATGTATGGAGGAGACCTTTAGATTCTGTAGTAAGGAGAGTGGATCAAGTGGAGAGCAATCCAATAGCTAGAGGCAGAGGTAGGCCAAGAAAAACTATAGGAGAAACTATTAAGAAATATTTGGAGGCCAATGATTTAACTGTTAACATGATTCATGATAGAACATTATGGTGCTGTATGATCCATGTAGTCGACCCCACCTAGTGGGATAAGGCTTGGTTGTTGTTGTTGTATATTATCTTAAAAAATCATAAGCATTTAATATATATCTTTTACTTTAAATAACTAATGATAGTAATAAATGTTATTTTTAAGTCTTAACATGTGTTTTATTTTATTTTATTTTATACTGAAACATGTGCCCTTATGAGTTATGACACACGTTAACAAAATTTTATGTAATATGTTAAGCAATAAACTAACATATTATCTCATGCTATGTTGTATAATATATTTAAGCAATAAGGAAAGAAACATCCAATTGGCATAAAAAGGAAAGAAACATCCATATAACATTCATAAGCTAAAAGACAACAAACCGTGTCATACCATCATTGATTCATTGGGCTTTATATGTGGGCATTAATAACTTATAATTGGACTTATATTGGGCTCAAAATTTATTTCCAATTGAGTTAAAAAAATCAAAATAAAAACTGATTTAGACTGATTCACAACCTAGCTGTTTTGACAAGTCCTGTTTTTAGTTGGTTGGACTGAAAACATGGCTAGTTCATTTTTAGTTTGTTTTTAGTTTTCTATTTTTATAAATAATTACAAAAATATCATATTGCTTTCATCCCGTTCCTTATTTTCAGAAATTGGTACATGAAACACTAAAAGCAACTTTTGTTTATTCTCACTGTTTTCTGTACAAATTTTTGAAAACAGAAGATAAAATAAAAAAAAATGTCACAGTTTTGTGATTATTTTTTTATAGTTATTTTTGAAATCAGAAAATTTGAAATAAACCAAATACGCCTTTGGTTTTTCGATTAAACCTGCTTCCGATCTAGTTTTTTCAATCAATGCTCAATGTGCAGAATTTGTGTGGTATACACACTACAAATTTCCGATATGTATGCTACATAATTCGAAAAAATAAAGAGACTGCTTCATTTATTTTAGTTAGTCAAGTACTTGTCTGGGTCTGTCCAAGATGTACAGAGGCGCATTGATGCTCCTCTGGATTGGACTGCACAGGGATCCCATATGGACTGCCCCACAAACTCATCTCTTCCTTCAATTTTTACTTTCTCCAGAACCTCTGAATAGTATAACTGAGATGTCAGTTTTGCGAAATTGTTTCCCTTTGAGCTACTCACAATGTTCTTGTGGGGCTTATCAGCTAGGGTTTTGAAATCCAAAGCAAATTAAAAAGGGGTATCAAATGTCATCCACAACGATGACAACAAAGTGGGGCTAAGGGGATTTAATGCAATCTAATGGAGAATTGCATTGAAGGAAAGATAGGTATTAATAACGAGAAGATCAGGATCTTGGTTTGCATCGTTTGTGTGGTCGAGGTCCCTGCAAGTATCTACGGAGAGGGGGGAATGGGGGAGAAAACATGCAAGTACTCACCCATTGTTGCAATTGCTATTCAGCTTGCATAACTCAGCTCCTTACATTGTTGCTATTTGTTACAAAGACAAAAAATGAAGTCATCTACTAGCCTCATCTTTTAGCACAAAAAAAGGTCAATGCTAATGAGTGCCTCTAATAGTCTAAGAAACCAGGAATGGAAAATTTATATGAAAAATGATGTATTTAATATTTTGAAAAGTGTTACACTTAGTTTTCCAATACAAACTCATTAGCAAGACCCAAAAAAAAAAAAAAAATTATCCAATGCACTTTCTTATGTTATCAGACAACGTATAAATGCCTCACCTTTTAAAGGCTTTTTTTACCTTTGCTTCCCTCAAAATTAAGTTCCAATTTCAATGACAACATTGTTTCATTGTGCATCTACAAACAAGATGTCTCTCCATTTTTTTCAAGCATGAATCGCTGTTTGATAATGTCCATTAACACAGGTATCAAGAGAATAGTGATCAAATTTACAATCTTTAATGTACGATTTTCAAAATTGAAATTGAAAAATTGCTACATTCCTGCATGTACAATTTTGTATAACAAACATATAGCAGCAGTTTTAGTACTTTGGCATCTCATCCCTATCACCTCATCAATCGTCCATACAAAATAATAATAATAATAATAATAATAATAATAAAACATTTCATAGATAACAAAGTTAATCATGCAATACATGGAATAAATTTCACAATATCTTAGTAACAATTACTAAATTCAACCGAATCCATAGGAACAACAAACAGGAAATGGCAATTGAGGATCATTCAGCAAATTTACATTCCTTGCTCTAAATAGCAACGAATTCCTAGTGATAACACAAAGGGCTGTTCAGAGAGAGCCTTTGCTGCATAATGAAACCAAACTACTAAGTATATAATCATTATGATGAATAATCAAAATGATACTTACAATCCACTGTCTAGCACAACTGCTGATCAAAATAATAAAAATAACATAAAGGCCTATACTGGCCTGCAGATGACCATTATCAGCATTTTCTCACCTATTTTGATAAGGAGATTAGTTGATTCTGCCACCATGCAACTCAGGTAAAAAATGAGTGAAGCCACCAAGCAATGTGAATAAATTGTTCTTCCTCTAAAACCAAACTTCAATTTCCTCAGACATCATACTTTTATAAAACATTGTGAATGGCAGCAAAATGTTGGGAAGCTCCACTCAAGTTCCTATCATCCATGAGTATTAACAGCTTCCCAAACCAAGTTTTTGGGAATGGGATTGGACAGGTTGCGAGCCTGCAAGGCCGCATTTCGGAGCGTCTGAATTGTTAGCACATTCGCTTTCCAGAATGAGACACAGTTGTAAGGAACATTATGTTTCTTGCAGAGCTCCTTAACCAAAGGAGAAATTTTCCTGAGATGACACCTTGGCATCCGCGGAAACAGATGATGTTCCACCTGAAATTGCAATCCACCATGAAACCAATCCATCCAAGCTGAGCACTTCACATCAAGAGTACCAATAGTCTGCTGCTCAAACCAATCACTTGCACTTGGGTGGCCAACATACACACTGGAAGAGAAATGATTCAAGCAGAACTGAACATGTTGTATCCCAGTGACAGAAAAACTAGCAATGACAAACAATACTCTTTCACCCCAATTGGGTAGGTAAGACACCAAAAGAGGGTACCAAATCCAGAAAACAAGCAGCCCCAAAAGCTCCTGAACCCTGTTGGGTACCTTCCTCTTGGACAAGAGCAAGATGAAAGATTGTGCAAATAAATTGATTCTAGCAAAGCACATTACAGGATAAAAAGTCCAATGCTGATAACTAACCAAAAACCTAGTAACACAATCAAAATTCATCTTCCTCTCATAGAAGTAAGAAGTAAGTGAATTGAAGAATTTAGAAGATACCACAAAGAAAGGCATGTGCTGAAGATCTGGATCAAAATCAAGACTGTTACAAGCAATGTGGTGAGCATTGTGGTTCCACTTCCACCAAGCAATACTAATCCCTGCAAGACAATTCCCAGAGAGAATCTGAGCAAAACGAGTGAAACCACGAGTTGTCATAATCTGGTAGTGGCCAGAGTCATGTCCAATCCACCCACTCTGAATCCAAAAGAACCCCATTAAGCCACCACAACCCAAATGCACAAAAGGGTTGTCAGAGAAGAAAACACCATAAACACTGGCAGAAAACAACACTGCCATGAACCATAGCGTGAAGAAAACGGAGTGTCCCTTGTTTTCAAACAAACCCATTGATGAGAAGCGTGACAAGAGTTTTCTGTAATCTTTGGAAGCCTCAGAGACAGAGTAGTTATGGAGATAATAACCGGTGAAGAATTTGTGAAGGTATTGGGATACAGTGAAGGGATGGTAGGCGAGGAAAGCGTCAGTGACATCTTGGCCAGCGAGGTTCAACAATGGAAGCTCGCCACCGGGGTGAAGTTTTGACCAGTTGGTGACATCGTAGATCTTGCCATGGATTGAGATCCAAAGATCTCCTCTTTTGTTATGCTTGCTCAGTTCTTGCAATGAAATGTACTTTCCCGTTGGTTCTGAATCCTCAGCCACCGCCATTGTTGTTGCAGAACAAGGTAAGACCAAGAGAGATCTATGACTTGTGTGACAGAAGAGCGTTTGTTGTCTGTGAGTGAACCAAAAACTCTTATAGGGATTAGATTATTGTAGCCAATGAAATGAAATGAGGAGAATAGGGAAGTGATTTACTTTATGGATAGAAGAAAATACGTAAATTGGTGCTAAGTTTATTTTATTTTTTATATTCATTTTATATTTTGTTTTTATATTAATTCTTTTCTTCAGTTTTGACATCATACCGTCACTTTTGAAATAATGTGTTTATCACTTTAGTTCGATATATGATATCAAAACTGATGATGTTAGGTCAAAATTGATAAAAATGTTTAATGTAAAAACAAAACCTAACATGTAATGTCAATTTAAAAAATAAAAAATTTATAACACCTATAAAAAATAAAATAAATGTATAGAATCAATTTATTTATTTTATAAAAAAAAAATATCACTGCTCACAAAAGATTCAACATGCGCCAGAGTCGAATGATTTTTCGCAACTAAACGTTTTTGGTACATTAGGGAATAGGGATACAGAAAGAATATTCGGGCTGACATTGGTGCTTGTTGCTGAATTCCCAGGTGAATTGTAATAAGTGTCCCTAAAATATTATTTTAAAAAATCAATAATAAAAATTTTATATGAAAAATAATGTTTTATTATATCGAAAAGTTTTAAATTAGTTTTTCAATATAAATTTTTCTTTTCTTAACTCCTTCTTATTCATATTATAAGAAAAAAATTAATGCAACATATATTAAGATTGTTAGTTAATTTCATTTAATTTGATTAAAAAAATTGGGATTTTACCTAAATTATCTTTTATGGAAATGAGAAGTTGTTTGTGTTGTTGGGAATAGAAGGAGTCATTGAAAAACAAAATTTGTATTAAATGAAGGTTATTTTAGGAATAATGTTATTAAATGAGTTATTGGAAAACAAAATTTGCTTATATATTGAACCAAAAAATTTGTGATTTTTTACTTATAATATGGATCGGAGGGAATATTCCTTAACCAATACCCTAAGGGCAATCGTTGGTAAGATCCATAGAAAAAAAAAAACCAAATTAAAAAACATGGGCTGGGTTAGCAAGATCCATAGAAAAAAACCCAAATTAAAAAACTTGGGCTGGGTGGAGGCTAATCTGAGCAGGTCGTTTGGATTTTTTGATAACACCCTATGGTGCAGTTTCTTTGTTGTTAGTTGTTACTGGCTTTGGAATTGGAGGAATAGACAAAACCATGAAGCTGGGTTTAGCAGGCCAGTCAACCCGTTTGGATGGGCTTTGGGTCAAGCGCGGCAGAATCAACAAGTAGGTATGGAGGCCAAGTTCTCCTCGCTAGGTCCGGGTAGGAGGACATGTTTTATCCGATGGAAGGCCCCAAGCAGGGGTTGGTTCAAGCTCAATTGTGATGGGGCCGCAAAGGGAAATCCGGGGTTGGCAGGCTGTGGTGGGCTAATCCGAAATGAGGCCGGGTCCTGGACTGTTGGCTATGTATCCAATCTGGGCTTCTGCAGTGCTTATAAGACCGAGCTATGGGGCATAGTTAATGGCCTGGAAGTTGCTTGGAACAAGGGGATAAGGAAGCTTGTAGTGGAGTCAGACAATGCAACTATTATTTCCATGATAAAGAAGGGATCACTTGATCAAAGGCGTAGCAAGTTTTTTTCCTAGATCAAAGAATGGGTGCAGAAAGAGTGGGATATTACTTTCCAGCATGTGTACCGGGAAGGAAACAGGTGTGCGGACTGGCAAGCCAATTGGAGCTTAAGTCACCTGCTTGGTTCTTATTTCTTAGATAGGCCCCCAATAGGTTTGGATAGTTTTCTTGTTGATGATATTAGTGGGGTATCATTCCCCCGAAATGTTTTAGCACAATAATTTCGTTTCTGGGCTCTTAGCCCCGTTTAATACCCCAAAAAAAAAACTTACATTACCTTATGGACTTATGGTCCTCAAATTAAAAAATATTATCAAATTGGATTAATATGATTGACTTTTTTTTTTTTCAATTTGACGGATGATGTAAACTATTTCTTAATGGGAAAGACCAACCTGCTATCGTGGGATCAACACGGGGATTCACTATATTCCTTATGTGTTATAAAATATATATGCTATCTTGTATGGATATTTGATTCTGGTTTACAACTTTTATTTTCATTGAAATATCACCCTAGTCCTTTACTTTTTATAATAAGATATGTCATTTTGGTGATCAACTTTTACTTTCCTTAAAACGCCACCCTTATTTTGCACGATAAATAATAACAATAGACATAAATAATAGCAAACAATACACACTAGGAAAATAAGGGGAATGTTAACGAGTGTTCTTAGGACACTCTTTAAAGAATTAAGAAAAGAAAGTTTTCATGGGGAATTGATGTATTTAATATTTAAAAATGTGAAATATTTAGCTTTCCAATAAAAACTTTTTTTTCCTTAAAGAGTATCTTAAAGGAACTCGTTAGCATCGTCTATCATCTATAATGAGATACTTGATTTTGGTGTCCAACTAGTAATTCTAATCAGAGTGATGTTATTTTGACATCAAAACCAAACACCAATTTTTATACTTTTCTCATATATTTATTCATTATTTCTCTCTCATCTTTCATCATTTTCTTTTGTAAACTCATCATGATTGATGGAGTCAAAAGGAATTTGAATTCCCTAAAGTTATGTTTCCCTAAAGTTCCTACATTTAAACAAATTTTGAAGATATTTTGTCTTTATTATTTCCAATAAATTTGACTCCTAAACTTATTTGACACAATTTTACCAAATTTTAATAAACTTTAGAAATTTTCAAATATTAGAATCCACGTCCAGTCAAAATTGAGTGTGAAAATGTCATTTCCCTCTCGATAAAATGCAACCCTTACTTTCTATATTTTTGTGCCCAACTTTTATTTTCTTGAAAATGCCGCCCTTACTTTGCACGAACAACAATAACAATAGACATAAATTATAGCAAAAAATGTACACAACGAAAAAAAAAATGAAGGATGTGCCTCTCATTCTACTAGTATAAATAAATGTGTTAAAACATATAAAAAAAATATTATTGACTTAAAAAATATTATACAGATATTTTCATTGAGGTCGTTTACGTGCTCCACCAATTTAGCAATAAAAAAGATGTTCTATTTTATTTTTTAATTTAAAATGATATAAAACAATATCTGATTGATCAATTTTGAGGACACTTGTGAGTTGGAGAAAAGAGGAAGTAGAAGTCTCCATTTCTCCTGGAAATGGAGGATCCGGACGCCAATGATAGCAACCTTGAATGGTAACAATAAAACTTTCCATTAGAGAAAAACAGAAAATGATTAAAAAAAAGGGAAATGATTTCACACACACAGACACACGGAGGAGAGAAAAATAAATTAAAATTAGTTTGGAAGTATGAAAAGATATATCAGAGTTACGAGCGAATTATTAAAAACAAATGAATGGGAATATCCTACACAACTAAGTCAGTAGAATATGGAGTCAAGTAAACTCAAATGAAATGGAAGCACATGAACAAAAGACCTAATAAATTATATCTATATGCACAGTTGAATCCGGTAATAGCTATATGGCAGCAACTGTGTTGAATATGGTGCTAAGATCCCACAGGGGCAACACCTTGAGCCTTGGCTGCAGCGGCAACAGCTGGGTGAGGATGGTGCTGTTGGGAGTTAAATGTTGCAAGCAGGGCCTTTATTTGAGTTCCTGTAAGCGTCTCATGCTCCAAAAGAGCATTTGCAAGCGCATGAAGCTCCTTATCGTGAGTGGTTAGAATAGTTGTTGCGTTGTTGTAAGCCCTCTCCAGCAAGTTCTTCACCTCTTTCTCAATAAGCAGCCTAGTTTCGGAGCTCATGCTTCTCCCATTATCATTGTAATCGTGAGTGACAAGTCCAACTTGGTTGCTCATACCATATTTAGTAACCATTGCCCTAGCCAGTCTTGTTGCGGATGAAAGATCTTTTGATGGACCAGAAGTTACTTCACTTTCTCCAAAAATCAGCTCTTCAGCAACCCGACCTCCCATGCAAACATCAAGCCTTGCAAGCATTTGTTTACGGGAGATACTGGTCTGATCCTTATCAGGCAACTGAGAAACCATGCCAAGAGCCATCCCACGTGGAACTATGGTTGCTTTGTGAACAGGAAGTGCTCCATCTGTATGAATCGCCACTAGCGCGTGCCCACCCTCATGGAAAGCAGTAATCCTTCTTGACTCCTCAGATATCACAGCTGACTTGCGTTCACTTCCCATTATAACCTTGTCCTTCGCAAACTCTAACTCATTCATGCTCACAGCTTTAGCACCATCCATCGCAGCCTTGAGAGCAGCAACGTTAACCAAGTTTGCAAGGTCAGCACCAGAGAACCCAGGTGTGCATCGAGCAATGGTCATTATATCAACGTCATCACCCTTCAGAACCTTTGACATGTGGGATTCCAAAATCTGTCGCCTTCCTTCTACATCTGGATTGGGAACAACAACTTGACTATCAAACCGCCCAGGTCTTACCAAAGCCTTATCTAGTGACTCTGGAAAATTTGTAGCTGCAATCACTATGATGCCTTCATTTTGCTTGAATCCATCCAGCTCAACAAGCAACTGATTTAAAGTCATCTTCATATATATTTTGTCACTCATATTTCGGTTTCCTCCAATAGCATCGATCTCATCGATGAAGATTATACAGGGTGATCGCTTCTTTGCAGCAGCGAAAAGATCTCTCACCCTTCGTGCACCAACACCAACATACATCTCTTCAAATTCACTTCCACTGGTTGAGAAGAAAGGTACCCCTGCCTCTCCAGCAATAGCTCTTGCCAACATTGTTTTACCAGTGCCAGGTGGGCCAACAAGCAATACACCTTTTGGGAGCTTACCACCAAGACGAGTAAAGCGCTGGGAAACAAGTCATCCAATTATTTAGTACATCAAAATTAAACAAACGATATATTTAACTAATTAACATAAGTATGATCGATAAAGAGATGCTAGCTAGCTAGCTTGCCTACCTTGGGATCTCGCAGGTAGTGAACAATTTCTTCCAGCTCTGCCTTTGCCTCATCAACACCTTTTACATCATTTAATCTAGTTTTGGTTTCCACAATAGGTTGTACTTCTTCGTTGGAACCAAGTCCTAGGAATGTTGAAAACCAAACCAAACAATATGTGCCCATTAAATTCAGATTTAATAATAAATGAATATCCGGTACGTAGCTCATAACTTACAATGACGACATTAATTGCAATACCTTTACCAATGCCTTTATCCTCAACGATTGCTCCAATACCAGAAAGCCAGAGAAAGGCCACAAGAATCGTCCTAAGTGTTCGCCATACCTGCTCTTTAAAAGTCTCATGTTCCACCACATGAATCGGAAAACGTGAAGTTCCAAAAACTCCTTGTGTAGGTTTTCCCATATTTCTAAGACCTGGAAAGCCACCAAATCTTTCTTCCTCCCTCACTGAATTAGAAATACCTGAAAATTCACAAAGACCTCTTAGTTATAGCTGCTTGTCTATAAAATGTGCTAAAGAAATAAATGTTCAAATAGCTGACCAAATGACAAGACAAATGACACATTTTAGACTATAACAGATGCATAAAGAATATCTATCCCAAATCCTAAACTCAATGCAAGTAAGATTCTCCATGCAATGCAAATAAATCCATATGCCTTATGACTTTTTTATTTTAAGCTATGAAAAATGATTCCATTGAATAAGGAAAAGTGATAATAAAGTATTCCTATGTTTGGTATTTTTACAAAATTTTCCTAAGTATAATCCCAGGTAAGTTATATTCTCAAATAAAGTGGTGTTTTTTATTCCCATAAAAGAGGTAGAAATACATCCTTAATTTCCACAATATGGGAACATATATTTTTATGCAAAATACAGAAATAGCCTTTTCCATCCACTATGGTTTTCGTTTTCTTCTCCATGATGGTTTTCTGTTTCCCTAGTTCTTTTATCTCTCCCGATTTTCCGCCCCGTAATATTATGTATCTCTCCTGTTTTGGAAAAAAAAATGTGCCAATAAATCATAAAGAATATTAAAAATAATCTTTTTATATTATAAATATGATAATTACATTGTTTTTTATATTTTTATTCTTATTTTTATCAATTTCTTTAAAAAAATGATATTAAAACTATTTTATATATCAAGAGTATTTTGATAATTTTGACATATATTTCTAGGAATTTATATTACAAACCAAATATAAGCTTTTAATTTATGGAGAACGATAACTAATGTTCCAATAATATTGATTAAGGAATTAAAAGAAGATGTAATCCATACCTCAAAACAAACACCACCTAAGGATAAAAATAAATGCAATTCGATCAATGCAACTTTGTAAGCATGTTACGTTCACACCAATATGGAACAATAGGCAAAATATCTGCAAGTCACGAGACACCCAAAAGAAAAACTGAAAAGAGATAGAAGCAAGAAAACAAAATTTCATTGGCTACTGGGGGGGAAACTTTATTTCATGAGTAATTATTGACAAGAATTATGGGCCAAAGAGAGCAATGCAAAAGCATATGCAAATATAGTCAATAAAATGAGCAATTCTACCGCCAAATAGTCACCTTTCTGTAAAGTCTTCAGTAGTTCACTTTCATCCAGCCTATTAACTTTCACTAATGCTTTAACATATTCAGAAAGCGCTGAAGGATTAGTATGCAGAGATGACTGACTTTCAAATGCTCTAATTACAGCTTCATGATCATTTCGATGGTAAAGTTCTTTAAGGTGAGCAACTTCACTGGCTTCGTCTGCATCACGTACTCGACGGGCCAGATTGCCAATATAGCTAGACTGGAATCTCTCCTGGGTGCACAAAAGCCTATTTCCTATACAAGTTTAACGGTAAGTGCACCAAACAAAAGCTGAACACCAAAAGTTACATATTTTCCACATACTTCGAACACCATTAATATATGTTAAAAACGAGATATATATAAGTTTACAACTTGAGCAAAGGAATCTAAAAAGTTCTACAGTAGAACAATTTCTCAATAGATAAAACCCAAAGTAACATTCAGAAAAACATAGCAACTATAAATGAGAAAAACACAAATAGATACGTACTTATAGAAACAAATAACATGAACTAAAATGGAAGACTGATGCATGCTACATGAACAATGGTTTTGTACCTGTACGACCTTCAAACTTTTTAGCCGAGAAATAGCTTCTAACAAATGAATTTTTGACCTGTCTGAATGCTGATTGATTCCTTGCTACCTGTAAAAGATAAATTATAAAATTAACTGACAGATAAAATGAAGGATTAAAATATCATGCATTATCAACATAAAACATTTAATATCAACATTCACTAACAATATTTTAACATTTATATTTTTATTTTAATAACTAAGATAAACAAAATTAATATTGATTTATCAAAATATCATTGGATGTTGGTCTAAAACTCATTTAGACTGACAATGCATGAAATTAAACTCTAAAGTAATACAAGATACGGATCGTGGATGGCAATTGGATTCAATAAAAAATAAGACATACAACATGCTTAACTTATGTACATTAGAAACTAGCTACAAGTGGTTTGAAGTTGGATAATTGCCTCGTATTCAAATAGACAATTTTTTTCATTTTATGGATGTTAAGTGTTTTCTAGTGTCGGTTGAGGGACAAAGTGAGAATAATTTTGCAACTTTCCTTTTCTGTAAGACAAAGGCTATGGTTGACAAAAACAGAAGATAAGCTGGCTGATAGTTGATAAGTTAATTTTTAGTTGATAGTTGAAAAATTAGTTGATTGAAATTGAAGTATTTGATAAAATTAGCAGTTGAAGTAACTTATAAATGTAAAATAACATAAAATGACATATTTATGATAGATATGGTAAAGTGAGATTTTCATTAAATAAATGTGGGTAAAAAACGAGAGAAAATTTAATAAGTTATAAGCTACAAGTCATAAGTTAAATAAATTAGTTTATAAAAAAAACTATAAACTAATAAGATAAATTTATTTATCAAACATCTCTATTTCAATCAAACAAATTTATAATTAAACTAGTCAAACAAAGTATAAGCTAAACTTATTCAACTTATCAGTAATAGAACTTCGGTATCATCGGTGTCAAACTTAAAAGCTAGTCAATATACATCCAACCTCAATGATGGCATAAAAACGTTATGTTTAACTAATATATATATATATATATATATATATCCACTAACTCTCGACAAGTTATTCCTTGCCTCTAGTGTCCAATACTCTGCCCTCTTGAAGGAAAAAAATATAAAATGAAATCTGACAACTAAGAACCTATACCTTTTTAGAAGATGAAATGTAATGATTAATAATAAAGTGATTAGTAATTGAACAAAGTGAAAAGGTAAAAGCATATCACTTTATTGTTTTGAAGGGAGAATGAAAATAAAAATCTTAAACTTTTGATTCAAAGGGTATGAAAATAAGAGAGTTTGAATGAGATGAAGTGGTTTGAATTATATCCTTAATCATCCCATTCCATTAATAAATAAAGCAACTCCCAAAAATTAGGTTAATGGTTTTATGCCTCCACTCCATTACTAGTCACCTCATTGCATCCTCATGATCAAAACAAACAAGCTCCGCAAGGTTTGATTAAGTTTAACCTTTTCCTTCTTCCTTATTTTTTTTCAACTACTCAATCTCTCAGAGAAGACCATGACAACAATTTTTTTTTCTCTGTCCGGTGAAAGAAAATTCTTATACGACCCACGGATACCGAATTACAGCACCCAGATCAGATATCTTCACTGCATTTGATTCGGAATCCAAATCAAGAAAAAAATAGAAAGAGGCCCCTTGAGCAACGACCCGTTCAATAATTCAATCAAGAAAATTTGACAAAGGGAAATATGGTGAACGTCAGTCCTAACAAAACAAAACAAAAAAAGAAAAACATAAATAGAGGGGGTCAAAATTGATGGAGTGGGAGTTAGATTGAAGAAATAATGACCTGCGGTATGAAACGCCTCGAAGCCATGACACCAAATTAGGTTAGTTTGTAGAAACGAGATTGTTGTGTTATGTTGAATCGATGAAGGTTGGCATGAAAATGAAAGATTGGAAACACAATAGAAAAGAGAGAAGGATCGGTTCTCTCAGTTATTTAGGATTTTCAGCTCTCAACAAAACAACATTGCTATTTCCATTTTGTTAAGGAATGTCATGCACTCACTCACTCACGCGTTAATTATTCATTCTTCCCCTCAGTCTCTAGTCTTCAGTCTTCTCTTCTGTTATGCTCGCCCGTATAATTTGCAACCTAGCCACATATCCCGGGTCTGACTCAGTTAAAATGATATAGAATGAGCCCAAAATAATTCACCGAAAAAAGAATGAGTACTCAATAATAATTAATATAGAATGCATGCAGAAAATCTATTATCTATCTATCTATATCTATCTATCTATAAACAATACATTTCTATCCCCTATGCAACGTTGTTTTGCCACGTGTCGTCTTCCTATGCAGGAAATGGATCAATTCTATGGATGCAAAGTGTAACACCCCTCTTGGGCTTCACTATACTAACACGTGAGGAAATAAATTAAAAATAATTTTGCTGGGTGCTTTTGGAAAAATTTGATTTATTTGGAGTCAGAAAATATGGGTGTAAAACAATTTCCTTTGAACAGGGTAGTACGTAACGTACTTATCTCAATAGTAAAAATAAAACATATTATTCACAACAGAATTTTAAATCATGTAAAGGTTTTCAAAATACTTACACAAACTTTCTCAAATCATACTATCCCAAATAAATCCTATGCTAGTCGCTCTACAAGACACCCACTGATAAAACCTCGTGATCATCCCCAATGTTTACAAAACCGGACCGGACCGGCCGGTCCGACCGGTTTAACCGGGACCATGACCGGTCCGGTCAGCAGGGAAAACCGTCCCTGCGGTAAACCGGTGCAAAAACCATAGAACCGGTTAAAAATCGGTGAAACCGGCCAAAACCGGTTATGGGCCGGTCTGATCCGGTTCTCGAAATCTGCAAATTTGTTTTAAAAAAAAACTCTCCAAAGCCAAAACGACGCCGTTTCCCAACCCTAAATTTTAAGGGTTTCACTTTCACTATCTCTGACACATCTCTTCGACCCTTCTTTCTAAATTTGCCTCTGCTAAACGCCTAAACCAAACCTGCCTCTGCTTCCCTGTTCGCCATCGCCAGTTCGGACGAGTTATGACGGTGCAGCGTCCCTGCGTTCTCCGGCGAGGTTGCTACGTTCTCCGGTCGAGGTCTCCGGCGTGAGGTTCCTGCGTTCTCCGGTCGAGTTCTCCGCGCGAGGTTGCTACGTTCTCGGGTCGAGTTCTCCCTGCTCCAATAGTCCAATGTCGAACTCGAACCAGGTATGTTTCTCTTCTTCTCCAAGTTTTCTATTCTCCAAAAATACTTGTTCAATGGTTTTATTCTCCAAAAATGAGGGCTGATCTTGTTCTTCTCTAATGTTAATGTCAATATCTTGTACGCTTGTTGGCTTGTTGATGCAAAAAAAAAATTAATTTTTAGCTGAACATGTTCGTATTGTAGGAGTTACCAAGTGGGAATGCTCCTGAAGAAAATAATCCTAATTTATCTACCAATGCCCTTAATACACAATCATCACATGGTGAATCAGCAGAAGGCTCCACTGCATTTCGTGGGAAAAGTGATCCTGCTTGGGAGCATTTTGCATTTAGAAAAGAAGGGAGAACTAATGTGTACACTTGCATTCATTGTGGAATAAGTTACAGAGGAGGAGGCATAAACAGAATGAAGCACCATCTTGCGGGTATATCTGGTCAAATAAGCTATTGTAAGAAAGTTCCTCACGATGTTCGTCACCAAATGATTGAGTTATTGAAAGGTATCAAAGAAAAAAAGAAGACTAACGACCTCAATGATGCATATGATGGTAGTAATGAGGGGGAGTGCAAGAAGTTCAACCTTCCCCAAATACTGCATCTGTTTCTACTCCCAACAAAGGAAAAAGAAAAGTTGATGTTCAAATTGGTGGTTCTTTTGCTCCAAGGACAACTCCTGGCTCTCAACCAACTATAAGTGTAATATCTGGCAAGGTTGCACGTTACAAAGCTGGGATGGCAATTGCTAGATGGTTTTTTGATGCTAACATTCCATTTTATGCAACAAAGTCACCATATTTTCAAGAAGTTGCGGATGCAATTGCTGCTATTGGCCCCGGTTATAAAGTTATGTCTTATCATGATCTACGGGTTAACTTGTTGGGAGATTGCAAGAAAGAATGTCAATTGCTTGTGCAAAGTTATCGAGCCAATTGGGCTAAGAGTGGATGTACAATCATGGTTGATGGATGGAGTGACCAAAGACAAAGGACGTTGATAAACTTTCTAGTTTATTGTCCTAAAGGTACAACATTTGTGAAATTTTGAGATTCCTTAATAAACTTGATAGTCCATTTAATTTTTATTTGATAAGCTTTTTACTTTATTATTCCATAGGGATAGCATTTGTGAAGTCTATTAATGCATCGGATGTTGTGAAAGATGCCGCAACTTTGTGCAATATGTTTTCCGAAGTTATTGAATGGGTTGGAGTTGAACATGTTGTTCATATAGTGACAGATAATGCATCTAACTATGTAGCTGCTGGTAAATTGGTGCATGAAAAATATGAAACCATTTTTATTCTCCTTGTGCTGCCCACTGCTTGAATCTCCTTTTGAAGGATATTGCTAGTATGCCTCATGTTGCAGAGCTTGCCAAAAAAGCTTCAAAGGTAACTGTGTTTGTGTACAATCATATAATATTCTTATCTTGGCTAAGAAAAAGAGAAGGTTGGAAGGAAATCGTACGTCCAGGAACGACTCGATTTGCTACTACTTTTATCACATTGAAAATTATTCATGATCATAAGCATGATTTGCAAGCATTGGTTGTGGACAAACACTTTACTAGCCATAAGTTAGCAAAGGGTACAGCAGGAAAAGCTGTTAGTGCTATCATTTTGGATAATAAATTTTGGAATGAATGTTTTATGATTGCCAAACTTATGGCTCCCATCATTAGATTACTAAGAATTGTAGATGGGGATGAAAATCCTTCTATTGGTTATGTTTATGAGGGCATGCAAAGGGCAAAAAATGCAATAAAGGAAATGTATAAGCATAGAAAGAACTTGTATAAGCCATACACGGATATTCTTAAGACTCGATGGGATAAGCACTTGAAGCGCAATCTTCATGCAGCAGCATACTTTTTAAACCCCGCATTCATTTATGATGACAAGTATTGTGATAAGAGTAGGGTCATGCAAGCACTTCTTGATTTATTTGTACAAGCTTTTTGTCCCGATGTGGCCAAAGCCATTAAAGAGTTGCAAGTGTATCGTGAAATACAAGGATCTTTTAGTCGTGAAAGTGCTCTTAAAGTGGCAAAGGAGATACAACCTGGTGAGTACCAATTTATAGTTTTAATTTTTAAATAATATTTTAAACTTACATAGTTATGTATATTTCTTGTTTTATTTAACTAAATATGTGTTTTGTAGATGAATGGTGGAGAATGTATGGGGGTAGTGCTCCAATATTGCAAAAGTTGGCAATTCGTCTTCTTAGCCAAACTTGTTCTTCTTCGGGGTGTGAGTGAAATTGGAGTGTCTTTGAACGCATCCATACAAAGAGAAGAAATAGACTTGAACATCAGAGACTGAATGATATTGTTTATGTTACTTATAACTAGCGTTTGAGGAATAGGTATAAAAATTTCATTATGTCAAAAGTTGAAACATTACTTTTAGTTTTTTTTTGAAAAGCATAATAATTCTGCTTTTTGCTATTGTAATGTTTTGTTATAGGGGACACTACAAGAAGGCATGACGTGATCCCGTTGATTATGAATCCATTGATGAAGTTGATTTTTGGGTGATTGATGAAGAACCCTCTCCTGAACTTGATATTGATGAGATTGAAAATGTTCTTTATCATGATAGTGGTGCTATTCCAATAGTTGGTGATTCATCAAGAAGCAACGAAGGTTAATTTTTAATTATATCAAACATGTTTTGTATGTAACTTGATTATTTTAGTGTTTAAATTTTATTTTTCTACTTGTTTGTTGTTTAATTAGGTGATGAAGAACTTGATGCTATAGAGATTCAACTTCAAAGTGGTGGTGGTGGTGAAGATATTACTCAAATTAGTGAAGATGCTATGGCTGACGTGTTTGAATATGAAGGAGTCAACCTCAATGGATATTATGATGTTTGATGTATCTGTTATTTAGTTTCCAATAAACATTGTCCACTTTTGTTGAACTTAAATGTTATGGTTTGATGACTTTGATGACATATTTGATTTGGTTTTGTCATTTTGAATGTTATATATGTTGAGTTATGACATTTGTAAGTGAAGTTTATATAACCGATTCAACCACGGTTCAACCTCGGTTGGACCATTGAACCTTGAACCGCTGTCTTCACCGATTCGATGGCCGGTCCGGTTTTGTAAACCTTGATCATCCCTATGATCACACACCTCTTTTCGCAATCCAGACTTAAGTCTCCAACTGACTTAAGGAACTCTTCTACAATATCTGCATTCGTGTACCAAGGTACGATAGCAAAGACAGAAAAACCTGTATATGCAAGAGTGAGTTCCAATATATGGATTTTAAAACGACAACCACATGTACGACTCTCAATTACCACTTAATCATAAATATTAAAGACAACAATATATTTAAATATATCTCAAAGGGTTTCATACCCGTCAGTCGTAACCGCTTTAGAAACCATGACACTTCAATATTCATCAACTAACTTTGAGACCTATGTTAAGTCTCTAAAATGTTTGATATGCATTTCCCTAAGTTTTGATGAAAAATAAACATTGGTTGATGATTTAATTAACCTTCATATTGGTTGCTAACTTATCTATTGAGTGTGCAGATTAATAAAAAAATAGAATCAGACGTCCAACAAAGTGAAACAAGCAGACGTCCAACAAAGTGTAACAATCAGACGTCCAACAAAGTGAAACAAGCAGACGTCCAACAAAGTGTAACAAGCAGACGTCCAACACTGTAGTGTTTGTAGCGCACGTCCAAAACACAAGAGAAAGAAACCCGCGTCCAATAAAAATATCAGAAGGCCGCGTCTACTAAAAAGTATCAGAAGGCCGCATCTAATAAAAATATCAGAAGGCCGCGTCCACCAAAAAGTATCAGAAGGCCGCGTCTACTAAAAACAACAGAAGGCCGCGTCTACTCAAAGTATCAGAAAAACCCGTCCAGTGAGGTATCAAAATTATCCGTCCAATGACGTGGCACTTGGAGCGCGTCCATCAAAATATCAGAAAAGACCGTCCAGTGAGGTATCAAAATGGTCCGTCCAATAACGTGGCATTTGTAGCTCGTCCATTAAGGTCAGAATGTATCCGTCCACTGAAGAACAAGAGACTCTCGTCCAGCAGACTAACTGAGACTCTCGTCCAGCAGACTAACTGAGACTCTCGTCCACCAGAGTAACTGAGACTCTCGTCCAGTAAAATAACTGAGACTCTCGTCCACCAGACTAACAGAGGCTCTCGTCCACTAAAGGTGACAGAAGCTCTCGTCCACTAAAGGTGACAGAAGCTCTCGTCCACTAAAAGTAACATAAGTGCTCGTCCACTAAAGGTGACAGAAGCGCTCGTGCACTAGTCTTTGGACTTGCTGAGTCCTTAATATGGAGCTCGTCGACTAGCCCGAATGAAAACTCAAATGACTAGATAGACGTGATTATTTTCAAGATGGAAGCACTTATCTTATGATCGCGAATTCTTTAAGGATTATCAGAATCTTGGTTCAAGAACCAGAAAGAGACTTGAAGCCTTCTCTCCTACTCAGCTTCACGATTATCAAGAAAAATCAGAAGCTACTCTCTCAAGCAACCGTGGATAATCAGAACCAAAGACCGGTTAAAGAATGCTTCCAACGTGCTTTATTCCCTAGTACCTCTGGTCCTTAACACAAAAAGGGAAGTGTACTCAGTAAAGTACAAAAAGCTCTATGCTCAACTTTGATATGGCTGTAGCACGATGAATAAAGCCATGATCCTTCATGTTAGAATACAACCAACGACTCTATTGCATTAATGGCCGCCCAGAACGACTCTATTGCATTAATGACTACTCAGAACGACTCTATTGCAATTAATGAAGTTCTTCTTGAAGCCAACATCTGAGAGGATGTCTCTAACAGATCCTAAATGCTTGAAGACCATAAATACAGAAGCCATTGAAGATGAAGATACAATATACACATTGCATTAAAAAAGTCACTACTCTGAGCATTTATTTCTTCATTCTTTTATTCTTTATTCTTCAATCATTTTGAAGCTATTACGCAGACTTTCCTGAGCCTTACATTTAAACCACTCTTTGAGTGTTAGTGAAAGATCTGCCTATGAGAAATTGTATTTATTACAAACCAAATCTCTCAAACAAACCCAAGTGAGCCTGAAGAGGCTAGGTGTGAAAACAATACTTGTCTTGAGCCTGAAGAGGCTAGGTGTGCAAATAATACTTGTCTTGAGCCTGAAGAGGCTAGGTGTGCAAATAATACTTGAGTTTGTAACCTTATCGGTTATAGTGGATAAATCTTGGTGCTGCCAAGGACTGGACGTAGCTCTTTGATTTGAAGAGTGAACCAGGATAAATCACCGTGTCAATCTCTCTTCCCTTAAACTCTTTAATTGCTTTAGTTTTTCTTGCATCTGTCAAGTGGTGTGTGTGCAATAGTCACCCGTCCATCCTGTATTCTTCCACTCGTCCAAAGCTAGCTTTCTGTTTGCGAAAAGATTTCAGCTTTGCTTAAATTCTGATAAACACAATTCAACCCCCCCCCTCCCCTTCTCGTGTTTATAGTTGTCTATTTCAGTTGGTATCAGAGCTCAGCCTCTGTGTTGAGCATCTAACAGTGTAGAGGTAAAAGGTCCTGAAGAATAGACACGACGGCTGGAGCTAGTACAAGTGGAAGTCATCAGACTGAAGGAGCCTCCCTAACCAGACCTCCTTACTTCAATGGAGAAAATTACAACTACTGGAAAGATAGATTTCAGTGGTTTATTCTATCCACGAACTCTGATCTTTGGGAAGTCATCACAGATGGTCCATTCATTCCCAAGAATGATGATAACACTGACAAACCAAAAGCTCAGTGGACTGCTGCAGAAAAATCAAAATGGGAGCTGAACCACAAAGCCAGATACAACGTCATTTGTGCTCTCAGTCCGGAGGAGTTTGAGAAGGTATGTGACTGTGACTCTGCAAAAGAAATATGGGACACCTTAGCTGTCACACATGAAGGAATAGCAAAGGTCAAAGAGTCAAAGATTGTCATACTTGTTAGAAAGTATGAACTATTCATCATGGAGGAAGGAGAATCTGTTGCTCAGATGAAAGGAAGATTTCAAACTATCATCAACAATTTAAAATCTCTTGGCAAAGTCTATACCAATGCTGAGAAGGTTGGTAAGATTCTGAGAAGTCTAGCTAAACAGTGGAGACCTTTGGTCACTGCTATCTCCCAAGCCAAGGATCTCACTACCTTGACTATGGATGAACTTCTTGGAACACTCACTGTGCATGAGCAAGAACTTGGAGATGAAGCTGCACCAAAGAAGGGCAAGTCAATTGCTCTGAAAGCTGATCAAAAGTCGGCAAAAGGTTCCAAGGCTCTGAAGGCAGATGAGTCATCCAGTGATGCTGACCTATCAGAACTCGAGGATTCTGAGAGTGATGAAGAGTTGTCTCTCCTGACCAGGAAGATAAAGCTTCTCCAACAGAAAAAGAAGTTCAGGAGGGATAGGCCATTCAGAAGGTCCAACAAGGACAAGAACTTCAAAGAATCCACCTCAACAGACAAAAGTCCAATTGTTTGCTATGAGTGCAAAAAGCCCGGTCACTTCAAGGCTGAATGTCCTCAACTCAAGAAGGCCCCTTTTAAGAAATTCTTCAACAAGAAGAAGAAAGGAATGATGGCTACTTGGGAGGATTTGGAGTCAACATCTTCTGATGAGGAAACTGAGGAAGAAGCCAATCTCTGTTTGATGGCCAACACTGAATCAGACTCTGATGATGAGGTACATCCTGACTATGAGGAATTACTTGATGCTTATGAGGAGTTGTTGGAGGAATCCAACTGCTTATCTAAAGCCTTCAAATCCCTCAAGAGAAAGTATGTAAAGCTCACCAGTGAGCATAAACAGAAATCTCAAGAGTGCGAGAAGCTGGCTAAAGAGAACAGTGAGCTGAAGACTGAAAAGTCTAATGAAGCTAAGATCTCAAGTGAAACATCACCATCTGAAGAAGTTGCAAAACTTCAACAGAAAGTGGAAGAGCTCACTTCTGATCTTGCCAAATTTTTTAATGGTAGATACAATCTGACTAAGCTACTTGGCATTCAGAATCACTCTCTTAACAAAGAAGGTATTGGATATGTCCATCAGACACATCATAAAGTATCAACTAAAGCTTCTAAAGTATCTGTTGAGTCAATTGTAACCAAATCAACACCTATTTGTAACTTCTGTGGAAAAACTGGGCATGTTATGTCTAAGTGTATCCATAAGAAGAGAAGGAAGTCTTTACAGACTCCTAGAACTAACAGAAAATGACCCAGAAAAATATGGGTACCTAAAGATCGAATAATTTTTGTTGCAGATGTCCTCAACAGGACAAAGAAAACACCACTGCTGGTACCTGGACAGTGGCTGCTCACGACATATGACAAGAGAAAGGTCTGTTCTAGACCTCCAACTTAAGAAAGGAGGACACATTGCCTTCGGAGGAAATCAGAAAGGGAAAGTTATAGGTATTGGTACTATTGGTGGCAAACCCCCTCTTCCCTCTATATCTAATGTTCTTATGGTTAAAGGATTAAGACACAATTTGCTTAGCATAAGTCAATTATGTGATAGTGGTTTTGATGTTTCCTTTACCAAGGATGTATGCATAGTTAAAGACTGTAGTGGCAAAACCTTCTTTTCAGCTAAAAGGCAACAAAATCTTTATAAGATTGAACTGTCTGATCTCTCAGATCAAAGTGTAACCTGTCTGATGTCTAAAGAGGATGAAAGATGGTTATGTAATAAGAAACTAGGACATGCTAGTATGAAACTAATTTCTGAATTAAAAAGGAATAATCTCGTGAGAGGATTGCCTGATATTAGCTTTAAGAAAAATGTCTTGTGTGATGCATGTCAGAGAGGTAAACAGATAAAATCAAATTTCAAATCTAAAAACCAAGTATCAACCTCTAGATCTCTTCAGTTGTTACACATGGATCTGTTTGGACCAGTTAGTGTTGCCAGCCTGGCTGGAAGAAAATATGGATTTGTCATAGTTGATGACTATTCTAGATACACATGGGTACTCTTCCTAACACACAAGGATGAGTCTTTTAAGGTTTTCTCGATTGATACGCAGAGTACAAAATGAGCAGGGTTTCTGTATTTCTACCCTTAGACGTGATCATGGGGGAGAATTTGAAAATGAGCAGTTTAAACAGTTCTGTGAGGAGAATGGAATCTCTCACAATTTCTCTGCACCTAGAACTCCACATCAAAATGGAGTGGTTGAGAGAAAGAACATATCTCTGCAAGAGATGGCTAGATCTATGATCAATGAAAATAATCTCCCTAAGTACTTATGGGCAGAAGCTGTAAACACTGCTTGCTATGTACAAAACAGAATACTTATTAGGCATTTTCTAAAAAGGACTCCTTATGAATTGTGGAAAGGAAAAAGCCCCAACATATCTTATTTTCATGCTTTTGGATGTGAATGTTTTATTCTGAATACCAAAGACAATCTTGGAAAATTTGATTCTAAGGTAGATAAAGGTATTTTCGTAGGTTATTCTGAAAAGTCCAAGGCTTTTAGAGTTTACAATTCAAGAACTTGTATTATTGAAGAATCTGTTCATGTTAAATTCAATGATGGTTTAAAGACTGATAAAGAACTATCAGATCTAGAAGATGATCTTGCAGGTCTTGATATAAACAAGCCAGAAAGTCAACAACCAGATCTAACCAAAACAGAACCTGTGCCTGAGGCTGAAAGACAAGTGGAATAGACCAGTCAGCAGACAAGTCAAGATCTTCATGATGATCTCAAAAGGGATTGGAAGTTCAACACTCGTCATCCTAAGGATCTTATTATTGGAAATCCTTCTGAAGGAGTAAGAACCAGATCCACATTAAGAGAATCAAGCAATGTGGCCTTTATATCATATTTGGAGCCTAAACGCATTGAAGAAGCTCTTGAGGATGAAAGCTGGATTCTTGCTATGCAAGAAGAACTTAACCAATTCACCAGAAATGATGTCTGGACTCTTGTCTCTAAGCCTAAAAACAAGTCAGTTATTGGAACAAGATGGGTCTTCAGAAACAAATTAGATGAAGATGGTAAAGTTGTCAGAATTAAAGCAAGGTTAGTAGCTCAAGGCTATAACCAACAAGAAGGTATTGATTATACTGAAACCTTTACACCTGTAGCTAGAATAGAAGCCATACGCATTTTAATGTCATATGCTGCACAACACGAAATTACCCTATTTCAAATGGATGTAATAAGTGCTTTTCTAAATGGTATAATTGAAGAAGAAGTGTATGTTAAACAACCCCCTGGTTTTGAGGATACTGATAAACCAGATCACGTTTTCAAACTTAAAAAGGCATTATATGGTTTGAAACAAGCACCTAGAGCATGGTATGATAGACTCAATTCTTTTCTCATGCATAATAGTTTTACTAGAGGACAAGTAGACACTACTCTGTTCAAAAAATGCTCTAAAGAGAACTTTATTATAGTTCAAATATATGTTGATGATATTATTTTTGGAGCAACTAATGAAAAGCTATGCAAGGAATTTTCAAATCTAATGCAAGCTGAATTTGAGATGAGCATGATGGGAGAATTGAAGTTCTTCCTTGGATTACAAATCAAGCAGACAAGTGATGGAATTTACATTCATCAACAAAAATATACCAAGGAGATACTCAAGAAATACAAAATGGAAAATGCAAAGCTCATGAAAACCCCTATGCAACCCAATGCAAAACTAAGCAAAGATGATGAAGGTAAAAAGGTAGATCAAACTGTCTACGAGAGGTATGATTGGCTCTCATTGTATTTTAACTTCAAAACAGACGACATTCAATTTAGTGTACGTATGTGTGCTAGATTCCAATCGATCCTAGAGAATCTCATCTTAAGGCTGTAAAAAGAATATTTAGATATTTGCTTGAAACTACTAATCTTGGTTTGTTGTATTTAAGATCAAAAGAATACAGATTAGTGGGATATTGTGATGCTGATTTTTCTTTGGAGACAGAATAGAAAGAAAAAGCACCAAGTGGAGGTTGTCACTTCATTGGAGCAAGTTTAGTCTCATGGTCAAGCAAGAGGCGGACAACCATTGCCTTGTTTACTGCAAGGCGGGAATACATCTCTCTGCTGCTAGTTCTTTGCTCTCAACTCTTATGGGTAAAACATCAACTTGAGGATTACTCTATTTATGAACATAACATATCTGTATGGTGTGATAATTCCAGTGCTATATGCTTAACTAAAAATCCAATTCAGCATTCTAAGGCTAAGCATATTGAATTCAAACATCATTTCATTAGGGATTATGTTCAAAAAGGCATCTTTGATATTAAGTTTGTTAAAACTGAAAATCAATGGGCTGATATTTTCACTAAACCCCTCGCAGAAGAAAGGTTTTTATTTATTAGAGATAATTTAAACATGCATTGCATTGTTGAATAACATGTCTGAATGTTAAGCTGTCTGTGATAAATCTGTCATTACACCTATATACATGTTCTTTCAACTAAGCATTAGTTCAGGGGGAGTAATGATACAATAGTTTAAGTGGAGTATGTCTAACCCTTTTTGATAAAACACATAAATAAAACTTGATAACCCTTTTTTATGTTGACAAAAGGGGGAGAAAGGGAGAAATAGAATGGGAGAATGAATATGATATGACCTGTTCACTTAAGAAAATTGAAAGGGAGAAATGAATAGGGAGAATGGTGGGAGAAATAGAATGGGAGAATGAATATGATATGACCTGTTCACTTAAGAAAATTTCAACCTGTCTATATATGCTATTTTCTTTGTTGATATTTTCTGAGGTTCATTAAATCATCTCAATGTTTGTCATCATCAAAAAATGGGAGATTGTTAAGTCAATAAAATGTTTGATATGCATTTCCCTAAGTTTTGATGAAAAATAAACATTGGTTAATGATTTAATTAACCTTCATATTGGTTGCTAACCTATCTATTGAGTGTGCAGATTAATAAAAAAATAGAATCAGACGTCCAACAAAGTGAAACAAGCAGACGTCCAACAAAGTGTAACAAGCAGACTTCCAACACTGTAGTGTTTGTAGCGCACGTCCAAAACACAAGAGAAAGAAACCCGCATCCAATAAAAATATCAGAAGGCCGCGTCTACTAAAAAGTATCAGAAGGCCGCATCTAATAAAAATATCAAAATTATCAGAAGGCCGCGTCTACTAAAAAGTATCAGAAGGCCGCGTCTACTCAAAGTATCAGAAAAACCCGTCCAGTGAGGTATCAAAATTATCCGTCCAATGACGTGGCACTTGGAGCGTGTCCATCAAAATATCTGAAAAGACCGTCCAGTGAGGTATCAAAATGGTCCGTCCAATAACGTCGCATATGTAGCTCGTCCATTAAGGAAGCAGATGAAGCTCGTCCATTAAGGTTAGAATGTATCCGTCCACTGAAGAACAAGAGACTCTCGTCCAGCAGACTAACTGAGACTCTCGTCCAGCAGACTAACTGAGACTCTCGTCTACCAGAGTAACTGAGACTCTCGTCCAGTAAAATAACTGAGACTCTCGTCCACCAGACTAACAGAGGCTCTCGTCCACTAAAGGTGACAGAAGCTCTCGTCCACTAAAGGTGACAGAAGCTCTCGTCCACTAAAAGTAACAGAAGTGCTCGTCCACTAAAGGTGACAGAAGCACTCGTCCACTAGTCTTTGGACTTGCTGAGTCCTTAATATGGAGCTCGTCTACTAGCCCGAATGAAAACTCAAATGACTAGATAGATGTGATTATTTTCAAGATGGAAGCACTTATCTTATGATCGCGAATTCTTTAAGGATTATCAGAATCTTGGTTCAAGAACCAGAAAGAGACTTGAAGCCTTCTCTCCTACTCAGCTTCACGATTATCAAGAAAAATCAGAAGCTACTCTCTCAAGCAACCATGGATAATCAGAACCAAAGACCGATTAAAGAATGCTTCCAACGTGCTTTATTCCCTAGTACCTCTGGTCCTTACACAAAAAGGGAAGTGTACTCAGCAAAGTACAAAAAGCTCTCTGCTCAACTTTGATATGGTTGTAGCACGATGAATAAAGCCATGATCCTTCATGTTAGAATACAACCAACGACTCTATTGCATTAATGGTTGCCCAGAACGACTCTATTGCATTAATGACTACTCAGAACGACTCTATTGCAATTAATGAAGTTCTTCTTGAAGCCAACATCTGAGAGGATGTCTCTAACGGATCCTAAATGCTTGAAGACCATAAATACAGAAGCCATTGAAGATGAAGATACAATATACACATTGCATTAAAAATACCAATACTCTGAGCATTTATTTCTTCATTCTTTTATTCTTTATTCTTCAATCATTTTGAAGTTATTACGCAGACTTTCCTGAGCCTTACATTTAAACCACTCCCTGAGTGTTAGTGAAAGATCTGCCTGTGAGAAATTGTATTTATTACAAACCAAATCTCTCAAACAAACCCAAGTGAGCCTGAAGAGGCTAGGTGTGACAACAATACTTGTCTTGAGCCTGAAGAGGCTAGGTGTGCAAATAATACTTGTCTTGAGCCTGAAGAGGCTAGGTGTGCAAATAATACTTGAGTCTGTAACCTTATCAGCTATAGTGGATAAATCTTGGTGCTGCCAAGGACTGGACGTAGCTCTTTGATTTTAAGAGTGAACCAGGATAAATCACCGTGTCAATCTCTCTTCCCTTAAACTCTTTAATTGCTTTAGTTTTTCTTGCATCTGTCAAGTGGTGTGTGTGCAATAGTCACCCGTCCATCCTGTATTCTTCCACTCGTCCAAAGCTAGCTTTTTGTTTGCGAAAAGATTTCAGTTTTGCTTAAATTCTGATAAACACAATTCAAACCCCCCTTCTCGTGTTTATAGTTGTCTATTTCAACCTAATCTCCGGAGCTCTAACCAACCAATAGATGAGCTGATCAGGCTCTCATTGCCGAATAAGGCAGAATATAAACATTGCCAGATATGGCAAGTTTCAAATAATTTGGCCTGTCAAGGTTCCGAGTTCCAACTATTTAAGTACACAACTCGATAGGATACGAGCTCCAACCATCATCGTAAGTAGTTCACAAGAACATCCAACGATAGTCGTAATTAACTCGGCCTATAAAATATGAGTAATATCTGAGCTCCCTAAATAGTCGTAATTAGCCCGGCCTTTCCTAGACCCCCATTCATTTCACCCATAGGTGAAATGTACCTCATAACATGGATACCTACCAAGGTACCACGCATAAACCTTTAGGCACATTTGCCACAGAAAAATGTAAAATGCATGTAAAACATTTTGTTCTCGCTGTTTTTCTTTGTGTTCATTCTTTATATGTCGGAAATAAAATATTTCGCGACAACCCATTATCTTAAACTATTAAGAATAATATCTCAATTAAACCATAACTGACCTTAAGTCAAAAGTATGCAAATCACGAAATCTAGACCGATACATCGGTCTTAGACACGTAGATTTTAGTGCACAAAACCAATACACTAATTATAGGACCTCTAGTCCATTATTCCACTTTCTTTAGCCCCAGGCATATCTTTAGGAACACTAGGTCCGACATCTCGGCGACTAGGTTCATTTACAACTTTAAACTATGTTTTTTTCTGCGAAAAACAAAAGTAAAACCAAACCTTTCTTAATCTGACTGAAATAATCCGCTGTTTATCAAAAATCCTTTTACGTTGAAAATTCACTGTTTTATTTAAAAGTAACTAATTTAAACTCAAAAATCTTATTTAAGACTAATCCTCAATAATAATAAATTTTATCTCTTTTTAAGACTACTAAAAAAATATTGACGGAATTGTCCGTCGTTTTTCGTTTTCAAAACGCAAATAGGCAAAAACGTGACTCCTTACTGTAAACTAATTTTTCTGACACTGCAATAAAGTTATTTTTGAAACTTTTCTTCATAAAATAATATTTTCTATTATTTAGAAATTCCTTGTGTGAAAATTAGCAGTGTTAAAATATTTTCACGGTCATGTCCTCGCCGTAACTCTTAAAACGCTCTTTCGCCGTTAAATCATTAAAATAATATTATTTCTCATAAATTCCAATTTTTCACCAAATAATTAATTAAGTAATATCATATTATTATTTCCACCTAAATTAACTTCATCATTTCATAAAAAGCTTTTAAATGCTTTTAACCGCGTATTTAATCGAGTTCTGACCACTGTCAGGCTTTCAAACTCACATTCCACATCAACAATTATTCCATATCAATAATATGACACTTAGAAATTTAAAACATATCACCAAATATAACAAATAATTAAATGCAATTAAATCAAATAATTAACAGCAGATAATCAATAAACAAATAATGCTAACTACAAAATAAATACATACACACCATAATTAAGACATACAATAACAATTACACATGGCTATCGGAAAAATCCTTCAGGTACTCCCCTTACCTCTTGAAGATTTTTCTCTTGTCGAATTGAAATTCCATCAAACGTCTGGTTTCCGCAAAACACGTACACGACTCACACAACAAATTACCCTTCATCAAAACACAACAAATAATCATCAATCAAACACTAAATACACCTATGCTCCTATATGCTAGGTTTGGTCATGTGGGAATTAATTAGGTAAAAATTTCTAAAAATCCTAAGCTCTTGGATTAGTGATCCTTGATCACTTAAAACCCTAAAACAAAGATTAGAATACAAAGATTGAAATAAAATACTTCAATCTTCCAAAAACCCTAATTCGGTCATGACACTAAATTTGAGTTAGAGATTTCAAAATTTCACATACTCTTAGATCCATGACCTTAGAGTAGTGTAGAGTTAAGACAAGTTATCATAAGTTGAAAAATGAAACAAAATCTTTCAACTTCTCAAGAAAATAATTTCGGCCATGAGAAATAAAGTGTCTTAGAGGTTTGATTTTGATTCAACAACCATGGATTCAATATATATATATATATAAAAGATTCAATCAAGCAAGACTAATTTTAAAAAAAATGAACAAAGTCCTCCCTCCACTATCAACTAGGGTTCGGCCTCATCGAGTTAAAAGGGCACGGAATTTTTGTTTGATGTATCTTCTTGGATCTTGAATATAGAGAGGATAATAAGATCATAGAAATTGGTTTCACTTTAAAAGGATTTTTCTATGATTTTCTATGAATTTTCAAAGTTTCTAGATCTAGAAATGGAAAAAATATAATTCATGGCATAAACATGAGAAATACATGAAGATGAAAGCTTATATGATCAAGGATATGAGCTTTTACCACTTGAAGATTGAAGAAGTGAAGAAAATGATCAACCTTCACTAAGTTGAAAACTGGACAGTTTGAGGGTGTGATGGTATTGTGAGTGTATCTCACAATATACTCATCCAAAAATCACAGCCTTTGTCTTGTTAGAAATATAAGAAGAAAAGGAATAACTTTTGTGTTTAAGGTTTCATTTGGTTCGGATCCTAACAGGGGTGAAAAGGGCCTTCTTTCTTCTGTTTCGTGGGTTGTTGAGAATTCTGAGCAGTTTCGATATTTTGAGCATATCTCCCAATCCACTTCTCCTTATTTGATGATCTTTAGCTTGTTGGAAAGAAGAGAGAAAGAGGAAAAAAATTTATGTTTAGAGTTTTCCGAGTTTCAGAAAGGAAGAGGGTCATATTTTCGGTGAAGATTCGGTGTTCTTATGAGTTTTGTAACTTAGAGAAATGGAGAAAACTTGGTGAGGAAGATGAAGAGAAGTGGGGAGGGGGAAGCTGTGGTTTTGAGACTTTATATAGGCTTAGATTTAGGCTTTTTTTGGTTCCTTAGAGTCCAAATAATGGGTTTTGTGAATATTAAATTAATATATGATTAATCATAGTTAATAGCTAACTTAACTAAGGTTATTTTGGCTAATCATGGTTAATAATATGTGGCTCACATTTGATGGAGGTGTGACTGATTTTGGGCCACACATAGTTACTCACCAATGAGTCACCGATCCTATCCGTTAGCGGTTCCCGGAAATTTCGTACGCAGCTCTGTCATTTACCCGATTTCGATTTTTGAGAGGAAAATAATGAAACGAAAGCAAAATGAAATAGGTATGATTGAGTATATATGGATGCACGAAATTGAGGAGATGTGGAAGGTTTACAACCATGTAAAATGAGTGGTTAAAAGTACGTAGATGTGTCTTGTTAATACCTGCGAAAGCTTGGGGGTATTTTGGTCTTTTTACCTAAAAGTCATGATTACTAGCATTTAATGCTCATTACTGCTTGGTGATTCATCCTCCATGAGTCATCGTGTATGACTCGTCCCGATCTCTTGACAGGTCTCTGCAGTTCCATTTCCGACACCGTTGATTACGCGACTTAGGGTTTTACGCTCGAATCGAGTATAATAACTTACTTATTTTAAAAAATTTCAAAATAACGTATATCATTGGAAATGAGATATAAAATATATTCATTTCGTTCTCGTGTCAAAATTAGGTTTTCTGATCAGTAAAATCTTACTGTCAGCGAAAACGCAGACCGGGTTCCGTCTGAATTTTCAACCAAAAATTTCACCATATACTTATAAAAATAAGTATGATATGAATATGACTTTGGTTTTCCCAAAATCATTTTCTAAGTTTCCAATAAAAATATAAAGGTTTATTTATATTTATACCAATCTTAGAAAGCAGAAAAATTGGGGTGTTACACCAAGTGTCAACACTATAATTTTTGTGATTTATTATTGAATTTATAAAATTAAAAAAAATCATACAACAAATATTGTTAAATTTAAAAACTAAATTTTATGTATTGTTATTTAAATTTAAAAACTAATTTTTAAATATTGTTATTTAAAAAAATCAGATTTACGTAAATATTGTTATTTATTTAAAAACTAATATTTAAATTTCAAATTAAGGTTATATCAAAAATGGATTTACGTAAATCTTATCAATTGAAATCAAATTTAAATTCCGTAAATCACTCATCTTATCAAATTTTAATTTTAAATTTAACTAATCTTATCATACAAATCTATAAACAATATATTTATATCCCCTATGCAACGTTGTTTTGCCATGTGTCGTCTTCCTATGCATGAAATGAATCAATTCTATGGATGTCAAGTGTCAACGCTATAATTTTTTTGATTTATTATTTAATTTAAAAACTTAAAAAAAATCATACAACAAATATTGTTAAATTTAAAAGCTAATTTTTACGTATTGTTATTTAAATTTAAAAACTAATTTTTAAATATTGTTATTGAAAACAAAAAATTAGATTTACATAAATATTTTTTTTTATTTAAAAACTAATATTTAAATCAAATTAAGGTCATATCAAAAATGGATTTACGTAAATCTTATCAAATTTGAAACCAAATTTAAATTCCGTAAATCACTCATCTTATCATATTTTAATTTTAAATTTAACTAATCTTATCATACAAATTGAGGGTTTTAGAGTTGTACAATAATGGATATTGATGTTGTCACAATACATTATTAACTACATTATTAACTTCAAATTTAATTTCAATTAAACCTATTTATTGGGTGTCCGTTGGGATTCACTGTTTTTTAAAATCCCTGAAACAACGTGAGGATGAAATATGCTCTCTTTGGTTCTTACGTGGATGTTTTCAACGCTTTGTAGATTTGGGAAATGTTATAACTCAGTCATTGTTATTCAAAGCACGAAGTTAAAGACATCCATTCAACCAAACTTATCAAATACTATAACTAAATTTAACCTATATTACCTAATCTGTCAAAATGATCGCAGAGAATGTTAGTCTTCAAAATGACATTCATTCAACCAAACTTATCTTCAATCCTGAGGTTGAAGAAGCCGAGAATTTGAAGAAAAACAAGCAATTAAAATTAATTAGTGACATCATGTGTATAAAAGAGCATCTATTGGGAGAGGTAAACCCATTAAATATATTATATTCTTTTATTTTTATTTGGTACTAAATAATGTATTTATGTCATGAAATGGTTCTTGAAAATAATGATTTTGGACAAAGAGTTCTAAGTCAAATAAGTTGTTCTTCAAACATTTATATTGAAGAAGACTTGCTCAATTCAAATAAGATAAACGAGTTTATAAATTATCGATTAGTACTAAAATAATACATCACTGAAAGGTTTTCGGCTTATAAAAAATTAATTCAAAATCAAATATACAATACTCTGTCATCGTCTAATAATATAAAAAAATTGATCCTAACAATGTATCACATGTATTATATATTTTTTATAATTTTGGGTATATTTTGTTAAAAACTTTATATAATTAATATGTCAAAATTCAAAAATTATCATATAATACTAAAATTATTAATCAAATAAATTAAAATCATCAACAATTATTCCCGTGTGGGCACGGGACCGAACTCTAGTTAAAGAACATAACATATTATGCCTACACCTTTGTTTTGTAGGAGCATGAAATCCCGTGTGCAAGAAGTATCTCAAGCTTTATTAGCTGATCAGATGTGTGATTGCTACCCCTTGATTAGTTTTGTTGTAATTTTCTTTCTCTTGGGCTTAAGCCCAGTCGTTCCCCAAAAAATATTATTTGATTTGTATAAATAATTTCTCTGAAAGTTACATGAATGATGATTTATAATTGATTGATTATATATTTTTTTTATACTGACAGTATATTAAAATTAAACTCGTTTTTTTTATGCAATCAAACTAGTCATATATTATATATTATCATATTTTCAATATTTTATATAGTTATTGAAAGAGCCAAATACTTTTATTAATATAAAAATAAATAATAGATTAATGATGTTAAAAAATTTTGCCCGGAAAGTACATATAAATTAAAATATTTTTTTAGCAGTGACTAATCAGGTGTCCAAGGTCCTTACCAGTTGAACCAACTACATGTTGGTCATATAAATTAAAAGATTTAATTAATATACAATGACATAAAAAATTCAATCATAAATTGTCACGTCATTAATAATGTGTGAATATATACACTTATTAAGGCTCAACCCACAATGTGGCATGTCACTCTCACATTTTTTTTTTGGGATTATTTTATTGAATTTTTCTTTATGTCTTTTTTTGAATATTTTATTGGTTTAATTATTTTTGATTCCTTTTGTTTTTAGTTTTTAATTTTTACGTTATTAGCTATTAATAAAAAATAAAATAAAACTTGATAAAAAAAAGAGCACACTTACGGAAACCTGATTTTCCTTGAGAAAAATTTAACACTTGCGGAAAAGCCGTTTCCGTAATTTAAATTAATAGAAATTAATAATATTTATATTATTAATAAATAATATAATTAATGAAAATAATTATATTAGTAATAAAAAATAATAAATAATTGCATTATTGATATATAGTAATATATTTAGGGATAATTATAGGTATTAATAAATAATAAAAATATAAAAAACTTATTAAAAAAATAAACGCACTTACAGAAAATGTATTTTCCGCAAGTGAACAAAATTTTACACTTGCGGAAAAGCAGTTTCCGTAATTAAAATTAATAAAAAATAAAAATAAAAAGTTAATAATATTTATATTAATAATAAATAATATAATTAATACAAATAATTATATTATCAATATAATTATATTATGAGCTTAATTTCTATGCACTAACAGTGTAAATGATGATCTGTCCATTTCTGATTGGTTGACAGTGTAAAAAAAACTTTACACTGTCAGTGTATAACAATTAAATTCTTATATTATTAATAAAAATTAGGAAATATCCTTAAAAAAATTAAGAAATAGTTATATTATTAATATAATTAATAATTAGTACACTAATATATTTGGGATAATTATGCATTAATAAAAAATTAAAAAAACTTAATGAAAAAATAAACACACTTACGGAAACTGTATTTTCTGCAAGTGAGAAAAATTTAACACTTGTGAAAAATTAGTTTCCGTAATTAAAATTAAAATTAAAATTTCTGTACTTTTACATTAATAAAATTATTTATATTTATATTAATATAATTCGTTTATATTAATAAAAAAATTATTTATATTTATGAACACTTGCAAAGGGAATGGTGAGGGGATGGTGTCCCAGTCCAAGACAGGGAAAACCTTCGGGCTCTATGATCACTTAAAAATGGATTTACATTTATCTCACCTCAAGAGGACTAGTGGGAGCCCGAACCTGCAACCTATCAGATATAAGACCCTTTCACGCTCCACTAAACCAACCCCTTGGAATTATTAATATAATTATATTATTAATAAAAATTAATAAATAATTCAATAATTAGTACACTAATATATTTATGGATAGGTATTAATAAAAATAAAACTTAATTAAAAAAAATAACAACCTTACGAAAATTGTATTTTTCGTAAGTGAGAAAAATTTTATACTTGCGAAAAAATAGTTTCTGTAAACGAATAAACGTGGCGCATTGTTTTGGGCCTTTTTCAACTTTTTATTAAAAAAAGCAGATTGCACGGCCATTGGAGTAAAATTTCGGGGAAGTCAGACACGCTATCAATAACACACATTTGGGCATTACTTTATAACCCGTGCGAAAATAAATTAAAAAGTTATTTGTTGGTTGCTTCTGGAAAATTAACTTACTTTAGGTCAGAAAACTCGGGTGTAAAAAATTTTGTTCTGCGAAAACGTCCTGTAAAACCAAGATACATACATGAGACAGTAAAATCATATTGTACATCTCCTTACACGAGGAAATACTCATATTCACAACAAGAACCTTCACGACCTATATAGTTTCCTCAAAGAGTTTCCATTTTCAAAAAGAGAAAATAATACCAAAAGTTAACTTACAACACCACATTTAACTAACTTTTTAAATATACAACTCAACCAATACTCCTAAGCTGGTCACTCTATGAAATATCAAATGGAAGAACTCTGTAGTTCTCACCCCTATTATCGAACTCTTCAAGGATCAAGATTAGTATCCCCGATTGAAGTTAAGACTTCCTCTGCACCATCTATTGCCAGTACCAAGGTACAACGGCAAAAACGAGTAAAACCTGATATATTGTAAGGGTGAGACACCAATATATGGATATAAGCACGATAACTACACGTGTGACACACCAAAACAGCATATAGACATATATAGTCATAACAACATAAATTTCTCAGAAATCACAAGTAATTTACCAATGGGTTCCACATTGGAACAGTCAATATCATTCATAAAAGATTAATGACATTTCACAGATAATCATCTAAACTTTATACCTAATCTCCCGGAGATTCACTCAACAAATAAATGAGCTGATCAGCTCTGGAATGACACACACTAGTGTAAAATATGCTTTTAACATCGGAGATTCCACATCGGTTTCTCTATAACCAATGTGTAAAACGAGGCGGTGTCATTTTTGAAATTAAAAGCAAAGGATTCCACATCGGTTTAAAAATTAACCGATGTGTAAATATTTTCCACATCGGTTATATTTTAACAGATGTTTAAAATTAAAACAAAAAAATTTTAAATTGTAAACTTTTATCTTTTGACATCGGTTTTTTTGGAACCGATGTGTAATATATAGATTTACCATATCGGTTTTATTATAACCGATGTATAAAATTTTAAAAAAAATTAGAATTTAAAATTTTATCTTTCCACATCGGTTCCAGTGAAACGATGTGTAATATAAATTAACCACATCAGTTTTAAAATAACCGATATAATAAATTTAAAAAAAAAATTAAATTAAATCGTAAGTTTCTACATCGGTTATTTTAGAACCGATGTGAAATATGACTAACCACATCGGTTTTTCAATAACCAATGTGTAATATTTGACAAAACCCTACTTTTTGTTTCTCTTTTCATTCCCTCCATCTGTCACACGCCCTTTTCCTTTGTTTTGGCTCTGCTCTTCCATATACGAGCAAGAACTGGAACCTTTGTTTTGGTTCATGCTGACAAAGGCTTCACACTCACGAGCACACTAAGCAGAAATCACGTTTGGTTGCTTCACCGCCAACAACCTTCCGTGCTTGCTATTAAGAACAGAGCACTCCTTTGTTTTTCATTCCCTCCATTCGCGATTTCCATTTGCTCCAGGTCTTCTTCTTCTTCTTCTTCCACTCGCGTTTTCCTCTTCCATTTGCGCCAGGTATTCGTCTTCTTCTTCTCTTTTGACTTAGCTTCCTCTTCTATTTCATTTCTTCCTCTGCAGATCTGACCGAGATTTCGTTTCTTCCTCTGTGATTTTGTTCTTCAATACTGAGTTACGCCTCAACAAGGTTTGAACGAAAACCTAACATCTGTGATTTTTTTCAGATTCTTGAGATTTTTGATTTTGTGTCTGTGAAAACCTGGTTGTTGTGAGGTTAATGGTGAACTGCATCCATGTACAACTGCATGTCTAGGTTCTGTCATGAGTGTGTTAGTGCCTTGTTGTGACCCCTTTGATGAAGTTTGTGTCTTGAGTCCTTGTTCTGTGTATACTTGTGTTGTTCTGTGTGTGAAGTGTTATAAAGTGTGAATCTGTGTCTAATCCACCATAGTGGAAATGGCTCCAAGACTGGATTTTTCCAATTGGTGGACAAAGGATACACAGAAAGGAACACCGGTGGTGGTATCATGCGTCACGACCGTGACGCCTGTCACGGCTAGGCCGTGACTGATTCTGCCTTGGAGGTTGCTTCACTGGTTGGTCTGTCACGGCCGTGACCACCATCACGACTAGGCCGTGATCAGTTCTGCCTGTGAGGCAATTTCAAAGTTTCTAGATCTAGAAATTGGAAAAATGAATAAGGCATTGAATCATGAAAATATGTGAAGAACATATAGTTAAATGATGATGAGGATCATGGATTACCTCTTTGAATTGAAAAATGGGCAAGGAATCACCAAGTTGCTTCACAAAGTAAGCTTATGAAAGCTTAGAGTTTTTGTAAAAATGGTGAAAGCTTGGTGAAGAAGATGACCTTGGCCTTAAATAGAAGTGATAATGGGCTCATTTTGAGGGGTTTGGTGTTGCCAACCAGGGGCAAAAGGGTCCAAGCGTGAATTTTGAGGGACAAAATGGTAATCTTACATAATGGTATTTTGGTGATAAAATAACAACTTAGGGACATTATAGTAATTTCACCTCAAAAGCAATCATGACACTTGTGAGTCACCTATATGACTCACCCTTATGAGTCATCACTCATCTTCATCCATTGAATGTCGGATTTTAATTTTTTATTTTATTTTTTATTACTTTTTCAAACTTTTTTTACGTTTTCCTTAATTTTTTTTTAGTTTTTTTTGCTAATACTTGTTTTTTGAATTTAATTTGTATACACTGATAGTGTAAAGTTTTTTTACACTGTCAACCAATCATAAATTGACAAACAGTAAAAGAAGAATTGTCATGTTCTTGATATTTTAATTTTATATACTTATATTTTTAATGTATATATAATTTAATAGTTTAAAATTTAAAATTTTATATATTTTTTTATTTATATATATATTAATACTTTAATATTTTTCGGTTCGAACCGAATCAAATCAAAACAATTTTAATTGGTTCGGATATTGTTATTCACTTTTTAAAGTTTATGATTATTTTTGTTTTTAAATATTTTAACCAGGAAATGTAGCAAATCTACCGTGTTCTTCGAAAAAGTTTAGGGTCGTAAGACTCGAACCAATAATTCGATGAATTTGAAAATCCGAACCAACCAATTAATTTGGTTCCTTTTTTTTTCCTTTTTTGTGTACGGCTCCGAAATGAACCAAACCCAATGGTCATTAGTTCGATTATTTTGGAACCGAACCAATTACTGTATTTTAATATTTATATATATTATAATATTCAATATGTATATGACTTTATCAATTGATAACTTTTCTTCTATTGTTACTGTAACAGTAGAAGGAGATGTCAACCGATGGATTATTTTGGATTATTTAAAATTTTTTAAACATATATTTTGTTAGTTTTAGCTACCGTGTTCTTCGAAAAAGTTTAGGGTCGTAAGACTCAAACCAATAATTCGACGAATTTGAAAATCTGAACCAACCAATTAAATTGATTCTTTTTTTTTGTTTTCGGCTCCGAATTGAACCAAATCTAATGGTCATTAGTTCAGTTATTTTTTGTTTTTTTTTTCTAATAATTTTTTTTTAATTTAATTTGTATACACTGACAGTGTAAAGTTTTTTTTTACACTGTCAACCAATCATAAATTGGCAAACAGTAAAAGTTTAGTTTAGGGTCGTAAGACTCGAACCAATAATTCGATAAATTTGAAAATCCGAATCAACAATTAAATTGGTTCGTTTTTTTCTTTTTTGTGTACGGCTCCGAATTGAACCAAACCCAATGGTATTAGTTCGGTTATTTTGGAACCGAACCAATTACTATATTTAAATATTTATATGTATATCACTTTATCAATTGAAAACTTTTCTTCTACTGTTTCTGTAACAATAGAAGGTGTTGTCAACCGGTGGATTATTTGGGATTATTTAAATTTATTTATTTAATTTTTAAGCATATATTTTGTTGGTTTTAGCTACCGTGTTCTTCGAAAAAGGTCTGGGTCGTAAGACTCGAACCAATAATTCGATGAATTTGAAAATCCGAACCAAACAATTAAATTGGTTCTTTTTTTTTTCCTGCTCCGAATTGAACCAAACCCAATGGTCATTAGTTCGATTTTTTTTTTGCTAATACTTTTTTTAAAAATTTAATTTGTATACACTATTAGTGTGATTTTTTTTGCACAGTCGACCAATCATAAATTGACAAACGGGAAAAGAATAGTTGTCATGTTCTTGATTTTTTAATTTTTATATACTTTAATTTTAATGTATATATAATTTAATAGTTTAAAATTTAATATTTCTTATTTATATTTATACATTTTAATATTTTCCGGTTCGAACATAATCAAATCGAACCAATTTTAATTGGTTCGGATATTGTTATTGACTTTTTAAAGTTTTTTTTTTTGTTTTTAAATATTTTTAGCCAGGAAAGGTAGCAAAGCTACCGTGTTTTTCGAAAAAGTTTAGGGTCGTAAAACTCGAACCAATAATTCGATGAATTTGAAAATCCGAACCAACCAATTAAATTGGTTCGTTTTTCTTCTTTTTTGTGTACGGCTCCGAATTGAACCAAACCCAATGGTCATTAATTTAGTTATTTTGGAACCGAACCAATTACTATATTTTAATATTTATATATATTTGAATATTCAATATGTATATCACTTTATCAATTGACAACTTTTCTTCAACTGTTCATATAACAGTAGAAGGAGTTGTCAACCGGTGGATTATTTTGGATTATTTAAATTTATTTATTTATTTTTTAAACATATATTTGTTGGTTTTAGCTACCGTGTTCTTCGAAAAAGTTTAGGGTCGTAAGACTCGAACCAATAATTCGATGAATTTGAAAATCTGAACCAACCAATTAAATTGGTTCTTTTTTTTTTCGGCTCCGAATTGAACCAAACCCAATGGTCATTAGTTCGGTTATTTTGGACCCGAACCAATTAATATATTTTAATATTCAATATCTATATCACTTTATCAATTGGCAACTTTTCTTCTAATGTTCCTGTATCAGTAGAAGGGGTTGTCAACCGAACCTAACCAATTTTGATTGGTTCGGATTTTTTATATTATTTTATTATTAATTTTTAAAGTTTGCAATTTTTTTGTTTTTAAATGTTTTTAGCTAGGAAATGTACCAAACTCAATAGTCATCGGTTCGGTTATCAGGTTCAAGAATTTTGGAACCGAACTAATTACTATATTTTAGTGTATATATATATATATATATAATACTTAATATTTATTATATTTAATATTTTTATATTTAATTATATATTTTAATTATATATATATATATTAATATTTTCGGGTCCAAACCAAACCCAATCGAACCGAACCAATTTTGATTGGTTCGGATTTTTTATATTATGTTATTATTATTTTTTAAGGTGTACAATTTTTTTGCTTTTAAATGTTTCTAGCCAAGAAAGGTAGCAAACTACTGTGTTCTTCGGAAAGTTTAGCAGTGTAAACCCGAATGAATAATTCGATGAATCGATCCAATTAAATTAGTTTGTATGTTTCTTGTGTCTGGGTTTGAACCAAACCCAATGGTCATTGGTTTGGTTATCATGTTCAAGAATTTTGGAACCGAATTGATTACTATATTTTAGTATTTATATATATATATATATACTTAATATTTATTATGTTTAAATATTTATATTTAAATATAAATATTAATTATATATTGACATGATTCATGGCCTCTTGATCCTTGTGCTAAATGATAGATAAGTAAATTACAATCATCGTTAAGAATTGATTTTGAAATTATATGATAGATAAAAGAGTGAAATGTTCTCATAGATATAATATGATTTATATTTTAACTCATATTTCAATAAATCTGCACTACATCGCTCTTGGAAAAAAATCTTATAGGCACCCATGCATACCGCACGAGTTATTACACTACTAGTGTATCAAAATTGAACTTTTAATACCAACGAAGGTTGGTCCAGTGATACGATTCATAACCCAGAAGATTGTGAGTTCGAATCTCACTACGGAACCCAACTCACCTAAACTTGAGTTTAACAAAAAAAAAAAAATAACTCTTAATCGAAATATTATTAGAACATCAATTTATTTATTTATTTATTTATTTATTGTGGGTAAAAGTGCGCTTTGTTTGGTTGGCCTACCTGTTAGGTGTCGCCATTGGTACGAGGTGAAAAGTTAAAACAGGAGATATTTTGTATCATACTTGTTTTTCATTGGTTAGCTAAATATTGGATCGATCATGGGCAAACACCTAAAAAAGTTACCTTCGGTTCAGTAAGCGAATTATTATTTGAATAATTCAAAGTTTCGCTATCATCTCTAATTTCTTACTATTATCGTGGGAAGGTTTACTGTATAGCACTTCAATTTTTGTTATCATTATACTTGATCAATTACATTACATTATTGAACACTTTGACTTTTTACAATTTGATAAACTTATGTTTAGCCATTCCAGCATTTGATATTTATGTTTTAGGTATGTAATCGAAATATATAAAACCTTCTCTTAGATTAAGATTTGCTTCTCTAACCCCTCCATAAAGTTGGAGAAAAGTAGAAAGGGAAAGGTGATGAGTATTGTTTATTTTCCGTATAGGATTCTACTTCTCTAATGAAGAGAATGGAATTTCACCTCCACTAGCATGTACTATATCAAAGGCCATGTGGTTCTTATTGACCTCCCCTTCCTCACTAGCATCATGGGGATATTTGTGGCACTGCTCTTACTTGGGTTATTTACTTTTCCGCCAAACACTGCAACTAGTGCAATTAAAATGGAAGCATCACCACACAGCATCAATTCTATCGGTTATAGCGTACCAGAAAAACAGCCTTATCGAACTTCTTATCACTTCCAGCCCCTACAAAATTGGATGAACGGTATTATCCCCACCATGCTTTTTCAATATTCTAGTTCTACAAGTATCTGTCTGTTCCCCACGTTCTAACTTCTAATTCATTGATTAATTATGACTAATCCCTTTGACATGTTTTGTTGAAGAAAAATTGAACATGGATGTCTTCATAATGCAGATCCAAATGGTAAGCCTGTGAATTTATCCTATATTATAGTTATTTGTTTTGCTTTCATCCACACCTACTTGTATGCCTCCACATCAGAGATTTAACTTGCATCTTGTTATTATTCTCTTCTCAGTTTGAATTTTGCTAGAATATATAGGTATTTAGGGAAATAAACATTCATTAATCATTAATCATTCCTTGTTAATGTCACTCATAAAAGAGAGCTACTACAAGTACCAGTTTCAGTGGAAGACCTCCCTCTCACTGGAGTCAAGTATTGATTCAATGAAATGGGTTCCAAAACTATGATCTAATGACTCATGTTGATTTACCTATGACAGGGCCAATGTACTACAAAGGAGTTTACCACCTTTTTACCAACATAACCCTTATGCAGCAACCTTTGGGGATACCATAGTATGGGCTCACTCTGTGTCCTATGATCTCATCAATTGGATTCATCTAAACAATGCTATTGAACCAAGTGAGCCATATGACATAAATAGCTGCTGGTCTGGCTCAACCACAATCCTCCAAGATGAAAAACCTGTTATCATGTATACTGGAATTGCTGACAACAAACATCAAGTTCAGAACTTAGCTATGCCAAAGAATCTATCAGACCCTTTCTTAAGGGAATGGGTCAAACACACTCAAAACCCTCTCATAACTCCACCTAGTGGTGTTGAAGTGGACAATTTTAGAGACCCTTCAACTGCTTGGCAGGGAAGGGATGGAAAATGGAGAGTAGTCATTTGTGCTCAAAAGGGTAATGAAGGGAAGGCAATTCTCTACCAAAGTAAGGATTTTGTTAATTGGAAAGTAGATCCTGATCCTTTTTATGCATCAAACAACACTGGAGTATGTGAGTGCCCTGATTTTTTCCCAGTGTCCATCAATGGCACAAATGGGGTGGATACATCTGTCGAAAATCCGAGTGTTAGGCATGTCATGAAGATAGGCTATCTAAGAAGACAGCATGACTACTATTTTCTGGGTAAATATCTCCCTGATCAGGAAAAGTTTATTGCTGATACTAAATTTACAGGAACTAGTTTGGACTTGAGGTATGACTATGGTAAATTTTATGCTTCCAAGTCATTTTTTGACTATGCCAAGAACAGGAGGATATTGTGGGGTTGGGTAAACGAGTCTGACACTGCACAAGATGATATTAAGAAAGGATGGGCTGGTGTACAGGTATCTTAGTTCCATGATAGGCAATTTCTTCTTATCATTCCTGCTTAGTGCTGATTAAATTATCAAATTGTTGAAAATTGCTTTATAGTTTTTAGGCTACATTCATATCCTAAAGTAAAGTTATTGTGATGTGGATTGTGGAGGATCATATATTGGTGGATTATAGGTGTTGTTTGGTTATGCAGTCTATTCCAAGACAAGTTTGGCTTGATAACAAAAGTGGGAAGCAATTGCTTCAGTGGCCAATTGAAGAAGTAGAAAAACTGCGTGGCAAGAAAGTCAGTATGAACGGAGAGAAACTTGTCAGTGGAGCAATTGTTGAAGTTTCAGGTATCACTGCTTCACAGGTAAGTAAATTGGTGGTGTGTCTTCACATATTTTATTGATAGTTTTTCCTAGTAGGCACAACATTAGTGGTAATTACTTTTTTAACTTCCAACTTTCCCAGGCTGATGTAGAGGTATTATTTGAGATACCTGAACTAGAAGGTGCCGAGACCATAGATCCCAATGAGGTTGATCCCCAACTACTATGTAGTGAAGAGGGTGTATCAAGAAGTGGCATAATAGGACCATTTGGTATATCAGCTCTAGCTTCAACCGACCTGAGAGAGCAAACTGCAATCTTCTTTCGATTATATAGAGCATCCAACAAATATGTAGGCCTAATGTGCAGTGACCAGAGCAGGTTGCTTCTGAAATTCTCCCTACTTCAAATTTTCAGTGCATATGTTATGCTTTTCATTGAGATTGAATTTCACTCAGTAATTTGTGGTTGAGAATTGTTTACCCTTCACAGGTCTTCACTCAGGAAGGGACTTGATAAAACGACATATGGAACTTTCTTTGACTTAGATCCCAACCTCAAAACGATTTCACTCAGAATCTTGGTATGTTGATTTGCTATGATTAACTTTCTCCTTCTTGTTTCATCATTTGCTTGGTAGTCTGATATAATGTAGAGGTTCTTGTTATGCAGATTGACCACTCCATTATTGAGAGTTTTGGGGAGGCAGGGAGAGTTTGTATCAGCAGTAGAGTTTATCCCACCTTAGCTATTGGCAAAGAGGCCCATCTTTTTGTATTTAACAAAGGAACCAAGAGTGTACTCATCTCTAAACTAAATGCTTGGTGCATGAAGAAAGCAGAGATTGGCCATCTGAAGAATATAAGCTAATAGCCTGTAGCTAGCTGAGCAGGAGATTAGGAGAATTATTGTATGAGTCTAATTTATGCTTTTCCTTTTCTTGGTCTCTCCATGATTGTTGTATCATGGAAATAAACCTGCACTCCTTTTTTCGTTAATGAAATAATTGTAATGTGTGGTAAGTGGTAACATATTCACCAAAATTTGATAAAAGGATATACCAAATCAAATATTTGCACAACTATTATTCTCCTATCCTTTAAATTTGTTAAATATCTTATTGAACTACTATTACATTATTTATGAAACAGGACACCTGGATTGGATAAACACCATATGCATAATTCCACTAAAGCTTTTTGTTTAAAAGGTAAAAAATTGCTAGATTAAAAAGTCTGAAATTTATGTTAATAAAAAATACAATACTATTATAAAATGGGTCAAAACAAGAAAGCAAGATATTGTAAACTATAGGAGAAGAAAGATAAAAAGAGAAATAGAGACAAGAGAGAAGGGAGAAACTTTGTTTTATAAGATACAAAACTTTACAATATAGGACACAAGTTTAGTAATTCACAAGTCTATTGGAGGCCTAACATAATATGTTATTAACATATGGTTTTTTTTTTTTAAATTAACATATGGGTTAAATCAATTATTTGACCCCTATACATGACACTGATTTTAAATTTAATCCATATACATAATATATAATATTAGGAGTAATTTGGACTCATTCCAGGCCGATGAATAAATATTCAAAAAATTGCTCAATTGGCTAAATGTTCGAGTTGCATGTCAAGAGAGTATGTTGTCCTCCAAAAATATTTGATTTCAAGATATTTATTTATATACTCCATAGGTTGAAGCAACTTCAAATCATTTCAATAATATTCAAAACATCAAAATTTATGATAATTATATTAAACACATTTACAAAGTTTTCCATACATAAAAGAAAATAAAATATAAAAAAGTTGAAATAAAGTTATCTGTAGTTACATGAAATAAAATCATGTATATCAATTGGAATCAGTTATTACTTGTCAATGTTTTAAATTGCGATCACAATTGTGGTTACATTTATCGCCATTATGAAAAAATGCGATCAATTAGATCGTAATTGAGATCACGTTTCGATTTCGGAGACTTTCAAAATTGAAACGTTGCTATCCCAATTATGATTGTTTACCTTTATTTAAAATCCAGCTTGTTTTTAATTTATTTTTTCCCTTTCATTTTTTCGTTTATTAAGCATTTTAAGATAGTTGATAATTAGTACACGTGGAAAAAAAATCTACAGAGAGGCAACGAATCAAGTCAATATATGACAAAACTATCTCTATCCATTGAGTTTGATGCCCCCGACCGCAAAGTCAAATGGAATAACCAATCTATTTCCTTGCGCTTACTACGTTTAGTTAGAAATCAACCACGCTTCACAATTCTGTGTTTTGTTTTCTCCTTTTCCCCACCCAACATTCTAATACCGCTACAAAATTACCAGGCCTTTTAAACTACTTTCAAGGTTAACCTCTGGAATTTAATTTCTTGCTTTCATCTGTGTATTGGTTTCAATTCATCAATTTGAGCAAAAAAACATAAATGGGTCTCATCCCTTTTGAGCAAAGTTTGTAACTTGGAGAAAGAAAAGAAAAGGCGTTGAAGGAAGACAAGACCAAAAGGGACCACCACGGACGTAGAGGTGACGAATCGAAGGATGAGCGGTGAGGATGATGACCCAGAAAGAAAAAAATTGAAATTGAGAAAAGAAGCATTGAATTTGAAGCAGCATCAGCATCCTTGGGTCACCAACTTTCACCGTGATCTCATGGCTGGGGCGGTGATGGGTGGGATGGTGCACACCGTTGTGGCCCCAATTGAGAGGGCCAAGCTTTTGTTGCAGACTCAGGAAAGCAATTTGGCTATTGTTGCCAGTGGGCGTCGCAAATTCAAGGGCATGGTTGATTGCATACTCCGTACTGTCAGGGAAGAAGGCGTTCTCTCTTTGTGGCGCGGCAATGGCAGCAGTGTTCTTCGTTATTATCCTTCCGTCGCACTCAATTTCTCTCTCAAGGTTTGCTCTTCGTTCATCATTATGTTTGGGCAAATGCTAACCATGTCCGAAGAACATTTTGGTTAAGGTATCAAAGATATAAATTTTGTGTGTTAAAAGTGTGTATTCAATATCTTTGAAAGTTTAAAAATTATTATTTTCAATACAAAGTTGTTATTGTTGGCTTCCTTAATCAATGCCCTTAGGTCACTGATTAGAAAGAGCCTTATGTTTGTGATTAAATTTATAGTCACCCTTCTATATTGGTTGCCATATCATTATATTGTAGTAGATTCAATTGGTTGAGGCAACAAATTACTGAATTTATTCGTATCCCCATTTGAGAGTTGAACTTACATGATTAAAATTGTAAATTTGTAACTGATATGCCGATGCTAAGTAAACTTTGGAGGAGATGCCATCTTGTAAATGCCCTGTTACTGAACATGTTTGACAGAAATAGAGAAGCCCTGACAATGAAAGTTATGCAACCATTTCAAACTTATATTCCTTGATGGTCTTTCTTCCAACCCTTTCATGTGGTAACTGTCTTGTATGGCCTTTGCTTGTTAGTTCACTTCTGGGCTGATGATATGTTGAATGGAGAATGACACTTAGTTTATAGTTATTTAATTAGTTATATACTATCATGACTTGAGAAGAGGAACAAAGGGATTTGGATCCATCAATTGTGTATTCACAGTTCAAACACCATTATTTGTTTAGATCCATTTGGGTTTGGTACCATCTCATGGAAAACTGCCATGAAGGCAATGTGCAAAATGGGTTGATTGTATATACTGTTAACTAGGCAGCTAGTAGCTCAATGGTAGTCATGTAATGATTATTGCATCAAATTCGGGAACCTGGTTTTTGTCCTTTACTGCATTATAATATTTGTTTTTCTCTCTTTAACAGATTTATCTCATTCATCAAGTTCGCTATCCCTAACTTTTATTGTTCCTTTCTTTTTGTTTTTTGTGTCACCCAAATAGCCTTCTTACCTAGTAATATTCTATCCCTTGTTTCTCCTAATCATTGGCACCCATATCCGGAGAAAAAACCCTCAAATCCATAGATTTTGATTGCCAAATATTTTCCATGCTGCAGTAATAAATAAATGTTGAATGTCGACATTAGATGACTGTAAGCATTAGCTGGCACACCTTTCACCCATTTAATATGAGAAAGGGGGCTTACCTTTCTTTATTTATGTTCTTGTAATTCGTTTTTCTATTTTCCTGTTACCAAAATATCAATGCTGATTGTTGCTACTTGCTAGGATATCCTTCCCAACCCTATGATGAAGTCTGACCTTAGCCCATAGAGAATAGAATAAGAAGCATAATGCAATCTTGATATTTGCAGCACCTCATTTTCATGGTGCTAGTGATATTCATATTATTATTTTTTTAGAAAGGTGTGTTTTCTTATCGCCCCTTTCCCAGTAATAATAAAAACACCTCTTTCCTTGAGCTTTACTAGATTCTACTTGATCTTTGGTTGGCTTTATTACTTGGTCCCTGTTTAGCATTGACACAAATTACTCATTGACCAGAACTTATGTAGAATTTGTATTATCTTTTTTCATGTGTTTGTTAGAAACCTCTTTTCAGTCTCTGGTGAGAGTAAGACCTCAATCACAAATGCGTGGTGTGGGTACGGGTGCATGTGGAAGTGCGAGTTTGTAAAAGCATCAAATAATGAAAACCCTATAACACTTGTAGCTGTAAGTTGTATCGATATTTTTAAAAATTAAATATAACAAAAATATAATAAATATTAATCAAAATAATAGACCCATTGACTTGTTTTACAATAGGAATTAGGTCTAGACACTAGAAGTTAGAGACTTAGGCTGCTCCAGTGCACTGTATATGAACTTGTGATACACACAGATCCATCCATTATTTTTCTGGTTTGAAGTTGCATTCCTTGATGGTTAGGATTAACTCAGTCTCTCCACAAGAATTTGCACTTTTAGAAGTATAATTTGTCTATTTTTCTAATTATCTATGACTAACGTTGACAAGCTGGAGCAAAATAAATGGAGTGTTTCAGCATAATTTAGGATGAGATAAGTAGACTATTTTAAGCTCTACACTGAAAGTAATTTGACCCAAGTCACCATCTCATTTTTGTTTTTTATTTTATTCAATGAATTTTGAGAAAAAAGGAGCAATACTGTAAGATACCAAAACATAGCTTTATAATAAATCACGTGGAAAGGGAGAACAAGGAATTGATGAGTCCTCTTGAAAAATTCCAGAAAGAATTCTGACAGAAGAAAATTGAGAATTTTTTGAATTTTTTAAAACTAAATGCAGTTTAAATGTTGCTGCTTTTGTTGAAGATTCTGACTAAAGAATGTAGCATGTGCCCAAGAATGTATTTTATAATGTATCTTTCATGTCCAGAAGATGACAGAATATTATTGTTTGACTAAATTGTGGTCTTTATAATGGTGTTTTTGTGTCAAAAGCTAAGGTTGACATGAATACTTGGAGTGGAATTAAGCGCTAAAATGCCAACCCAGCTATTACATACTAGCACCAAGGTTGGTTATTAAATTGCCAAAGAACAATCCTAACAATGTTTGAAGTATATTTTTGTATGTTTGGCTTTTCTTTTCCCTCCTTCCTTCCCCCTCTGATCCTTTATGTCCTTTTTCAACCATATGTGGTTCAGACAAAGTCAAGTATAGCCAGCCTTCATATTTTGGTAGAATTTAGATATCTTGGTTTGAGATAATAGATGACATTTTCCAAGTAATAGTATGACTCAACTTCCCTATCTATGCATTCGGTGAAATACAATATTCAACACTTGAGAAGAAAGTTATCTTTTGCGACTGATATATTACAATGTATATTTCTTTATGTTGTCCTGCCTATCAATCATTCATATAACTGAAGAAAGGTTATAAGAATCTTAGTTACAGTTGATGTAGAGTTTTGATAGATTGTTTTCTTCAACAGGATCTGTACAAAAGCATTTTAAGAAGTGGGAACTCTCATGATAACAATCCTTTTTCTGGTGCATCCGCTAATTTTATTGCTGGGGCTGCAGCCGGTTGTACAACACTTGTCTTGGTATACCCCCTTGATATCGCACATACCCGCCTTGCTGCTGACATTGGAAGGACAGAAGTGCGTCAATTTCGGGGAATTTACCATTTCTTGGCTACCATATTCCATAAAGATGGGGTTCGTGGGATTTACAGGGGCCTTCCTGCATCTCTACATGGGATGGTGGTGCACAGGGGCCTTTACTTTGGAGGCTTTGATACGTTGAAAGAGATCTTGTCTGAAGAATCAAAACCTGAGTTGGCGTTGTGGAAACGGTGGGTGGTAGCTCAGGCAGTCACAACCTCTGCCGGGTTGATATCTTATCCATTAGACACAGTTCGGAGGAGGATGATGATGCAGTCTGGCATGGAAAAGCCGGCGTACAATAGCACCCTGGACTGCTGGAGTAAGATCTATAGGACAGAGGGGTTGGCTTCATTTTACCGTGGGACAGTTTCAAATGTGTTCAGGAGCACTGGGGCTGCAGCTATCTTAGTCTTGTATGATGAGGTAAAGAAATTTATGAAGTGGGGGCGATTGTAACACCACCAAGTTACCTATGTTCATTTTGACACCAGGGACTTTCATCACATCAAACTATTATACATTTTGAGGCTTAGGATAATTTTGTTTAGTACAATTGAGCTCCATTGCAGTTCATTTGTTGATACTGCATTTTCCTTTGCACTTTTTTAGACGGAGCAAGTCAGAAACAATATATGAATATGAATATGATGAGAGGGAATTCTGATTGTTAACAATGAAAAATTCTGGTTTTTATTCTGTTTAAAGTCTCACTGTTTTCGTCTTATTTTGAAATGCAAAGGTGTTTTAATACTTGAGGACCCTTCTGATGTCTCGGTAGTACAGAGAGTCTAAATTAGCATATGAAGCCTGAAAAATTAAACATTAAAGTATTAGCCTAAAATTATCAAAGTGACAGTGACAAGCCTCAAAATATGAAAAAGTAACATAAAGCTATTTATCTGCGGCAACACTAAGCCACCATTGCAAAGAATAGGAGGGAACAACCATACCATAGAAAGTAGCATTAAGTATCAGAACTATAATGTGAGAGCAATAACGGGCAATTCTATAAAAGTGTTGAGGATGGATACACCCTGAGGGTCCGTTTGATTTGCTATAAATTGAGGGACAGCACAGGACAACGGTACTTGTTCTATGTTTGATTTTAGAAATTGTTGTAGGACGGAACAAATAAAGAGATACGTGACAAAGACAAAAACAAGAAAAGTTGTTACCCACTAAACCAGGGGACAACTATTTGTCCCAAGTACAAGCAATTAAAATGTCAAAAATGCCCTTCCCATTCCTCATCTCTCTTCCTTCCACGTTCTCCACCTTGACCAGCAACCCCACACATCTTTGTCCTCATAGCAGATATGTACCAAATCTGTAGCACCGTCACCACCTTAAGTCAGTCGTGTGAACCACCGTGAGCCGCACCAGATCTGAGCCCTCACCTTCGTCTTCTCCGTGGTTCGCGTGCGTCACTGTATCTGAACCATAGCCCACCGGTATCCCGCGCCGTCTCCTCCGCCGCGTCTGTCACTCCTTGTTCTTGCTCAGACCACCGCGAGCCGCACCAGATCTGCGTCCTCACCTTCGTCTTCTCCGAGCTTTGCGCGCGCGTCACCCTGGATCTGAACCATAGCCCACCGTTAACTTGCGTCGTCTCCTCCACCTCGTCTCCTCCACTCTCCCACCGCTATCCTCCGTCATCTCCGAGCTTCGCTTCGTCTCCTCCGTCGCGGGTGTAGGTTGAAGACTGAGAATGACGTGGTCATTCTATTCTTTGTTGCCATGGACCATTTTTGTTAGATTTTTTTAGATTTTGATTTAGTGGGCTGGTCAAAAAGGATATTTTAGTAAATTTAAAATTATTCGTTTGTGCTGTGCATTGAATATCAAACATCATATTGGACAAAATGTTGTGCTGTGACTCAATTACTTGTCCTGTGCTGTTTTCCTTGTTCTGTGCTTCGTTGCGAATCAAACGGGCCCTGAGTTTGACTGGTGATAATAGGTCTTAATTCCAAAATGAACCGGTAATTAAGTTATGTTTAGTAAATATTTAATTAAAATAAAGCGTTAATTAAGATTGATTATTTTATCATAAATTCCTATTAAGGATTTCATCTTCTTCCTCTCTACCTTTCTCTTTCTGGAATTGAATTCTTTGCAGACTTGGAAAATATAGTTTCATAAATCAAAACAAAGGACTGAAACCAGTGACAATAGCAAACAACCAACAAGAATGGATGAGTTAGTCGTTCTGTGTTTGGATGGCGGTGGCCCACAGAGACCACCGCAGAAGGTTGTTCTTCACCGGAGAGTGGGATGGACGACGGGGGACAGCAAACTGAAGTTTAAGATAGAAGTCTCTTGCATATTAATTTCAGATCGAAGTCCTCTTCAAGCCTTTATTTACACTGAGAGGTGGTTAAGGAGGACTGAGATCTTTAATCTTCCAGGCTGTCTCTCTTTATTGATAC